>RJVU01057109.1:7465406-7497964 GCA_003731715.1 Anabarilius grahami
AATGTGGACTCCATATTTCATATCCACATTTTCCCAACATGGTGTGAGAAACCAAGCGCTCATCACACACAAGAACTGTGCAAGAGACGGCCGATATACAGTGGTCACAATTCTGTGTGTTTGCCGACCACAGCCCCTAATGGGGTGGGGACAAATTGTTCTTTGTGTGAGAATGAGAGTGTGTATATGAGATTCAAAGAAAGAGGGAGACCGAAAGCAAGGGAAAAGGGGGCGAACGAGCAAAAAGGGTGTAGTGAATCCAGTGACCCACACCGCAAACACTCAGTCGAGTCCCCAGACAATGGCTTAGTGTTGAGCCATTACAGACAGCCGTGGCTGAACCACACAGCACCTCAGGCCACGCACGAGACAGCTGCTCCCCACTATTCATACAGGGGGAAGGGCCGTTTAGTAGGAGGACTGAAGAGGAGGAGTGACAGTATGACCTAAAGCAGGACTGATGTAGGTCTATAATGGATTTATGAGTCAGGCAGTCTCAACAGACTAAATATCAAAAATTGTTTTTGCTATGATGATAAAAGCTGTATTCGAAATGATGTACTATCTGAGAAGATACTTCTTTTGAATAAGTAATTACTTCGCGTTCGCCACCATTAAAATAGTGTTCTATATAATATGAATGTGCGCCATATTAAAGAAATCGGGACATACTGCATTAATTTGTCATGCTGACATTGTCATGTGACCTGCAGAAAGATACAGTAGAACTTACCGAAATATGTCTTATGTAATCGCTCAATGAGCGCTTCAGCCACGTAAAGATGTCAATAAAACAGCTTGTAAACAATGCCACATAATGTTACATTTACTTTGAGAGTTAGCTAGAAAAATTAAAACACTAGAGAGGAGCAGTTTGCTAAATATATGCACATATATATATATATATATATATGCACATATTTACATTACATTTTGTAACACTGCCGTTTCCACAGCGTTTCAGAAACGATCTCCGTCTACACTACACGGCCAAAAACACGTCACATGACTGTTCATGCACACTGGGCATGCGCGTACTAGTGTAAACAGTTGCCTCTTGCGCATGTAGGCAGCTGCAGTATTAAAAAAAATGCTGAGTTTACCTGCACAATGACAAAATGACAAAAATGACAACAAAGCCAGAAAAGATTGCAGTTCAGTCTCAATGTTATTGTTTACACGGTTGTCAAGGATACACAGAGCGAACGTGGGCAACCACGTTTTCAAAAGTCTACGTTTTGGTCCGTTAATACTGAAATGCAACCCCAGCGTTTTCAAACTAAAACGGGCTCGAAAACGCCGGCGTAGTGTAAACGACAGGCGTAACCGTAGCAAAACGTATGCATTTTAAAACGAAAACACACTAGTGTAAACAGGGCCAAAGATATTTTTGATGAAATCGGAGAGCTCTCTGACTCCTCCATCGGAGAGCTCTCTGACTCCTCCTCTCTGACTCCACCACTTTAAAAGCCCAGAAAGGTAGAAAAGACATCGTTAAAATAGTCCACGTGACTCAACTTTAATTGTATGAAGCAACAAGAATAATTTTTGTGTGCAAAAACAAAACAAAAATAATGACTTTATTCAACAAATTCTTCTCTTCTCTGTCATTCTCCAACGCTGTATACATTCAGTGCTTCCAGGTTCTATGTCAGAACACCGACTTAACCACAATAAAATCATATTTATTTTATAGTCATATTGAATTGATCAAAAATTGTTTGAATGTGGCCTAAGAAAAAAAAAAATCTACTTATTTTTTTTTTAAATCAGTTAATTTTATGTTTTGAGTTGGTTCTTGTAAAGAAGAGTAAACCCAAGCATGAACACACAAGCTTTTCCTAAATCGTTCAGCCCTAAAGAGATTTTGCCAAAAAATAAAAATAAAAAATAATAAAAAAGTAATTTTTCACTTTTTTTTAATGCAGTTGCACTCCGCAGCAAAATCACCCCAATCATTCATAGCACAATGTCTGTTTTTTTTCCAATTTCATGCAGCCCTAAGTGAAAATTGTTAGTTGAAGAGCTTACAAAGTAATAGCACACCACTCTTCAACAAGATGCTTTTACTTTGTACAAATGTATAACATATTTATGGTATTAAATGAATGAATGAATGGGATAAAAAGATGACAGGTGCTTCTGTATTGGGGTGGACACTACAAAATGAGTTTCTCCAACACCGCACCTCCCACTACACAGCTTTAACGCCCTAACCGCGTATAGTCATTCAAGCTGCCCCACTCTCCTGCATCTTTCCATCCATTCCTCCTCTCCACCAGGAATGGCTCAGTGAAGCCAGGCTAATAAATCATTCACGACATCGCTCTTTCCCCTCGCTTTAGCGCTATCATGCAGTCATCATTTGTGGAGGCTTTCTGAAACGTGCTCACACTCAACACCCCACCCACAATGAACCCATTTCCGCACCTCGTTTCAGGCTTTTCTAGGAGGACAGAACAGGGTGCCAGAGGAGATGAGCAATGGAGAATAAATGGGAGACATCTCTTCTATTTCTCGCTTCAATCTGCACAGAGGGACCAGAGTGAGAGTTTAACTGGATCTCAGGCAGATCTCGAGCACTGCCGAGGTTTCTCAGACGCCAGGATGAATGCAGACGTCACAGCGGGCATGTGCTGTGCCGCCAGTCCTAGGCGGCCAGACAGACTGACACAATTGGATTTCATTCATTCAGCTCAAATTGAATTTAGCTGCTGGTGTGTTTGGCAAAAGGGGGGAAATGGTTCCTTCCAAAAGCATTTAGCGCCCGAGTAAACGCAGACAAACTGACTCGACCCTTCAAATGCATAAAAGGACATGTTAACCCTTCCCTTTTCATCTGCATCCTTAAGTTATAAATCATTTGACAGATGTTTACAGGAATAGTTTAGCCAAAAATGAAAATTAACCCTAGAAATTAGTAAAATATAGCTTAAGAATATTCCTATTTACAATTTTTAGCACACTAGGGTGACTAAGAACATGAAATTATCCAGGCATGACTTCCTGTTTCACAGGAATATAAATCAGGTAACACAAAGGCCAAATTCCCTTAATCATCCATCCACAATGAGTAAACCCAAAGAATATAGTTCTGATGTGCAGCAAAAGTGCACTTGATGTGCATTCAAACAGCACCTACATCACCACAAGTTGTTTGGGAGGGTTTCAAGAAAAATTCTCTGCTCTCATCCAAAAACAAAAACTCTAACATATTCAGTTGTCATACACTGGAACCTCACAGGACCTGGTTCTATGGTTCGATGAAAAAGCAGCGCTTTGGGTGCACACACAGGGATAAAAAGTACCACATGTCCAGGTAAATATAATGCTTGATCTTTAATTTGTTGGGCTATTTTTCTGCTGGAGGTCCCGGACATATTGTTCAGATACATGGCATCATGGATTCTATCAAATATCAACAGATGATAAAATCAAAACCAGGACTCCCTCTGCTAGAACTCTTATAAAGGGCTGTAGTTGGATTTTCCATCAGGAAAACGATCCAATACAAACATCAAAATCAACACAAAAATGGGTCACTGAGCACAAAATTAATGTTCAGCCACGGCCATCCCATTCCCATGAAGAACTAAAGAGGAGCGGCACCAACATGGACCTGGGAATTTGAAGGATCTGGAGAGATTCTGTGTAGAGGAATAATGTCTGATCTCTTCTCAGGTGTTCTCCAAACTTATCAGGCATTATAGGAGAAGACTCGGAGCTGTTATCTTGGCAAAATGGGGTTGCAAAAAGTATTGAATAAAAGGGTGCCATTGGTTGTAAAAGAGTAAGAGTAAGTGACAAATGGAATCTAAATATAAAAAAGAGGAAATGACATGCACAATTAAATATCCAATATTGATAGATTAAAAAAAAAAATCCATTAATTTAAATAAAGCTAAAATAAAATAAATATAAGATGAAAACCTTCAACTTAAAAAGCCTTTTTTATATTATAGAAATATTGCCTTGGCAATTAACTAGAGCTGCACAATTCTAGATAAATTGAGAATCACGATTTTGTTCCAAACAGAGATCACGATTCTCCCACAATTCTGAACAGATAACTAAAGAAAACAACATGTAATTTACTAGAGGTTCTGACAAAATGTTTATTGCTGCAGTGTATTTAAAAATGTTTAATAAATTTAAATCAATTATTTAAAAAAATAAATTAAAAAAATCAGTTTGAAAGAATGATTCAATGACTTGCTCATAAATACTTCACTTGTTTCATTACTGGATGAATCAGATTTTTGAACGAATCTCTTGAATTAATGATTCAATCACAAACAATTTTTAACAGTCACTTGTCACCACCTAGTGGCGTAATGATGTAATTAATAGTTCACCCAAAAATGAAAAATTATTCCATGATTTACTAACCCTCAAGCCATCCTAAGTGTATATGACTTCTTTCAAAAAAGTGTTAACTTCCGCGACGTAGTACAAAATGCCATGACGTACAACGCGTAGTATGTCATGTCATTGTGTAGAACATCATCTCATTGTGTACTACGTCGTAGAAGTTAACGCTTTCTGGACATACATCAAATGTGTATGGCTGTAGTGCCAGAAGCACGTTATTTTACTTTATAAAGTTATAATTAAAGGATTACGCTGTATGTCCTATGCCTTCCCTATTCTACTTACGGAAAAAAACTAAACTGGCGCCACGTTCGTTCCGTAAGTAGAATAGAAAAGGCGTAGGACATACAGCGTAAGCGTTTTGAAGAATGCAGAAAGCGGAAGTACGTTCAAGGCGATATTTTGTGTTTATAAAGCATATACAGTTGTATTTTTTTCTAAAATGACAGATCGTTTCGCTAGATAAGACCCTTATTCCTCTTCTGGTATCGTTTAAAGCCCTTTGACCTTCAACCGTCTGGAGGCCACTGAAGTCCACTATAAGAAGAATAATCCTGGAATGTTTTCATCAAAAACCTTAATTTCTTTTCGACTGACGAAAGAAAGACAAACATCTTGGATGACATGGGGGTGAGTAAATTATCAGGAAAAGTTTATTTAAAAGTGGACTAATCCTTTAAGGATACTTGTCTTACACAAACACATCGATTCGCTTCAGAAGACCTTTATTAACTGGAGTCCCTGGAGTCGTATGGATACATTTTTNTTTTTTTTTTTTTTTTTTTTTTTTTCAGAATTTGGGCCCCCATTCACAACCATTATAAACCTTGGAGGACTAAGCATATTTTTTAAATATATCTCAGATTGTGTTTGTCTAAAGAAGATAGTCATATACACCTAGGATGGCTTGAGGGTGAGTAAATCATGGGATTATTTTCATTTTTGGGTGAACTAACCCTTTAAAGCGACAAGTTACTTTTAAAAGCTGATTTGCTCTATTTTTATCGCTACCATAGACATCAGTGTTTATATGTGAACTATATTAAACTTTTATCCCAGTACTTCTGCGATAATTTAAATATTTGTAAGACAGACAGTGGTTGAATAGATGGCTTTTTCAAACCTATACTGTACACAACTGCTTTCTCTGAGTCAGCAGCAGTGCCAACGCAGATCTGAATGTTCCAGTGTGCTTTTGTCAAAGACTTAATAGGAGAATTGCTATCATTTAGGAATAAGATCGCATTGGTGTTTGAATCGAGATCGCAATCTTTTAACGATTAATTGTGCAGCTCTACAATTAACTGAAAATAAGTTTAAGTTGTTAAATACTAAAACTGAAATAAAAATTAAAGCTAAATTAAAAATGTTTTAAACTAATAAAATTGACAAAAGCACATAAAATTACTAATACATATATAAAAAGCTAATTCAAAATATTGATAAATACTACAATAGTATATAAATAACACTGGTACCATATAGTGCATCCCACAGATGGAAAGGCATGATGTAAAAAGAAAGACATTTAAATGATTATAATGTCTGGGTGAACTACTGCATTACAAACAAATCTAATATTTATGCAAAAAATAAATGCAATCAAATCACAGATCAGGCACATGGTGTCAACTGTACATGACTAAACCTCTGGGAATGCATTAATTTGCAAAGCAGATTGATCGCAATAATTGTTGGGTACATTCACATGGCAAGGCGCCTGTGGGTTTCCAACACTGTCCACTGTTTTCTGACAGCAGGTTCTGTCTACTTTGAGGTCTGATCCATTAATCCACCGCACAGGGTGATGTTAGTGCGAATGAGTGCTCAAACAGGTGCAACACCTTATCAAAGAGCTCTGAGAAAATGAGCAGAAATCAGACAAATGCTTTAAAGGCCTGTGTCCTGTAGAGTATTCAAATCAGGTTGATAAATGATTCTCTTTGAATTATGGTTCTCCCGTGAAACAGCAGAGCACAGATGTGTCAAGGCCTGTCATTTGTCATGTGGGAAAAAGTGAAAGGAAGAGAATGGAAGAGAGGCAGCAAATCCTTTGAGTCCAAATCGGTCTTTGAAAGTCATCACATCAGGTCATAAGGTTAAATAAAGTTCAGGTAAATGGTTATTGAGTATGTGAATGGACCTTCAAGGCTCTAAAGCACAGCTGAGAGTCTGTTGAAATTGGTAATCACAGGAGAGTGGAGATCAAGTGAAAGTAAACGCTTCAGAGTCAAGCTGCATTATTATAAAATTCACAGTTCAGACTAAAGAGCAAGTGTTTGCTGTGTTCTAGACTGACACTGAAATGGTTGCAAAAGAGAAAGATGGGTTTACTTATTAAAAATTAAAATTAAATTAAAATGCAACAAAAACACTGATTTACACAAATTGTTACAAGGCTGTTGTCTCTCACATAAAGAACACCAAACCTGGGGTCAAAGGCCAAGGTAGTTTTTATGGCATTATGCTGAGAACAAAGACCCAATTATTAGCAGAAGTTTTTGAGAACATGTGATAATGTGTCTCTGCATTTCTTCAGTGGCTCACATTTAGGCAGATGTTTAAAGACTGCATACTCGTGTTGTCAAAAGTACCGACCGCGATACCAAGTCGGTACTGAAATGTTTAAAATGTGACGCTTTAAGCGCTGTTGAGCGGATTCGTAAACACCTCTGATTGGCCTTTGTGTTAACTTGCTCATCAGATATGTCTGTGATTCATTTGACAAAAGAATTAGGAAAAAATTATGAATTAGGAAAAAAACATGCCATAAAATCGATTCTAAATAGACAAAAAAAAAACATGCAATTTACGAGAGGTTCTGAAAAGTGATAATAGCTGAAGTTGAGTCTAAAAAAAAAATCGAATTAATTATATTTTTTAATAAATGATCGCTACCATAGACATTAGTATTTATATCCAAACTATAAACTTTCATCCTAGTACTCCTGTCATAATTTGAATTATTGTAACAAAAATAATGATACTGTGTGGTTGAAAAGACTGTTTGTGAAGCCGTTTCATACCTATACATGACAACTGCTCGCTCTGGGTCAGCGGCAGTGCAAAAATAGGTTTAAATGTTTGAATAGATTGCGAAGGTGTTTGAATCGAGATCTAATCGAGATAATGCAACATTCTTTTGTCCCACTGCCTTCAAGTTAGATTTTTGTCCCTTCTTATAGTAAATAGAGCAAAAATCTGATTAAAAGTCTCTGCTTAATACAGATCAATAATTGATTTGACCGGATTTTTTCATTTATTTGGTTATTAGTGTCATTTATATGCAAGACTAATAAAATATGTAGGCATTAATACATTTTATAAATTTATAAATGTATATACACATCCACACACTTAAATTCATCTGTCACCTGTATATATTGTCAAAAAAATGTAACATCGCTTGGTCTCTAGTCTGCTGTCAACTGGTTGAATAAGAATACAAGCTGTACTGCACTGTACCAATAGTATAATCGGTTACATTTTATTTTGATAGTCCACTTTAGACATTAGAGAGTTAGTAGACTGTTAGGGTTAGTAGAATACGTTGACATGTACTTGCGTATAGTCAGTAGAATGTTTGTTGGAGGAGCATCAAAATAAAGTGTTAACAGACAGTCTACTAATACTCTAATGACTGGTAGTTGACATGCAGTTGCAAAGTTGCTTATACTGTAGTAGATTGACTAAAGTGGACTATGGAAATAAAGCATTACCCTATAATCTACAAATTATGGACAACAACATGACTGCTTTATGGACCCCAAACGGCTACCCCGTGTTATTACCATCAAGTACAACTGGGCAACAGTCATTAATCAGGTAACTGTAGCTCAAACACAACAACGTGGGTGTTTGTTCGGGTTTTTCCGGGGTATCTAGTTTCTCTGTAATCCATGTTACCATGATACCCTTAAACCCTTTTACACTGATCAAAAGCTGACACCAGCAAAGAGTAGTACAATTGGTTCCGCATCAGTGAGTCCAAACACCCACTAAAGTCCATTAATAACCGTTTGCGTTAAAGTCTCCTGGTCCTTCACTCTTTTGAATGGCCTATTAAAAGGCTGTTGGGATCCTGAAGACCTTGTGTGAAAAGCAGGATGCCCTAAGCATCTAAAATCCCTTCTTACTTTTCTCCGGTTACAGCCTTAGTGACCTCAGCCGGGGTTCCCATGAGCAGTTTGTCGACCCGAGGTCCATTGAACCCTGCCCTCCCTGACCTTTCATGTCACTACTCGCTCCAACAGCAAGAATTTGGGTACCAGACTTCAACAAACCATTATTCAAATATTCTATCCAAACCTGACGACATGAACAATCGGTCATTCTCTCGGCTTAGTTCCATTCTACCCCTCAGTACAGTTCTGCCATTCAAAATGTAAAAATGCCCTGTGTAAGCCACATGGCCACTGAATGTGCAATGAAAGCTACTGCGCATAATAGGCGTGTAGGCACCAATTCAGCATGTTAATAGTGGCTTCCCAGCAGCCAGCCTGCAACAGTGCTCAGAACTCAACAAAAACCCAACTCACCCTTGCACAAACATGCATTTTTTATCTATGGACAAATGCAATGCTTATCAATATACTCTAAAAAAACATAAAGCACACATTTACAACTGCTAGCTCAATTCAAAGCTCTCATTGACTCTTTGTGTCTCTTGTGGAGCGTTACACCAGCGAGGGGTCTTGAAGGAGCCAGCTTGCAGCTCAGCGTGTGAGCAGTGGATGCGACTGCACTGCAGCACAAGAGGAGGAATTTTATTAGCGTAACCCAATTAACCGCACCAGGTGACAGCCATGCCACTCTCAATAGAGCAATACATCCTCAAGGAGGCCGTAGGAGAGAAGGACAAGTAGAGTTTCACATTTACTATGGAAAATAGCGTTTGCCTTTGCAAAAGTCACCACAAAGGCCTTGCTATGTGGTTGCTAAGGTGTTGTGAGTGGTATAGCTGTGCGGTTGCTAGAGTATTATGGGTGGATGCTAAATTAAAAGACTCCACGGCCAAACCCAGGGCTGCACGATTTATCAAAATGAAACTGAAATCGCGACATGGTTTAGTGTGATTAACAAATCAAAAAGGCTACAATTCAATTAAATATGATTAAATATGTGATGCGTGTTTCAGAGTGAAGTGCAGAATTGTGTTCTTTTATCCGTTCATGATCCAGTGTTTTCAGTGTGTCAGAATGGCTCAGTTCACACTAACTCATCTCTGTATGTGCTCTGAGTTTGAGACGATGATCACCCCTCATGCACCATCTACACATACTTGTAATGAGAAGCACTTATAAACATGCTGTCAATAAGTTTTAGTTTACGTTTTAAGGGCTCCCTGTGGTTTTCTGCCAAAATAAAATCTTGAAATTAAGACAGCCATAAATATTAATATAGCAATTTTATGGTTGTGTAGTACAATTATTATTATAATAAGGTTATGGCTCATACTAATAAACATTGAACTAATAAATTTATGATAAATAACAGTTTGCAATAGAGCTGCACGATTCTGGATCAATTGAGAATCACAATTTTTATTCTTATTCTATTATTTATTTAATTTCATATTTTTTTGCTTTAAACAGAGATCACGATTCTCCCACGATTCTGAACAGACAACTAAACAGAACATGTCATTTACTAGAGGTTCTGTTAAAATGTTAAATGCTGCAGTCAATTTAGAATGTTTAATTAATCTGAATTTATTATTTTTAAAAATGGTTTGAATTAGGGGTGTAACGGTACACGTATTCGTACCGAAAAGTTTGGGTACAGGGCTTTCGGTACAGTGCACGTGCGTACCGAATGCATTACATTGCAACATTGTAGCCTAACCACCATTAACCATCAACAATCGCAATAAGCTCTGTGTTTTGTTACTTTCGATAAGAAACAAAGCGTCATCCTTCAAATTCTGTCTGCGAAATCACAGAATTTAAACAGAAAATGCCGTTTTGACGTGCTTTGATATGGCGTGACAGATCACTGTATAGGCGCCTCATTTCAACCAGCAGCGCAGACGCGAGTGAACGCGATCATCTCTTCCTCTTTAATACTTGTTACAGAACAAACAAGAATAAACATCTGAAGGTATGTTTAAAGATACAGTACCACTTACTGAAATGGTCATATCCCGTGTAATCTCTCAACGGCGGAAAGACATCAATAAAACAGCTTGTAAACAATATGTCATGTAGCATTTACCTCAGAAAAGCCATTCAGTGTCCACAGCTTGTTAGTTTGCCAGAGAAATTAACTCTTTTGCTCAATATATGCACTGTATTAGCCTATATATTCATTGTATTTTACCTTAACCTGTTAGTGGTCAATTTTTGTATCCTTAAGAAACTTTGTTATAATTTAATATATCTAAAAAGACAAAAACACAATTTGTTCAGTTAAAAAAAAAAAAAAAAAAAAAAAAAAAGGTGTAGTTTTCTCATTCTGCTGTACCGAACCTGTACCGAACCGTGACTTCAAAACCGAGGTACATACCGAACCGTGAGTTGTGTACCGTTACACCCCTAGTTTGAATGAATAATTCAATGACTCATAAATACTTCACTTGTTTCATTACTGGATGAAGCAGCTTTTTTGAACGATTCTCTTAAATGAATGATTCAATGACAAATAAAGTTTTTAACAGTCACTTGTTGCCAACTGGTGGCGCAACGATGTAATGATACAATCGCTATTTGAAGTGTCAAGTTACTTTCAAAAAGTGATGTAGCCCAAGCATGCAGGACGAGTTATGCACAAGTTCCAAAATGCAACTAATTAAGAGTGTTATAGAATAACAACAAAAAAGGCTAAAATACAAAAATGCTTGATAAACTTCTAAGGGAAACTATATAACAAAGAAATCGTCATAAGGATGCATTGCCAATGATGTTATCTACAGGTACATCAACAACTGCATTTATAATTATTATGTAATTAGCAATTAGAAAAATTATCATAATTTTAACTATACAGATACACATCACATGTCCTGATACACTTTCAACCCATAAAATACATGAACTACACCTAGTTCAATTTTGGGAATGGGCCAAATTTCCACATCCTGAATGAGGCTTTAATATATGATTAGACTGACCCAAATTCAAAAGCAGAAAAGTCCCTTTCTACTGAGAATAATAGACAGGCCTATATGCAAATGCAGTACCAAACCTTCACTAAGCCCACCCCCTGAGTTCCCAGGCCTTGTTTCCAGGGGCTCTGAGAGCACAAAAGGAGTCCATACAGCCAAAGCCTTTTCATCTACAACTGACACAGACTTGGTGGAGGATGCAGCACCTCAGCTATTTCACCTGATCATAGCTGCAAAGAGCTGGATGATCTGGTAGAAAAAACTAAAGTTCTTGAATTTGCAAGAACAACATAGGTACTAAGGTAACTGTGTCAAGATTAAACCAAAATGCATTTGTAAGGCTAGTAGTGATCAAGTAGCGCACGCACGTCACAATATTTAAAGGGGAGGTTGAAACCTCAAATGACAAAAAGTAACGAATAAGCAGCTGGATTCAGCCTTGTACTGATGAGTTAAGTAAGTTTCTACTCACACTGTGGAACTAAGCCACTGTCATATTCAGATCAGATTGATTAAGTAATGAGTCCTAGCAAAAAGCAGTTCCTCCTGTTTTTTTGCAATTCCACGACTGTGAAATACAACACAAAATCAACAAAATGTCACTTTTGCGATCCTGCATAATTCACAATTTCACCGCAAAATGATAAACAGACAAACGCTTGATCACACCAAGAATGATAATGATAAATTTACCTGTAACTATATTATTATTTTTATATATATTATATCACTAAAAACATTTAAAAGTTTAAAAGCTGTGTCAGAATTTGGAAAGACACAAAAGTAAACAAGCTTTCTACACTTTTTCCTGTTGTTCATCTATTGTCATACATAATATGGTAAATGTAGTATGCTAATTATAAAATTATGTATACTACTAGTACCAGATTTATTATGTTTTACATTCTGTTTTGTAGTGATCTTAAAAGAATAAGATCTTAAAATAAAAGATATTTTTCCTTGTGCGCTTCATTTTAGGTCACAGTTCAGGTAGTCTTGTGTAGCCAGACCTTCAGACTGAAGGCAGAAGGTCTGGACTCCATCGCAGCTTTCATTGGCCAAGGACCACCCAAGAGGACGTCTGACTGACATGTAAAGAAACCAATCACAGTTTGTTTTGTTCCACGTCATATTGAGGGGCATGAAAATGTAAAGTCAATGTGCCCAAGATAACAGACCGGCATGCATCTAATAAATTATTCATTCAAGAAGCTTGTGCAAGTTACTGCAACAATGGCACTGCAATATTTAAATCCAGCATTTAGTTAATCATAATAAGCGCTCATTTTCACAGCAGTAAACACAATGGATTTCTTCTTCCATGAGGGGGTATGACGTCATAACAGCTTTGCTTCCAGGTGGACTGTTAAAGGGGACCTATTATGCAAAATTCACATTTTGGTGTTTGAACACCAATGAGTGTTCGCAGTGTGTGAGAACAATCAGCATATAATGGTAAAAATCCACTCACTCATTTTTTTTTATAATTCCCATAAATCAAAAGCAGTCTCTTCAAACAAGCTGATTCAGATTCCCCCATACGATGTCATTGTAGGGAGAAGCCCCGCCCACAGCCGGTGACGATCTGCCCTATTAGCATTGACACAGCCCTGAGTGAGAAGCACAGAGTCCGCCATTTCTGGATCTTCGCTGTAGCAGCTGGAGGTGTACAATGTCTGCTCCAAAGAGCCATTACAAGTGTTGTGTTTTGGGATGTAGTCACAGAGGACATCGTGGTTACATTTTATTTTCGAAGAAAATATTCTCAAGAAAATCTGTAAAGTCTTATACATTTGAGCCAATCATTTTGCCAATCAGAAATGTCCCAACCCTAATGGCATTCTACATTAGGGTTGGGACAACAACAACAACAAAAAAACGATTCAACTATTTTTTTTGTTTACGATTTTAAAATCGATTTTTCGATATTAATTCAAATGATATTGCTTTATTTTAGCCCTTGCATATACACAAGGAGGACAGAAGTTACTTTTGTTCAAACAGGGCAAAATGTGTCATCTCTGAGTGTTATGTGACTAAATAACGTTTCAAATAACGACTGATCAGTTACATTGTTTCACCACTAGGTGGCGATAATAGACTGAAAATGTGTTTGTCATTGAATCTTGAATCATTCAAGATAATGTAGTACTATAATGGATGACGCTTCTTAAATGAAACTAAGAAAGATGTGATGAATTGTTTTTGTAAATATGACATCTTATAGATCATGTACAGTCTGAAAGAGTGTATGATTCAACTGTTTCCCATGGTCTAGTGTTTATAAAAACCAAAGAGGGGAGAGAAAAAAATAAAAAATAAAAATTCGCAGTACAAGCAATATCAAATTGCAATACTTGTAGAATAGGAATTCTTAAAAAAACAAATTGCAATACATATCGAATCGGCACCTAAGTATCGTGATAGTATCGAACTGGGAGATTGTATCGTCCCACTCCTATTCTACATGTTGTCACTTCTTCTTGAGTCTCTCGATCATTGTCCGACTCCGGTTCGAACACATAAGGCTGAACACCGCTACTGACAGTTTCTGACATTTTCAGTGCGTGAGATTGTCCTGTTTTGTTGTTGCTGGTATGCTGGAGCATGAGCTCGTGAAGCTCCGCCCTCTTCTGGAAAGGGGGCCGGGAGCACCACCTCCTTTGCATTTAAAGGGACACACAAAAACGCTGAGTTTTTGTTCACCCCCAAAAAGTGGCATAAAAAATTATTTGTGGTGTATTTTCAGCTAAAACTTCACATACACACTCTGGGGACATCAGAGACTTATTTTACATCTTGTAAAAAGGGGCATAATAGGTTGCCTTTATAAAATGTGACATCTCCCGGAAATCCTGGAGAATTCAGCCAATCAGATGACAACTTCAAAACTCCCGAATTGTTTCCCATTTTGTGTGCCTTACGCATCAGGCGTTCAGCCAGCGGTCCGTGGGCATGACTTCTGAGGCTCAGACTACAGCGCAGGTGACTGGCTCAAAATAACCTATCAGCAGAATTGATGGCAAAGATGGCAGACTTCTAATCGCGTACTTCTCTGGGTATCTACGCCAGCAGAGTAAATGCCATTGGGATTTATGGGAATACTTATGGGCAGCTTTCTCCTTGATGTACTTTGGCTTGGAATGATTTAAAGTCTGGTACAAGATGGTGGACATGACTTTTGTAAGACACCAGGCATACTGTTATGCAACATGCCCTATTGTGCTCATGCTTAAGATATCTCCTGCTTTGATCAAAAAATATTCATACATAATCAAACAAATACTTCAAGACTTACTAGTGGACCAGTGCAGATGGTCACTTCTATGTATTTAATGAAACCCATCAAAACAGATTAGAAAACTAAGCAATCACCACCTATATATTATCAATGAATAAGGCCAATTACCAAATCACCTGAAATAAGAAATCAGTTTTTATATGTTGCTTGTCATAAGCCTGGTGGTAGTGGATCAGTAGACATGTTTTATTCTTGGCTTTATGACAAAATAATGAATTATGAGCGCGTGGAGCATTGTCAAAAATGGCGACCAGTGATGTGCACGAGGAAATAAAATAACTCGAAATACTCAAACGTACACAATGCGCTATGCAAAACATGTACACAACGTTTGCTGCAACTAACTTTCGGAGAAAAACAAGTAATTATTAGCCTGTGTAAGTTACATATTTTGGAGTCCAAATGCTTTTGGTCTAATGATGTTCTGGTTTAACACATTATAAAACTTGCTGCATTTAAAAGCTTCTGACAAATGACGCAGTTCCATTATAAAGCTTTAACGGTTTACTTTTGCAGCTCTGCTGTTTCAAAATGACCTGTCATTTATTAATCGCAATGCCCTTTCACGTGCTTCCCTGTTTGACAGATGATGCAGCAGATCGCTCAACTTACCTGCATGGAATCGGCGCTTATAATTTCCCCATTAAGCCTTTTCCCGATCTCGATAGCCAGTTTGGATTTGCCAGTTCCAGTGGCTCCTAAAATCACCACTAAAGACGGGCTGATGCCTTTCTTGAGCACACGCGTGGCGGCCGCCATGACAGCAACCTCTCAGGGCTGAAGAATGATCTGAGCATGTGCGTTGACTTCGCAGCGGAGGAGGGAACTGTATCCAAGCAACTAAAACTGTTTCCATAGGAACGAGATTGAAGGATTCAATTATAGCAGGTACGGGAAGGCAAGCGTGTTTCATTCAGAAATAGGACAAAAGTTCTTACAATCCAACAACAAGTACTTGAAAAACAGCAATCGTGGTATATATGGACAATAAAATGGCACTGTGTGTTCCAAACATGGATGAATCATTTTCATCACTAATACATCCAGGAAGCACACAGAATCCTGTTAGCTAATAACATAGTGCTAATTACTAGCAATATGGTGAAACTAGTATCCGTATTCTTTGGCTTCATTGCAATAATGACAGTTTTGAGTTTTCACTCTAATATCTGATGAGTTGTCGCAGTCTGTAATCGTTTAATTTGCAGCGTTGACAACATTGTTGACTTTAGCAGGTCGACTTGTGCTGCTTCCGGAAGAACACGGGTATGAATAGCTCTCTTCCGTCTCCATGGCAACTGAGCGTTCTGCGCCAAGGAAAAGAGAGATGATCGTTGCCACTACGACTTGTCAACTAAAGAGGCTCTCGCTAATGAAACGATCAAGGTGTTGATGGAGTAAAATAGCTCTTATGCCACATATAGTAAAATCTTGCCCTATTTTTTTCTGTCATAGCTGAGCCAATTTAATACTGTTTAAACAGAAAAAGCCGAAGTTGTGGCTCCTCTAGTGTGTGTAGAGAGAAAATTATCCCATAATTTACTCGCCATCCCAGGTGTATATGACTTTCTTCTGTCAGCCGAACACAATTGGAGTTATATATTAAATAATGTCCCAGCTTTGTAATGGAATTGAATAGTGCCCGAGTTTTTGAAGCTCTAAAAAGCGCATCCATCCATCATAAAAGTAATCCTTCTGACATGAAGCAATGGGTTTTTGTAAGAAAAATGTCTATATTTAAAACTATATAAACTATAATTGGCTCTACGTCATATGTCAGGTCAGAGGTCACCCTTCCGCCAGAACTCAACTCCATTGCCGTAAGCCAGTAATTATAGTTTATAAGGTTTTAAATATGGTCATTTTTCTTACAAAAACCCATCACTGGAGTCATATGGATTAATTTTATGATGGATGGATGCGCTTTTTGGAGCTTCAAAAACTAGGGCACTATTCAATTCCATTACAAAGCTGGGACATTATTTAATATAACTCCAATTGTGTGTGGCTGAAAGAAGAACGTCATATACACCTAGGATGGCTTAAGAGTGAGAAAATTATGGGATAATTTTCATTTTTGGGTAAACTATTCCCTTAATGTGAACGGTGACTGGCATCTCGAGTTCTGTTCCATGGAAGTAAGTGATACGCATTTGGAACAACATCAGATGAGCCTAAATGATGACGAAATCTTGATTTATGAGAGAACTATCACTTTAAATAAGTCTTATTTTGACAATTTAATGTTAAAACATTTTATTTATTTTTTTGCTTCCGGATCATTGGTGTATGCAACCAAATCTAAAAGCAGTTAATTGGAGTTAAAGGGATAGTTCACCCAAAAATGAAAATTCTGTCATCATTTACTCACCCTCAAGTTGTTCAAAATCTGTATAATTTTATTTGTTCTGTTGAACACAAACGAAGATATTTTGAAGAATGTGTTAAACTGAACCGTTTTGGGGCACCATTGACTTCCATAGTAGTTTATTTCCTACTATGGAAGTCAATGGTGCCCCAAAGTGGCCTGGTTACAAACTTTCTTCAAAATATCTTCCTTTGTGTTCTGCAGAACAAAGAAATATATAGAGGTTTGGAACAACCTGAGGGGGAGTAAATGATGACAGAATTTTCATTTTTGGATGAACTATCCCTATTTAACAAAGAAAGACAAACATGCAAACATACGTGATTTGAACTGAATTTATTTATTGTTTACCCAATTTTGAGTTTATGTATATAGGCTTATGAGGTACAGAACACAAAGTGCTTAGACAATGCTGCTGCCATTCTTCTCCCAGTATGACACCTGATGACAAGGGACAAAAGTGAAAAAACAAAAAACAATGGTTACTGGTGGCATATGCACCCTTTTGACCATGTAATTTCAAAGCTGAATGTACAAACAGAAGTCACCTCAATCAATCAGCAGTGATTGCTGTGAACACATGGCCTTTATTTATTTATTTTTTGTTAGAAATAATTGCATTCTTCATCATGACGGACAGCAGTGTGCATAAAGTTCTGATGGTCATAGTGGGAGATAAGCAAGCATATGCCACCAGTACAACTTTATATTTAAATAGAAATCAAACAATGATACAATCAGTTCTGTAAGAAAATATAATTAGTACAAAATTCTTTCAGCATGTTCTTTCTGCCACAAAAGCGATATTAAGCCAAAAAAATTTCAGAACACAAGGGAACAGGCAGTGAAAACAGCATAAAGTGGCTAGTGATGAAAATGAAATGTTGATAGTGTTGTTTTATTTAACTTTTTGAATTTTTTAAAACTTTTCTTAACAAAAATAGAAACTTTGAGATACTCTAGGAAAGGCAAGTGGGCCAACCAAGGACAAATGACAGAAAAATAGAAAATAAAGTCTATTAACAGTGCTGATTTTCATATTCAAAACACAAAGTATGTATTTTTACACAATGTCCTGTACATCACTACTATTATATACATATGCCACAGTTTATATACACTGCAAAGATGTGCTGGACACTGTCCTGAATGTTCAAGATAAGAATAATATACAATAACTGAGAAAAACAAACAAACACAATATTGGAACACAATATAACAAAGTAACAGTGATGCAACTTCCTGTCTGTTAAACTTACACTGTCATCATGTGGCAATGGGGGCATACAGCTCTCCTTAAATTTAGGTTAATTTAGGTCACAAAGCACTATTAACTGGAGAAGTTACATTGATAAAAGACCCTTAAATATCTTTAACCAAATGAATTCTAGATTCTTGCGCCAAAAAAAAAGGTGTAGGAGATCAATTATACGTGCATATAAATTGCTACATTTAAAATAATGCCTAATTTGGCATGCTAATTCGATCAAATACTTTAGCTTTTGCGAGAGAATTTAAGAGAACACACATTCAGGGTCAAAATCTTTAAATTTCGAATGAAAATGTAAGAAATAATGACCCTCTTTGGAAAATTGTTTGAAACTTGGTAGGGTCCACATGAGAACACCAGTACCGCAGCTTCCACAAGTACCCGCCCTCCCCTCCCAAGTTACAAAGGCAAATGTGCAAAGAATGAAAACTGAAGAACTAATCTCAAAATATAGTGTCCATTCCATTAAATATCCCCACGTTTGGAAAAAACACAGTTCCTATCGAAAGTCCTATCAGACTATGAAAGTTTATGTACGTTTCAGTTCAGCGAGTCTCCGTAGTAACTGCTGTTGCCTGCTTTTGAGCTGCTTCTTCTCCTGGGCCTTCTGTTTGTCGCTGATATGCAGCGAACGCAGGTATTCCGTGGCCTTGGTTAAGATCACAACTTTGGGCGTCTTTGGACAGTCAACCAGGCCTGGGATTTCATCCCGTAGGGCCAGAAAGCGTGAGCGTAGGTCATTGCGTCTCTTTCGCTCCAAGAAATTGTGCGTCTTACGCTTGTCCGTGTCCTCACAGTCTGAACTCTGAGGGCTGGATGATTGGGATTTGAGGTGGTAGGATGTGTGTGTTGGAGAAGCGGAGACAGTCTGAGATTGAGAGGGGACTGGGGGGGAAGGTAAGGGGGNGGGGGTTTTTTTTTCAGGGGTTTGGGGGGTGGAAACCAGTCGAGGCTGCACGGTCTCTTGCCTGATCTTCTTGCGAGGAGGCTCCTCTTCAGGATAACTGTCGGGCGCGCGGGCAGCATAGTTGTGCTGTTGCTGATGAATGGAGATGTGGAAGCGCTTCATGCAAGGGTCATAGGGGTCTGCACGAACCGTGATGGTCACCGGTTTGCGGGCGTTCACCAAGCGTGACTTGTTCTGCTTGTGTTCCACCGTCACTACATCAATCTCTTCGTCATCTGAAAGAACAATTGAAAGAATATGAGGCACTTCAGTTTACATTTGTCTGGTATTGCATCGATTTTAGACCGTGCAATGCTGCTTCATCTTTCACAACCGTTTACCAACACCTTTCCATCCACTCATTCAGAATGTAAAATCTAGTTAGATGGGCACCAAAACTACAAAATGAGTACTGTTTGTATTAGTTCCCTATTCTCAGCAGGTGGAAAGTAAATGAGGCTTTGATCTGCAATAATGAACTTGGAGTCACAGCCACCTCTGATGTGTATTTTGATAAGAGAAGCATCTGTTCTGAGTTCCCTCTACTTTGATTTCACTACGCTATCACTTCCGTCATTGAGCAAAAAGCTAAATATTTTTGTTGCAAAATCAGAAATTCACTATTCAAAGGAATAGTTCATCTAAAAATGATTGGTTTTTGGTCCATTCAATGAAAGTCAAAGAGGTCTAATGTTGCTTTGGACACCATTGACTTTCACTCTATGGACAAAAACCAGCTGAGACATTCTTCAAAATATCTGTGTTCTGCAGAAGAAAATTTCAGAACAACATGAGTAAATAATACAGAATTTTTATTTTGGGTGAAATGTAAGCCTTTAAATTGCATGTGCCCTTAAAATGAAATGATAGAAGACTGCATCTCTACTGTGTCAGCTTCATACTGACTGTTCATTCATGGACAATTGAGTGACCCTGACCACTTTCGGATTCAAGTACCCTTATAATTGCTGTCTGCTGCTGATCATGCACTAGTAGGCACCACCCACAAGTAAAACAATTTCTCCTTTTGTTTCACCTGGGGAATGTGGAAGCTCAGCACACTTTTACATTCCACATATATTAAGTAGAATTCAAGGTTAAATGCCAACCTAAATCCCATGGCACCAATGCAGCTTTTCTATTCAGGTAGGCTATGGTACATGACTGAATGGCAACTACTGCATAGAATGATCCCAGCTATTGAAATCTGTCAGGTGTCAAAAGGAGGTGTCAACACTGCTGCAAATTTTTACACTTCAAGGTCTACAAGCAAATAAGGGAGTTTTAGTGCTCGGTCTTTAAAGTCAACGGTCTCGTGCTTACCAGAGGAGTCGGTGCGAGATTCTGACCCGGACGACACCTGTTTCTTGCAGCTGCTGCTCAGGGGGAAAGTAAGGACAGCTGCTGGATCCACGCAATCTGTCGCCAAGCTGTTGAGAACAGGCGCGTCCACAGGGACGCACTGCGCTTTGCTCGAGAGTTTCGACGTCGCCGAGCAGGACAAACGCTCGCTGACAACTTTCTCCAGCTGCTGAGTGGCGGAGAAACTGCTCCACATACAGTCCTGAATAATGATGGAGCTCAAGTTCTCCAGAGTCTCCTCCGCCGCATTGAGTTTACACAGTCCCTCCTGCTCGTCGTCCCGCCCCAAGAACTGGGACATCCACTCTAATCTGTCCCCTGGAGATGGACCGGTACCTTCCAGTATCCTGACAGGCGACATGGGCGGGGTTGGCACGAGCTCGAATTTTTTCCAAATGTCTTCGCTTGGTGCGGTCGATTTGAAAAAGTCCTCGTCCAAGTTGTGGTCGTCGTAGAAATAGTGCTGATATTGGTCGTATTCCTCCATCTCCCACTTCTTATTTCGCGATGCGTTTGCACTGATTCCTGGCATTGGTGTCCTCCTTAGAGATCAAGATCTGAAAACCAAAATTGATCCGATTTGAAAAACAATCCGATTTTATGGTGCTCTGTGAGATAATTAACTTAAAGCTCTTCGTTTTTATTTTCAGTGAGCTTATGGTACATATAGCCTAATTACAGTTTGTTGTTGTTGTTTTTTACTCTTGCAAGTATTTTAATATATAATATTATTAAATTATTCTAAATAATATAGCTTACATAGGCTACATTTTTAATATAGGCATGCAAATATATAATTTAAAAAAATTAATAAGTAAAGCAGTCTAACAAAGATATTATAAAGTATTTTGGTCTGCATGCAGTTCCACTTTACGGTACAAAACTTGAAGTTTCGCAACATACTTCTATTACATAACACAACGATATTATGCTTCATGTAAGTGCATATACTACTACGAGTGTATACTGTCATCAACAGTTGTTCTATTCGTCTGCAAAATGTCTTACTTTTTCTTAAAAAACGATTAAGTTAACCTAAATAAATTAGGCATTCCCTGCTTAACAACCACTTACCGTAGCCTAATACAGAGGCGAGAGTCAGTATTGCATGTCATTTGAAACACGAAAATGAGGTGTTGCAGTTCACCGGTGAGCTCCAGACAAATGTTTTGCAGAAAAGGCTTTCATGTCAACAAGTTAGGAAAGCGTCGTAAGATGTGTGCTAAATAATCCTGTCTTGTGTTCGTTTTCCAGGCGTGGTTTTGTGTTATCCGGCTGCTGTTTATAAGTTAAATTGCAAAAATGTTTTGCTCATTTGTAGTCCGCCTCTTTATGAGAACTTCGCTTCTCTCTGCGCCCTTTAATACGACTGTGTGAACCCTTCTCAAGCCGCGGCTTGCGCGCACTATGGACACCTGAAAAACGAGTACCGCACTATATTACCCAGCCAAAGTAGTGGGTGGATTTGCATATTGGGCGGGTTGTAGCGTGATAACCACGCCCATCATTTAAAGCGACAGAAACTACTATAGAGGTTCATTTGAGGTTTGGGCGTCTAGGGATAAATTCAGATGTTGATTGACAAAAATATCGTATAGACATTGCTAATTCAGAATGGGAGTGACTTTTATGATGATATACTCTAACAACGAATTGATATATGCAAGAAAAAAAATGTATTTTACACTATAGCAGGGTAAGAAATTAAGTGGGGCTCATACAAACATGCTCATACTTTGACAAAAAAGCTCAGATATTTAAAATATAAGTAATTTAAAATGTAGATTATTGTTTTATAATATTTTGTACATTATTCTGTTGTTTGTATTTGAGGTGGATTCAATTGTAACAGCCATTGTTCAGACTGAGAGATTTTATTCAGATTTCAGTTGATTCATTTAACTGCATTACTGTTTGAAAGTGTACTGTGTGTCAGTGATAATCATAAATAATGCATATGTTTTTCATTTTACTTGTTTTCAAGTATAAATATCTACTCATCCCCAAAAACAAGATAAATTTACCTGACAAGTAAAACGGCAAGACTTATTTCTACAGAATATATCTATTTTTTCTTATATATTAAATTTGTTATTCCATTGGCAAATTTTTTCTTATAATAAGCACTAATATAGCAAAACAGTTAAACAGCAAAAATGGTGTGATAAAAAAATCTTTTTTTTTTCAGAATTTTATATTGGAAAAAAATGCCATGAAAACCAATTACTGGGCATCCCATAATAAAAAAAATAATTATTTCTGACACTGCAAAATACTAGCAAATAATTGTGCATGTGATCTAGTGCAGTGAAACATTAGCCAAGATCTTGCTTTGTTTGTGTCTCACACATAGCAGCATATAATTTCGATTTGCATATTGCTGTATTGACGTTGAACTACACATTGTTGTATTATTGTGAGTGAGAGTCATATCCAGCTTATACATTTTGTCTGTGCAAATTTAGCTCAAGTTGATAATTAGTGCCAGACAGCTTAATGAATTGCTGACAGTACACAAGCTTTACTTGTGACAGTACTGTTTCTTATGGCTATACCACGTGTTCTCTTTTCCAACAATGTACCATATGGCAAATCTGTGCATTAGGAAGTAAGTAATCGCTGACTAGTGTCTCAATTCAGTGTCTATCCTCTCCTTTCTTTACATCTTAATTTAAGACCTTGACCTTATGCAGAACAAAGGCTCTTCCCACAGTGATTGATAAATCTCCCTGGAGAGATGTATCTTTCTTTCTGTGGCTTTATGGTCTTTTTTATGAATTTGCTTGGCTTTTTCGACCCACCCTTTTTATCCAATTGTCCCATACAAATGTTCAAGAGTTTATAGGAGGCTGGTCAATGACACAGGCTGGGTGAGGTGAGTTGGTTTCAAAAGAATTGCATTGATTATTCCCTCTCAACTCAGGTGCAGTGGCTTTGTATATATATATATGTACTTTCATATATTTTAGATTCATTGCACACCAACTGAAATATTTCAGGTCTTTTATTGTTTTAATACTGATGATTTTGGCATACAGATTTTGAAATCTCAAAAAATTTGCATATTTCATCCGACCAATAAAAGAAAAGTGTTTTTAATACAAAAAAGTCAACCTTCAAATAATTATGTTCAGTTATGCACTCAATACTTGGTCGGGAATCCTTTTGCAGAAATGACTGCTTCAATGCGGCGTGGCATGGAGGCAATCAGCCTAGCGGCCTTAAGCTCATCCAGAGTGTTGGGTCTTGTGTCTCTCAACTTTCTCTTCACAATATCCCACAGATTCTCTATGGGGTTCAGGTCAGGAGAGTTGGCAGGCCAATTGAGCACAGTAATACCATGGTCAGTAAACCATTTACCAGTGGTTTTGGCACTGTGAGCAGGTGCCAGGTCGTGCTGAAAAACGAAATCTTCATCTCCATAAAGCTTTTCAGCAGATGGAAGCATGAAGTGCTCCAAAATCTCCTGATAGCTAGCTGCATTGACCCTGCCCTTGATAAAACACAGTGGACCAACACCAGCAGCTGACATGGCACCCCAGACCATCACTGACTGTGGGAACTTGACACTGGACTTCAGGCATTTTGGCATTTCCTTCTCCCCAGTCTTCCTCCAGACTCTGGCACCTTGATTTCCGAATGACTTTGGACCACTGAGCAACAGTCCAGTGCTGCTTCTCTGTAGCCCAGGTCAGGCGCTTCTGCCGCTGTTTCTGGTTCAAAAGTGGCTTGACCTGGGGAATGCGGCACCTGTAGCCCATTTCCTGCACACGCCTGTGCACGGTGGCTCTGGATGTTTCTACTCCAGACTCAGTCCACTGCTTCCGCAGGTCCCCCAAGGTCTGGAATCGGTCCTTCTCCACAATCTTCCTCAGGGTCCGGTCACCTCTTCTCGTTGTGCAGCGTTTTTTGCCACACTTTTTCCTTCCCACAGACTTCCCACTGAGGTGCCTTGATACAGCACTCTGGGAACAGCCTATTCGTTCAGAAATTTCTTTCTGTGTCTTACCCTCTCGCTTGAGGGTGTCAATGATGGCCTTCTGGACAGCAGTCAGGTCGGCAGTCTTACCCATGATTGCGGTTTTGAGTAATGAACCAGGCTGGGAATCAAAAGCCTCAGGAATCTTTTGCAGGTGTTTAGAGTTAATTAGTTGATTCAGATGATTAGGTTAATAGCTCATTTAGAAAACCTTTTCATGATATGCTAATTTTTTGAAATAGGAATTTTTGGTTTTCATGAGCTGTATGCCAAAATCATCAGTATTAAAACAATAAAAGACCTGAAATATTTCAGTTGGTGTGCAATGAATCTAAAATATATGAAAGTTTAATTTTTATCATTACATTATGGAAAATAATGAACTTTATCACAATATGCTAATTTTTTTAGAAGGACCTGTATATATATTAGTTGCTATGATGCATGCTATGCACCATCTGTGAATGATGAGAAAACTGTGCATGTGACCTTAAAATAAAATTTTAAAAGGAGTAATCATGGCTCTCTAGGGGATTTAATATTTTTAGGACTCAGAAATGAACCCTCATGCATTAACACACTGCAAAGCTGTGAATTGGTCATGAGGCCCTATTTGTCTTTTTCTTTAAAAAAAAAAAAAGGATGAACTGCAGGCGATGGAGCTGGTGCTTGTGTGGCACTGGGGACAAAGCCTTGAAGAAGTGTGTGAGTGTGTTTGTGTGTGTGTCTGTGTGTAAACTGGCAGAGGTTCTTGAACATTAGCATGCTGTTATCATATACTAGAGGTGCTAATTAAGAAGTCTGCCCTCAAAGCTGTGCACAGAAATTAGAAATATACAGTAGAAAGGCTTCACTATTTAGATTATGGCCTGTATTATGGTTAGGCCATTGATTGTTATTTTTTTAACAGTTTTTCTTCTGGCAGCCATAAAATGTGCAAAAAAGAAGAGGTCAGTGCCATTTCTACACCGTAAAAAACTATTTTCATGATTTGTTATCACAACTTTTTTTCTTTTGTCAAATCAACTTAGATATTAACATTAATGTGGTTCAGATAACATAAAATTTTGAGTTTCTATTTATTAAACCAATCTCCTTCATTGTATTAACTCAGACTTTTAATTTCAATGAACTAAAAATTTTAAGGCAACCACTTAAAATTAAACTTAATTTTTTAAGTTAAACCAACAATATTTTTTTTACAGAGTAGCTCTTTTGACCTGGATCAGTAAGCAACTGCCAAGAATACTCTAGCAACATGCTAAACACCTTAGCAACTATAACAACGCCCTGGCAACCGCTAACAACAACCTGCCGTCATGGTAGCCAGTTTTACATGTGCATGCATTCAGAGTTTCTTCAAAAAAAAAGGAAAATATGCTTTCTGAAACTAATTGTCAGACACAAAAAAGTTTCTCTGACAATTTGTACACTGAAAAAAAAATTTTTAACATCTAAATTAACTGATTTTATTCAAGTAAATATTATTTATATAAAAATATATTTAAATAAAAATATTATTTAGCATCACTGAATCAACCTAATACATTCATTTATACCAGCAAAACACATGTTTATGGGTTAAATCAGGTAGAAATGGTTCTTTAAGGAAACAATAGCAGCTTACCTCTTTTTACAGTGTAGCCAAACATGGGAGGAAAAAATTGCAAACATGGGAGGCTTTTTCTTGCTTTCTTTACTGCTGCTGTAGTGTTAAATCTGATGATATGTGATGGTTATCAGAACATATTGTTTTAATATGTAATAAATTTGTGGTGATGTAAACACACAAAAATGCAATCCTGTCTTCCAACATTCTTTGTATATCTAAACTCTCTTTGTTGCTCTAATGCTTACTGAAGTGCAGCTATCAAAGGCTGGTATCATGAATTCCCTGTAGCCTGACCCTTGAGTGAACAGGTTGACTGAGCAGGTTGAATACCACCTGATGCCTTTTTAATCACATGAGGAAGAGAGCAGAGAATCCTCCCTAAACGTCTAATGAAAGGTCAAGGTCCCGTGATCTTCTTGACCACTGTGCACAAAACAGGGTGGATACCTGTCCCTTTGATCTATTAGCATCTTGCACTCTTTGCCCCACCCAGAACCATCTAATCAAATCTGGACAACTGGCAGCAACAGACAAGTCAGCAAAAAAAAGAACATATTGCACTTGACACTAAAAATGCAAAACATATGATTGTGTACATTTAGCATGTGTTAAAGGTACACTATGTAAATTTTCACTAGAGGTCGCTTATTCAAAACAAATGCATAGCTTGATGACACTTTGATTTCGTGGAATCATGGGAGGTGTTGTCTTCACGTCTACAGCTGGTGGGAAAGAATCGGGATGGGAAACATGTTTATGGCTGAGATTATTAATGTTACTGTAGTATGAAGCAGAGCAGGGCCGAGTGTTGTGCGAGCAGAAACGAGACCACTGGAGAAATTGACCCTTCGCCAGGAGTTTGATTGACAGGCGATCTAACCAATCATAATGCCGAATCCAACATTTTGTCAGACAAAGCAGTCAGGGGAGTTAGCAGATTAAAGGGATAGTTCACCCAAAAATGAAAAACGCGCTCTGACGCCAGAAGTGATGTCTCGCACTCATTGAGATATATGCGCAAGAGATCACTTCCGGCATCAGAGCGTGTTTTCAGACCTCACCAACTGGATGCTCAAAGCAGTTGGACATAGTGGTGTATTAGAGGTAAAAAAAACTATATAAATACTGTTTGGTTTTTCACACAAACCAATCGTTTCATGTCTTAGGACATCAATGTGTCGTCACGAGCCGCAGGGTTTAATTTGGATTTGTCTGTGCATGTTTTTTTTTACTCTTATAGATGGAGTTCCCATTGCCATGCATTATACGACTGACAGACCGCAACGGTTGGAGTTAAAAATCATCATTTGTGTTCTACTGAAGAAACAAAGTCACCTACATCTTGGATGCCCTAGGGGTAAGCAGATAAACATATTTAAATGTTTAATGAAATTTTCCTTTTTGGGTGAACTTTAACGTAGGTGGACTTGAACTTGAAAAATGGTGTGTACTGACGTCTTTCCGCGATTGAAACAACATTCCTTATGATGTTCATTCATGTTTTTTTGATGCAATAAATTAACTAGTAGGAAGAGATGATCGGTTCACGAGCCGCTTGAACTGAGGCACTACAGCGATCTGTCACGACACATTAAAGAGCCACAAAGGGTATTTATTGTTTAAATTCCTTTAAAAATGACGAAATTTGACTGTTTCATATCAAAATATGAGGGGGCGTTTAGATGGCACCACAACAAAAAACTGAAAACTTTTTATGCTTTTTGGCTGTTCATTTACACGACAACAGCATTTTGGGGGCCGGAAAACGCAAACTTTTTAGTGTAGTTTAAAAATGATACTGTTATCGTCTCCGCATAGACTACAAAAATGTGATTGTGTGAAAACAGTGCTGTCATGCGCATGCGTATAACATGTTCAGTCTGTGTTTCTTTACAAAGTGATATCGCCAACTACTGGCCTGGCATGAATATACAGCGTTTTAGTCATTTTCACAGATCTGTGTGAATGACAACAAACAACGTTGTCATCTGTACGCAAAACTTTTCAAAAATGCAAAAGAAAATCTTTTCTGTTTTTAGTATATCGTTGTTGTGTAAACGTACCCTAAATGATAGCATGTTAACTGTCAGTGTCTCGGTAGCGGGTGTCACAGAGACGAGCTCCGTGGTTCCCTCCTCTGACCATCGGAGGGAGCCATCACCCCAATACTGACACACACACATTACACTTTCACTACATTTCCCAGAAGCCCGTACCTTGGACTAATTACACCCACAGCTGACACCATTACCTGGACTATAAATGACTGCCATACACCTCAGTACATCGCAAAGTCTTGTTTTGACTAGGTGAACATTTCTGAGCGTTTATATCCTGTTTGATTTCCTGTTGCTGATTACGTCTGACCCTGTTTCTCGATCCATTGCTGCCAGCCCTTGATCTCTGCCTTGGTTACTGTTATGTGAGTGATATCTGCCTGTCCTGACCCATTGCCTGTTGTTTGACTACGATTCTGCCTGCCTCTGTTATTCCTGTCTGCCCCTGTTTGACCCAGCCTGTACGACCACTCTGTTATCAATAAAAGCATGCAAATGGATCCCAGCCTGAGTGATGATCCGTTACAGAAGACTTCGCCAATACAAGATCCAGCTGTTTTTTCTCACCTGTGTGCCACAATTTCTGCCCAGGCCAGCCAGCTCGCCGCTCACCAGCACCAGCTCAATCGTCTCACAAACCTTACGGAGGAACTGGTAAAGGCGCTCCAAGGCTTGCAACTCACTGCCCCGACGGCGTCTCCACCGCACGCCGCAGCCGCAGCCGCAGCCGCAGCCGCCATTACACACGCGGCAGGAACGCCGCCGCCAACAAACCCCCACCTCTCTCTGCCTGAAAAGTTTGACGCGATCAAGCAAAGTGTAAGGGATTCATTCTCCAGTGTTCCCTCTTCATAAGTCAACAACCCGCCATGTTTAATACCGACGCCGGTAAGATCGCTTTGATTTGTTCATTGTTTACGGGGAGAGCGCTGGATTGGATTACGGCTGTGTGGGGAGATGATGGATCTGTTTTTCCCACGTATGAGTATTTCCTGCAGAGGTTCAAAGAGGTGTTTGATCATCCCTGTGACGGAAAGGGGGCCGGCGATCGTCTTATGGAGCTGACTCAGGGACGGAGGACGGCGGCAGAATATGCTCTTGCTTTTCGCACGCTCGCTGCACAGACCAACTGGGTGAGTGACACGCTGAAAGTTTGCTTCAGGAGAGGATTGTCTCATGAGTTACAGACTGAGCTAGCCTGCCGAGATGAGGGGAAGAGTTTGGACCAGTTTATTGAACTCACTATTCACGTTGATACCCTCATTCGTGCATGCAAAGCTGGTCCCAAGTGCAGTGCCCGCACGCCTCCATCGACTGATCCAGAAACCACTGAACCCATGCAAATAAACACTTACCATTTGTCTGAAGAGGAGAGAAGTCGGTGCTTAACTCATCGTCTGTGTCTATACTGTGGCAGCCCTGGTCATATGAGAAACAACTGCCCGGTACGCTCCCGTCCTGAAAACCCACGCTCGGTGAGTGACCCTAACCCATACTACTGCTCAGATATGTGTGTTTCTGTGCCCATCACGCTGCTGATTAACAAAGTTCATCTAGAGACTTCTACGTTATTGGATTCCGGGGTAGCGGGGAACTTCATGTCTCAAAGCTATGCTCAGCAACAGAAAATCCTATTAATCAAATGTTTTTCTTCTCACAGTGGAAGCAATAGACGGTCGGCCACTGGGGTCAGGACGCATTAACACCATCACACAACCACTAACCTTGCAAATCGACATCTTTCATACTGAGCGCATCCAATTTCATATCTTGCCTACGTCCACATCCTCTATTATTCTGGGTTTACCGTGGCTCCGTACTCACAACCCACACATCTGTTGGAGAGAGGGACAGATTATACACTGGAACAAGCATTGCTTAACCAGTTGTCTACCACACTCACCTCCCTTATGTATCAGAACCATCCAAGCTGCCGAACCCACTGAACTCACCAATGAACCCTCCTCGGAGATTCCCTCTGATTTACAACTCCCCAGTGAATACCGAGATCTGGCAGTAGCCTTCAGCAAGGTACGTGCTTCCCAATTACCCCCTCATCGCCCTTACGATTGTGCTACTGACTTGATTCAAGGAGCGACACCACCCAAGGGCCATATCTTCCCGCTGTCTCAACCCGAGTCAGAATCAATGAAGAAATATATCGAGGAGGAATTGGCCAAGGGCTTCATACGACCATCCACTTCACCTGCGTCTGCTGGGTTCTTCTTCATGAGCAAGAAGGACAGGGGTGTCCGTCCTTGCATCGACTACCGCGGACTGAATGAAATTACAGTTTCGCTACCCTCTACCCCTGGTTCCTGCTGCATTGGAACAGCTTCGCACAGCAAGGTACTGTACCAAACTTGATCTCCGCAGTGCGTACAACTTGATCCGCATTAGGGAGGGGGATGAGTGGAAAACTGCATTCTCAACGGCTACAGGACACTACGAATACCTTGTTATGCCCTTCGGGCTGGTCAATAGTCCGTCTGTCTTCCAGGCCTTCATTAACGTGTTCAGAGACATGCTGAACAGGTATTTGATTGTATACATTGATGATATTTTGATCTATTCAGATACCATGGAGGAACCCATCAACCAGGTCAGACAGGTCCTCCAAAGATTAATCCAGTTTCAACTCTACGCCAAAGCCGAGAAGTGTGAGTTCCACAAGACATCCACATCATTCCTCGGTTACATCATCAGTCCAGACGGAGTCACTATGGATGAGAAGAAAGTCACCACTATTCTCAACTGGCCACGTCCCAATACACTGAAGGAGTTGCAACGGTTCCTGGGGTTCGCCAATTTCTACCGACGCTTCATCCGTAACTTCAGCACTATAGCCTGTCCGCTTACCAGCATGGTGAAGAAGGGTCAGAATCTACTCAGGTGGACCCCGACTGCCATCAATGCCTTTCAAGATCTGAAAGAACGCTTCACCTCAGCTCCCATTCTACACCATCCGGATCCTTCGCTCCCTTTCATCGTCGAGGTGGCTGCATCCAACACCGGTCTCGGGGCTATACTCTCTCAAAGACAAGGTAACCCGCTTAAACTCTACCCTTGTGCATATCATTCCAGGTAACTCACGGCAGCAGAACGCAATTACGACGTCGGAGATCGGGAACTGCTGGCTATGAAAGCGGCTTTCGAGGAGTGGCGCCACTGGCTGGAGGGGGCTACACATCCTTTCGTTGTCCTGACCGACCACAAAAATCTAGAATATCTACGAACTGCCAAAAGACTCAACCCACGCCAAGCTCGATGGTCTCTGTTCTTCTCCCGATTTAATTTCACTGTAACCTACTGCCCTGGTTCCAAGAACGTCAAAGCAGATGCCCTGTCACAACAATTCGAAGGTGAGAATCAAAGTCAAAGCCATGATACCGTTTTACCTGCCTCTCTTGTCGTTGCACCTATACAGTGGGACATTATGACGGAGTTGGAGCAGGCCAATGCCGAGGGTGAGTCACCACCAGACTGTCCACCAGAGAGAACCTTCGCGCCCTTGAACTTCCGCAACCGCATCCTGGAAATGGTGCACAACTCTCCCTCATCTGGTCATCCGGGCATCACCGCAACCACACAGCTCTTACAGAACCGATTCTGGTGGCCATCCCTTCCTAAGGACACCACTCCATTCGTCAAGTCATGCCAAATCTGCCAGATCAACAAATCCTCACACCAACCTCCCGCTGGTCTGCTGCAACCACTACCACTTCCTCAACGTCCCTGGTCCCACATTGCCGTTGACTTCGTCACTGACCTGCCCACCTCGAACGGATACACCACCATACTCACCGTAGTAGATCGTTTCTCCAAAGCCTGTCACCTCATTCCCCTCTCTTTGCCTGTTGTTTGACTATGATTCTGCCTGCCTCTGTTATTCCTGTCTGCCCCTGTTTGACCCAGCCTGTACGACCACTCTGTTATCAATAAAAGCATGCAAATGGATCCCAGCCTGAGTGATGATCCATTACAGCGGGACACTTGGCACACGTTATTTATTGCTGCTTTTTCCCTTTTTCGCATATTTTAGAAATAATCATAAATTAGGTATCATTTGAAAACTTGATGTTAGTTAACAGGTTAATATTATTCATTAATAAGTCAATTCATTCATTTACTTATTAAAATATTTTTCTAACAATTATTCTATTATTTTAACTATTCTAACTTTTAAAGTA
>RJVU01057109.1:7498133-7535522 GCA_003731715.1 Anabarilius grahami
TAAATTTTAAATAGATTTTTTTTTTTTTACTTTTTAATATTTTAAAATATTTAAAATATAAAAGTACATTTAAAATAATTTTAAATATTGTAAATTTACTGTAAAAATAAAAAGTAGTCTTTTTTAAATTTAATACACATTTTCCTTATGTCAAAGTATAAATATTAAAAACATTTAACCTACAGTAAAAGTATTGTAAAATGTAAGAAAGAAATCTTATATTGAAATATATGAAATATAAATTGTAATTTTATGGTAGTTTTTACATTCTTTTTTAATTAAAATAATACACTTTTTTTTCTTTTTTCTTGATGCTGATTGCATGCAAGTTGTGCATCTGCAACTGCATGAGGAGATGTCATTAAATACACCTAAATCTCTCCTCCAGGAGGGGCCCACGAGGGAGTGTGTGAATTAGAATTTGGGGTCAAATAGCTCTCCTGGTGACTCTTTGTTGCTACCCATTGGTTGGATTTTAAAAGATGCACAAGCCAACCAGTCCATCCATCGCCTGCTGTGTGCATATGCAAATGAGGGTTGCTCGTGGGTGGGTTGACATCACTTTGAAATGTATGTGAGATTGATGTCAGAGGACAAGTGAGAGCTAAGATCTCTCTGCTTGAAAGCAGATTCTGGTATATTTATTTAAATATTCTTTATTGGTACAATATGTAAATGAACTAGTTTTTAATTAAAAGTTTTTATCATACATTTTTACATCCCATTGGAATTTTGAGTAACCTGTGAATAAATGAAGTTATATTTTGCCTACCCCTGCATTTGTGATGAATAACTCTTATAATTTAATAGATGCTAGTTATCATTTGCATAATTCAGATGGTGATACATGAAGGTGAATGTATGAGATGCATATGGAAAAGATTGATTTGCGTAGGTTTTTGAATTGCAGCAAATACACAGATGTTTAAGGCCATGTGCTTGCATGAATGAAAGTATTCCAGAAGCAATAGTCACCGCTGACGCCTGACCAGCATCTCATGAGAACAAAACCACCACTGATAGTGCAGGAACTTTGCTATTTCATCCATGTAGCATCTGTATGTAAATCACAAATATACCACCATTCCTTTTAAAATCTTTCTTTTGTCTTTGTGGCTTTGAATATGTGATTTTTGCACTAAATTCAGAGAATAAAATTCAGAAACAATTCCATGCTTCTCATGAATATATAGCAGCCCAACGAGAGGTCCAGCCATGGAGGTTTTGTCCAGCAGCAACTATTGACCAGCAGGGATGAATGTGAGTGGGAGGGTCACGTGGCCCCTTTGATTGATAGATGCTCATTAATTGGAAAGGGTGTAGGATTTTTTTACTGCATTCTTCCGAGACTCAGCCCTGAGAGAAAGCCGGCTGTCAGCTCAGTTCTGGGTACGGCGTGTACTTGTTGCTAACTGCACCTTGGCAGGAGAAATCGGGTGAGAGAGAGACTGAAAAAGAGTGTGCGAGAGAGAGAGAGGATAGATTGAGATGGAGTGAGAGAGGTGGTGCATTTCACAACAACAGCCACTGAGTGAAAAGATTTCATAACCACTATCTGCAGTGACAGAAATGCTTCTAAATAAACAAAGTGAGCAGCAGTTATTTGACCGTTTATTGCCGTTTCAGATATTATTCCACTGAAGCAGGTATTTGCATATGAGCAGGAAAAAGCAGAGATACTGAAAAGTTGCTCTGCATCTCTCTACTTGCAATATTAGTAACAATTCATATTTGCATAGGAATGCAATTATACCTGAGACCACAATGTACTCTTCAGATTCTGCCTGGGTTATTCAGGTACACATCATTCAGGATAGGATATTGTTGGATGTTTTTTTAAACTTCAGTTGAGACAGGATTTGCATGCCATGTCTGTTACAGCCTATGGACACTTCTCCTTTCCACCATATAAAAAAGCAAAAGAGGAAGCACAGCATCAATTCATAACTTAATTTTTTTAAATGAATTTTTAAACCATAGTTCAAACGAACATTAGCAAACTGCATTGCGAACTTGTGTGGTTGGAAGCACTTGTTTTTATGACATGTGGACTTAATAAATCTTTATCTTGAGCAAAATAAGCTAGATGACATTAAGTACAATGTATATATTTTATTTCAAATTCATACAAATGTCATTTACATATTTTGCTTTGTCAAGAGATTTAAAGCACCAATTTTGAAGAGAGCGCATGTGCGTACGTGCTCTGACACAAGCCTATAGTTGAATTTGGAAATAAAGCAAAATAAGTAGTCAAAGTAGACACTGTTCGTGGGCAGCCAATGAAGACCGTAGGCTGGCATTATGCAAATTTGTTACATTGTTACGTAGGTATGTAACAGGATGTGAGACTGGAATTGCTTATAACAGTAGTTCAGAATCAATTCTTTCTTTCAGGAGACAATAACTATTGTGCACTTTGATCTTTAAAACTTTGCAGATCTTTTACATTCACAAACAGCTATATTTAACACAACATGAAAGGTAATATTCAAAAAAGCATAGCAGGGTTAATGGAAAATGTCCACCATGATAGAAACAAAACTTGTGTATGTGACTTTTTGTGAAACTGTATATTTTGTGAAAATGAATGAATGAATAAATAATCAACTAATATAAGAACAAAAATATGTGTTGACAGAAACATCCTACTTACAATGGAATATATGCTGCAAATGTTCAATGAGTGGCCGATAGACTTCCATTGTTAGTGCATTTCTGTCAACACATACTTTGTTGTCAGTCAAAAGAAGTGAATTGTTTATATTTTAAGTGCATTTTTGTTTTATTTGTATGATACATTTTTAATTTAGAGCCTTTGTATATACAGCCTTTCCTCATTTTCTTGAATTGTCTCGTCATTTTTCCCCCCCCTTTTGTGTTTCTTTCAAGTAGCCAACAACACCCGCCATTTGCATTTCAATACAGCCTGCTTCTTGCACTGCTGAACACTTGGAGACTTTGCTCAAACTATGTGTTCTAGGGTTGTTGTACACGTTCATGCATGTTAGAAATGATTTGTACTTTTTCTCTATGTATAATTGACTGTGTATGTGTGTATTTAACAGTACAGCAGGGAGTGATTACAAAGCCATCTCCTCCGTATCCTGGTTCAGGCTGGTCCTTGCTTATCCCCACCCACTCATCTCCGAGATCTTCTGCTGGCTCTGCAATCTTGGTCTTTGCAGTCTGCCAGACAGTTACCCACCCACCTGCTTACACATACGGATTTACATGTACAAATTAAGCACTTGAACATACTCACAGCTTATTAGAGGCATACCATATAATTTGACTGTGAAATTACTGTTTTGATTTGAAAGGGATAGTTCAGCCAAAAATGAATGTTTTGTCATTATTTACTCGCCCTTATGTCATTCCAAATGTGTATGATGTTATTTTTTTAAGTGGAAAACAGAAGTAAAAATGTGAAAAACAAAACAGAATAAAAAAGTAGTCCTTTACAGCTTGTGTGCTCAAACAAATACCTCATCAGTTGAATGTATTTCAATCATGTGACAAATTTCCATTCATGTTTGTTTAATGTAACCTATTGAAATGATCACAATCATTGAACCAATTTTCCTTAAAATCAAACTTAGCTATATTACACTGATATAATTTTTCCAGAGTAAAATGTAACAATTACACTGATAGAATGATTTCTTAAAATATTAATATATTGACGTTGGTTTTGTCTGTATTACAAACTTCTTTGCTTGTCTGTACTTAGGTACATGTTCAACTGCTTATTAATGCAAATATCTAATCAGCCAATCATATGGCAGCAACTTAATGCATTTAGGCATGTAGACATGGTCAAGGTTCGAGCTTATTGAAAGGCAACAGTAACTCGAATAACCACTCGTTACAACCGAGGTATACAGAAGAGCATCTCTGAATGCACAACACATTGAACCTTGAAGCAGATGGGCTACAGCAGCAGAAGACCACACCGGGTGTCTCTCCTGTCAGCTAAGAACAGGAAACTGAGGTAACAATTCACATGGGCTCACCAAAATTGGACAATTTGGAAAAATGTTGCCTGGTCTTATGAGTCTCGATTTCTGCGGCAACATTCAGAAGGTAGGGTCAGAATTTGGCCTAAACATGAAAGCATGGATCCATCCTGCCTTGTCTCAGTGGTTCAGGCTGCTGCTGATGGTGTAATGGTGAGGGGATATTTTCTTGGCAGACTTTGGGCCCCTTAGTACCAACATGAGCATCATTTAAATGCCACAGCCTAAATGAGAATTGTTGCTGACCATGTCCATCCCTTTATGATCACAGTGTACCCATCTTCTGATGGCTACTTCCAGTAGGATAACGCGCCATGTCACAAAGCTCAAATCGTCTCAAACTGGTTTCTTGAACTTGACAATCACCACTCAATCCAATAGAGCACCTTTAAGATGTGGTGGAATGAGAGATTTGCATCATGGATGTGCATCAAATAAATCTACAGCAACTGCATGACACTTTCATGACAATATGGACCAAAATCTCTGAGGAATGTTTTTATACAGGGCTGTTGAATGCTTGAAAAGATGTACAGTTATTTTCAGGGAAACGCACGGCTAAAGTAGTTCTAGGCTTGACCACATTACAGTTCCATATCACTTTGCCAAATGATTTCAGTTATTTCAAAGGTCCTTACAGCTTACAACAGAAAAAGAAACAAAACCCACAATGTCAATGACCAAGCAAATAAATATAGTAAACAATAGGATAAAAACAACAAATTATTGTCATGGTTTTACCACAAAATATGTTTTAGAGAAACGTGTTGTTCGCGCTGCTCTGACGAATTAATCAGTAAAATTGTTTAGTAACATAAAAGCCACATGACATTTCTCACCAGCGCGGTAATAACTGTGCGGTAAACTTACATTTTTGCTATTAGTAGAGAGAGACACTGCTGCTGAACACTGTTGAGAGATGCACAGACTCAGGTAGGCTAATTCACATATGTTTATTCTCTCTCTCTCTCTTAACTGCGGTAATAACTGTATTAGCCTGCTATCAATGGCTCAAGCCTTCGTTACAAGTTCTGAAATGACATTTTGTAATTAGCAATGGAAGCTTGGGATGAGATGCGTAAGAAATTAGACCCACACACAAGAGTGTTTCAAGGACAAAAACCTGACAAATGTCTTGAAATACAACATCTGAACAGTGTCTTGAGGTGTGGTAACCATAGTATAAGCGGAATAATTGACTCCGGGCTGTTGAATTATTAGAAAATAATGCACACACGAGGTGTAACGGCCACGACCTGAATATATATATATATATATACACACACACACATATATATACAAGTCTTCTAAAGACTTGTTTATGGTCTTGTTTATGATGTTTACCGTTCTTTTATGAGTTTTTTTGGTCCTTTTGAAACCACTGTCAATATTTTACAGTCAAGAGCTGCATTAAGACTCTTCAAAAAAAATCTCCAACAGAAAAATCATGAGAAATCAGAAAAATTTGGAATGACTAAATAAATAATAATTATAGAATTTCCATTCAAAAGCACCCAAATGTAGATTGTATTATAGGGACTACATGTGTTAGTGTACAATAAAGGCCTTTTTGAATTAACCAAAAAAAAAAAGGACAGGAAGGAATTTGAAGGAAGGAAGGAATCTGAGACCAAGATTGGGTTAAATGATGTCCCTTGGTGTGTCTGTATGATAGGAATCTCTTTCCTCCTGGTCACCTCCACAGCATTCCTGGAAATCTGTGCAGCAGCCAAAAAGAATGATCACATCATTGATTTGATGCCATCTTCGTTTGATCACAGACCACTGTTCATTTACAAATGGATTGCAGACATCCTCATGTGACCAGACAAAATTAATCAAATTGCTGACAGAAAAGCCACAAAACCACAAAGGTCAGAATAACTTTCATTAACAACCCAGATTCTGCATACAGAAATCTTACACTGGTAATATGAGTGAAGGTCATGGATATGATTATAATATGGCAAAATGGTGCCCGGAGCCTCACAATTTAAATACATTAATGACACTTCAAATGCCTATGTAAAACAAGATATGCATGTAATGTATAGTTGCACTGGAAAATAGAGAAGTTAGTATAAAAAATGAATGTTCTGTTATCATTTACTCACCCTCTATTTACATTTAATCATTAACTTTTATCCAGATGAGGAACATCACAAGCCATTTATCATAGAAGAAACCAACAATATTGGTAAACCTTATTTCCCACATTTATTCCCTGGTTAATCTCATGTGCCTCTTTTTACAGCTGACTGAATAAATAGCCTCCATTCCAGCAGAGGAACAGCCTTTCAGCAATGGCCTACTGGAATGCAGCGGGTGTTAACAGAGAAGCTGCACATCCTGGCCTGCAGTCTGCTCAAAATCAAGATTAGCAGGCCCTCACAATGAGCAGCGTTGAGCTGGGATGGTCCAGATGACAGATTGACCTGTACAGCGATGCCCTCTTCAAAGAACTGGACCCTTGTATATCAACACTGCATATACAATGGTAATGAAATAAATGAAATAAAGAGTTTCAGTAATGTCCACAAACATCAGCTCACTGTCAGGTTGTAACACATTTACATTGTATAAAAAAGTGGATACATGTAGTTGTTAACTTACAGAGATCAACATAAGGATGTCCTGCTTGCCTAGTGTCAGTGGGAAAGCTTGTGCGTTGATATTCGGCTACATGCGGATCCAAAATTATGTCAAAGATTAAAGGGTTAGTTCACTCAAAAATGAAAATTCTGTCATTAGTTACTAACCCTCATGTTGTTCCTCACCTGTAAGACCTTCGTTCGTCTTCAGAACACAAATTAAGATATTTTTGATGAAATCTGAGAGCTATATGACTCGTCCATAGACAGCAATATACATTCAAGGTCCAGAAAGGTACTAAAGACATTGTTAAAATAGTTGACGTAAACATCGTATGAGAAAGACACAGAAGAGAAGATATTGATGAATAAAGTCATTATTTTTGTTTTGTTTTTGCGCTCAAGAAGTATTCTCGTCGCTTCATAAAATTAAGGTTGAACCACTGCAGTCACGTTGACGGTTTTAACGATGTCTTTAGTAGCTTTCTGGACTTTGAAAGTGTTGATTATATTGCTATATGGAGGAGTCAGAGAGTTCTCAGATTTAATAAAAAATATCTTAATTTGTGTTCTGAAGATGAACGAAGGTCTTACGGGTGTCGAATGACATGAGGGTGAGTAATTAATGACAGAATTTTCATTTTTGGATGAACTAACCCTTTAAGCCACACAGAATGGAAGTGCAGATAAAAATATCAATACTTTCAATGCTCACATTATAAAAAGAAATTTGATTCTCAAAATCAAATATTAGGTTAAATGTTAAAGAGGATTAAATTATTGTTGAATGACTAAAGTAACTCATTATATCCTCAAAAAAACAGGGTCTTGTTCTGTGAGATTCTAGGCTATAAGATAAAGTGATAAAAGAGAAAAGATAAATCCAGTCTTTCACTTTTCACAAACATTTTTACAACTGAAAGGAACATTATGACATAATCTCCTCTCTACTGTGTTTCTGATGCATTGCTTGTGTTTTTCTTCAAATTAGAATGAGAATAGTTTCCAACAGACCCCTCCATTTGATTAAGTTTGAGGGCTGCATTCATTGTAATACAGTCCAAGCACAACTATAGGCCAAAGAAAACAGCTGTTGCCTTGCCAGAAGACTATTGCTTCCTCTGTCTGTGTTCACAGTGGGACGAAACAACTGTTTGGTTGCCAGAGACTTAGTCGTTACATAGGGGAAATGTCTCTGTGTGTATGTGTGTGTGTGTGTGTGTGTGCGCGCACATGCTTGTGTTTGCATTTTAGCAAGGAGGATCAAAGTCAGGACAATAATTTACATTACACCAAAATAGCTGCAAATTGCTGTGCTAAAGCCATGCAGGGGGTTTTGACTGGAAGTGACTTATCTCCTAAATTGCTAAGAACATCTCTGGACCTTGGTATTTTTAGTGTGGACAGATAGAACTAAGACAGACCAAAACAAAGACAGACAGACAGATAAATAGACAGACAGACAGACAGACAGACTGATAGATAGATAGACAGACTGATAGATAGATAGATAGATAGATAGATAGATAGATAGATAGATAGATAGATAGATAGATAGATAGATAGATAGATAGATAGATAGATAGATAGATGTTTGACTCGATTCACAGATGTCTGACTAGTAAGTCTCTAGTCATTCCTTAACACGTCATTGTCTGATTAACATCATCTTAACATTCATGACTGATGTGAGTCTCTAGAATGAATAAAACTCATGAATAGCAGTCTGTGAAGCTTTCTGCATTGTGTTTGTGCTCTTCTGCGATAATCTCACTGTTTTGGAGACACCCCGCAATCTGTTGCACTTATGTGATATTCATTATGGCCTGAGAGAATGACGGGCCCTTTGGCCTTTCAGACAACCAGGGGAGCTTCAGAATCTCCTCCCATTGCCTGCCTCTGTTTCAGAGTCCCAACATTCACATTTCAGTCACAACAATGGTTAACACTGACAACACCATCTTTCCCACCAAGAGCCCTCCAGGTTAACTCAAGCTGAAGATACCTCAACTCCTCCACGTCCCACCCACCCACACAAACCCTTTCCATTGTCTCTCCAGCATATGTTTGTCAAACAGTGAGGAGTAGAGGGCATTGTTGGCTTTAGGGGGAAGTCAAGCAGGGCACATTAGCACATTAGCAGCCAGTCACCCCAGAGAGATGGGCCACCTCAGCAGGAGAAGGTGGGGTGATGGGGAGGACCACTCTACAGGAATTCAAGACATTCATAGAATCCTCTATCGATCCCAGTCCCAGAATGCTCTCTCAATAAAGCCTCCCAATAGCCAATAGCCTCTTGACCCATAGTGAAGCACTCAACCCTACTCCTCCTCCCAAAACTTGGACCATCTTTTCCAGGAACGTCGTTACAGGCCGTATAGGGAGGCCCTGTACATCAATGATGCAGGGGGAGTAATGTCATGCATCTTGTGGGACACCAATCAATCACTCGGTAATAGCCCAATAATTCACCACATGCAGGGTTGTGGAAAGGTGGATGAATCCTTCTAATCTTTCTTACTCAAGAACATCAGGGCTTTTAAATGAAATGTAGATTTTATCCCAAGAAATTGTGACCCTGGAAAGAGAAAGTTGATTTCCACTGTTGCTCACTACTGAGTCTATATGTAAGGTCCTTAACCTCGGTTATTCCAGCGGGATTGTTTGCAATTAGGGTACTGTAAAATGGACTTAAGCTTGGATGAAAAGGTCTACTAGATGGCAATGGACTTTTTTCTGTGTCAGTGAAGTGTTTTCACATTATCTTTTACAATTAGTCACATTTTTGAAGTATGAGCAAATAATTACTGCCACATTCAGAATGTCAGAGATACAAAAGCATCACTTTTATTAGGGCCCGAGCACCGATGGTGTGAGGACCGTAATGTAATTGCTGGGTCAATTATTCTTGTTCTCCGAAATGAATTGCATTTTTGAGGGCCTAAACATGCTCGAAAACTCTTTGCACACGTGTCAGAAGTGGTGAAAATTTACGTCTGATATGGGTTTCAGAATTAGGTGTGGCAAAATGGCTTGATAGCGCCACCTACAAAATTTCAACAAAATTTTCAAGTTGTTGTAAGGGCAACAGGAAATGACATGTTTTACACTGTGATTAACTCCTCGTAGAGATTTAACCAGATCAATATCATATTTGGTCTGTCTAATCTTAAGGCCTTAGCGATGTTAAATTGCAAAGATCTTGAGTTTTCATTAAAGGGCGTGTCTGTGGCGGCCTGACAAAGTCTGATGTTTCGCCATGAAACAGGAAGCTGTTGTAACTCAGGCATACAGTGTCCGATCTGCCCCAAACTTCACATGTGTGATAAGAGTCCTGGCCTAAAGACATCTATATGCCAATATTCAGTTAGTCATAGCACCACCTTCTGTCAACAGGAAATGGCATGCTTTACACTGTAATTCACTCCCAGAAACACATTTGTATATGCCATGAAGTACCAAACATGCTAGAAACACATTAAATCATGCAACACTTAGTGCCAACTTTACCTGTTTTTGATAATAGTAAGATTTTTCAAAATAATTCATGTTGATTGAAATAGCATTCCCGGTGGCGGTCAGAGCACTGGCATGTGAGAAGTGCCATACGCAAGAAAAAGTGAGGGTACGCTACAGATTCAAATATAGAAGTGCCGGTACTGCGTATTACAGAACCTAAACGTGTACTTTTTTTTTCAAATGGGCAAAAAAAACAAAACTAAAAAACAACCTTAGGCCCTCATTGAAAAGACGGCCCACTCACATTAGAAACCAGATTATCATAAGCTATGTTTCCATCCAAAATTGCGAATTTAACTAATGTGTAAAATTGGAATATTGCATAAAACATTTGTGAATAAAGCGTTTCCATCCCATGTGTTCAAGAGAACAAAATCATCGATTCCATGGAAATTGCCACAAAATATGTGTAATAAAATGGAAGTTGCTGCAATCCTCCATTGAGCGCATATATGTTTTTTAAGCACATTTTTAGAATTTATGTGCATCTTGGCGTTTCCTTTCAGTGTTTTGTTTTTTTTATGCAATATCCCAAAATGCTCATGAGAATAGGTGAATTGAAACATAGAGACTTGAGGCAGTAAGCAACAGCCCATCAACCACCCAGAACACAATACATAGCAACCTCATAGCAATGGTCTACCAACCAATGGTCTACCTAGAATACCCTATCAACTGCACAGGAATGTGCTAACAACCTTTTAGAACACTTCAACAACTGCATAGCAACGCCCTGGAAACCACTCAGAATACTTTAGAAACATGGTTTTGAATGTGTAAGCATCACTCACATTGTCATCACTGTAACATAATTCAGAAAACTGTTGTGTACATTCGTGTTCATCAATCACTGGGCAAAAAAGCAACACTCACTCAAATTCTTTATTGGCTGAAGAAAAAGTCTTGATTCAGACAGACACTCATTGAAAGCAAATTATTATTGCACTGCCAATGACTATAGAGAGCAGATACCATGATCAATCAGCTACATGGCTCCACCAACTCTCAACTCAATACTGATCAATGCTCTCTAATAAGCACCAATAAATCACAGTCCTGATGGCTTACTGGCTGAGTCCAGTATCAATATCACTCAATTGCTTCTAATGAATATCCATACACAGCAGCAGAGAGTTAAATGAAAAAACAATGAGCAAATGCTGAGTAAGCACTAGAAACGGTCCTCACAAAGACAGTAAATCTTTCTTGGTTAAATCCATGTAGAATTTATGGCATAAAGCTAAAATAAGCACACAAACAAATCACCATTTTGGATTGGTTGGTTGCGCACAAAGTACTACTAATGTGTTGTTATTGGATGCTTTTAGGTGTATCAAAAGGATTAGATCTTTTGTCTGCAATGCTGTACACACACAAAGACAAAGGAATCAAAGTGCGTATGTTTAGCAATCTGCTCATACTGAAAGTAATTTTAGGACATAACAATTTGTGCAGTTTGTGTCCCCTATCCAACTACTGATGTAATAATACACTGTCCGACCAAAAAAGCCACTGTTTGGATTTAAATAGGCAAATGCTTAAGAGTCTATTATTGGAACATTATGCAGTTATTATTATGATTCTAGAATGTTCTATGTTTGGAAACAGTTCTTTTAACCCTAAAAGATGGAGTGTGTAGCTTTTCATTTCTTAAGCAACCATGTAGGAAGACACATCATGGCCATATTCTAGGATGACAATGTCAAGATTCACCAGGGTTAAAATTGTGAAAGAATGGTTGGGAGGGAGCATAAAGACTCATTTTCACACATGAATCGGCACCTCAGAGTCCAGACCTTAAATTCATCGAAAGTCTTTGGGTTGTGCTGGAGGAGACTTTACAGAGTGCTTGACTCTTGCATTGTCAAAACAAGATCTTGACCAAAAAATGATGCACCTCTTGATGGAAATAACAAAGACTTTGAAAAAATGAGCGATATAAAAAGTGACTGGAAACATATAAATTGTAACTATTTTATGTTTGCTGATTCATAAAATGTACGATTTTAGGGGGCATTTACACAACACCATTTTCAACTAAAAATGGGAATTTTTTAGGGCTTGAAACTGCAAACTTTTGAAACGGGTTTCAAAAGTATCGTTTCGAGTATCGTTTTTCAAAACGATACCTTTATCATCTCCGTTTTAAAGTAAAAAAATGTAAAATATTTGTGAAAACAGTGATGTTATGTGTATGCGTATTGAATTACGTGTTCAGCCTATAGGAGTGATGTGTTTCTTTACAAAGTGACATCGCCATCTACTGGCCTGGTATGCATAATACAGCATTTTTAGACATTTTCCCTGATCCTCATGAACGGGAATAACGTTGTCGTATGTATGCGAAACTTTTCAAAAACGCAAAGGAAAAACTTCTCAATTTTTAGTGCATCGTTGTCATGTAAACGTACCTGTAGAAAAAAAAAAGCAGATTGTTCAAAAACATTCGAATGATGTCATATAAATTCATATGAATTCCCCACCAATTTGCTAAAAAGTTAAATAGTTGCAAATTGCCATGAGAAAGTGTTGAAACTGCTAGTTAAGCCGTATTGTTTTCAAATGAAATGCTATTAAATAAATTATTTTTCAGACACAAATGGTGTTTTCTGAGAATGGTTTTCCATGTATTTCAAGGTGGGAATGACCAGGGCAGTATAGAGATGCTGAGTAGATGTGCAGCCATACGTGTCATGTCCATGTCCCGACAGATGGGCTGGTCACTGCATCCCATCAGCCCCTTCTGCCAGCAGCATGATGGACCACTGTATGTGTCCCTTGGGAATCCCTGGGTGAGCCTTCATCTTGGATAAGAACTGTCAATGAACGAGATTGATCCTCCCTTTCCACCCTCACACACACATCTGCAGACCTTAAACACAAATACTCCTTTTCCTGCAATCTTTCTCTCTCTATCACTCACACATGTACTGATCCATCCCTCTCTAGCTGATCAAAGCATTATTCATCCCGCACAGGAAGAGGGCTGGGGGTGAGGTGGAGAGAAGGACCTTCTGTCCACTTATAAAACCATTAAAGTAGAACTAATTACACAACTTCACCTCCCACAACTGTAATGGGTCATGTACTCAAATACTTGTGTGTCAAATGACAGGTCATCTGCTTATAGTTTATGCTCTTCAATTCTAACTCTTTAGAAGACTGGGATGCACAACAATTTTACCGCACTTTTTCTAAATCTTAAGGAGGCTTAATGGAGCGCTCAATTATATTTTTTAGAAGAAAATCCAAGGCACTTCTTCCAGTCTATAAAAAGTTTACAAATAAATGTTTACATACCATTAGCATACAGAAAAAAAATTAATATGGATAGCAAAAACTGAACAAAGGGGTCCAAGAATTTAAATAAATGATTATGCAAATATTTTTAGAGCTGTTTAAGGGGGTTATCCTCACGCTTTTCCAAACCTGTATTTTAATTTAAATTAAGCTCAAGAAATAAAACTCATGCTCAAATCATGTGATCCCTGAAGAATTTGATAAGTTCATATTGAGATTTTGAGTTTTGCTGACTTTTAAGGTCACACTTTGTTTTAAGCTGACATAGTTACATGTACATACATATATAATAACAGTAAATTATGCATAATTACAAGTAACTACCCCTAAACCAAAACCTAAAGTAAGTACGGTAATACTTTATTTTAGTGTCATTGTTACATATGTTGCATCTAGTTACTATAGTAATAAATATAAATTATGCATAATTACATGCAACTAAACCTAAACCAAACCAAAACCAAACCCTAACCCGATAGTAAGTACACAAAGTTACTTAATATTACTCAGTACTTAAATAATTACAGTGTAACAAAGACACAAGAATAATATTACTCAGTACTTGTGTAATTACACTGTTGTTACATTATTTAAAATAAAAGCCTGCACCATTTAAAAAAAAAAATTGATGAGATCTTATCTGAAATGAAGAAACATGAGGAGAAACATGCTTTTACTGGAAAAAAAACATGTTTTTTTCTCAGGAGAAAAATCTGAAAAGCAGTAAATTTATGCAGAAGTCCATTTGCTTTAAGTTAATGTCATTGTGGTCTAGGAGAAACAATTGTGATTATATGAGTATTGTTAGTCTTACACATAGTGTTAGGCTGTTAGAGTAAAAGAATGGATGTAAATCTGTCTGTAGAAAGAGAGTTCAGTTTAGTCAGTATACACAAGGCAGAAGAAACCATACCAAAACAAAAAAGTTTGTCTTAGGTCTGAGATGTTTGGCAGGCAAGTTGAATTTATTTGACAGCTGAGGCATTTAAGCGCTACAGAATAACAGTATTAGCCTACAACATTCAGCCGTTGGGTCTGGCACCAGGCAGAGGCCCCCTGAGGAGGAGAGAGAATCAGCTGTTTCAGCATGCATGCGTTTGTTTGAGTGTCTGCGGGGAGGGCATGTGTTTTTACTGCCATGCAATTCTGACATAAAAGCAATAAAATAAAATGATACTCCATGGAGAAAGAACAGTCTGTTCTGAGATTTGTGTGTGCATGTGTAGCTATGCATAAGTGTGTGGCTGCACGAAAAGAAGACTGATACTAATATATGCCACATCATATGGGGGTAGTGGGGCCGGGGGTCCATTTGCTCAGGGATTTCTTTGGGAGGCACTTAGGCTGCGGTAAGCTGATGCCGAGAGGATCTGGACAGCTGGACTTGCTCATCTGTCTATCGGCTTTCATCAAAGAACTGCTTCTTCTGCCTCAACCCCTAAGGAGTTCCTTACAACCAGCCTAAACTCTTACTCTGTGTGGGGTCCGGCATGATCATGTAGCCAAAATCGATTAAACTTTGATGGAACATCACTTCCATGGATTCCTCCATCGCTTTGGCTCAGTTCTCCAACAAGATTTTTTTTTACACTCAAAACAATAAGTTCAGACCTCTAAACAAGTCAGATTTGAATTTCTTATTTATTTAAGCAAACTGCATGTGTTTTGGCACGTGTGCAAAAGAGTAAGTACAATTTGCCCAATAACTAAATGCATGGCTTGTTGATCAAAACTGATGAGTTGATTCGCAGTGAAATTTTCAAGCTTCTAAACATTCTTTTATCGTGTGAGCCATCACATGCAAAATTATCCATTCAATTATCAAAATCTGTCAGACATGGGTGTATATTCCATGCTAAATTGGCAAATGGTCTGCCATTGCAATGAAATAGGAATTACAATCTTACCAATCAACCTTTCAAAATCAGTTTGGAAGCGTAAATATGGAGTTTGCCCTGCACAATCACTACCATTTTTGAACATAGAGAAACGTCACAACTCTGCTTTTGTAGAAATGTGTTTCATGTAATGAAAGAGAATAGGAAGATATGTAAGAATGAGTGGTGGTGTCAGGGGAAGACATAATAGAGTGTCTAAAAATGAAAAAGCAACTGTGAATTTTCAGTTTACATGTTCATTTTAATTTTCTTTTTATACAGTATTGACTTTTCCCAGTAAGTTTTTACGGTAACACTTTATTTGAAGGTTTTTTAACTAGTTGATTATTAGCATGCATATTAATACAATATAGGCTATTTATTAGTACTTATTAAGCACATATTAATGCCTTATTCTACATGACCTTATTCTACATTCTTAATCCTACCCAATACCTAAACTTAACAACTACCTTACTAGCTATTAATAAGCAGCACAAATTAAGATATTTTTGATCAAATCCGATGGCTCAGTGAGGCCTGCATTGCCAGCAAGACAATTAACACTTTCAATGCCCAGAAAGCTACTAAAGATGTATTTAAAACTGTTCATGTGACTACAGTGGATCAACCTTAATGTTATGAAGCGACAAGAATACTTTTTGTGTGCCAAAAAACAAAATAACTTTATTCAACAATATCTACTGATGGCCGATTTCAAAACACTGCTTCATGAAGCTTCAAAGCTTTACGAATCTTTTGTTTCGAATCAGTGGTTCGGAGCACGTATAGAACTGCCAAAGTCACGCCCCCCCAGTGGTGAACCATTGAAATTTCGAAAGCCTCATTTACTGAAATCACATGACTTTGGGTATCTGTTTTTAATACTCCATAATTCAGAAAATACTGTGAACAGTCAAAAAAATAAAATAAAATAAATAAATACATTTTCACAATTTTTCTTTGAATTAAAACGTTTGAATTAAATCATAAATTATATATGAACAAATCCCTCTGTAAAAATCTTCAGAATATAGATAGGAATAAAACTGTAAAGTTTGTTATATGTAAGTGCTTCTGAAGTGGAGATATATGGCTCAGTGTAGGAGAAAAAACTAATTTTGAGAAAATGGCCTTTAAAAATATGTATTGTAATTGAAATCTATAGACACAAATAGATAAAGTGCCGAAAAATAAATGCTGAAAGGTGGATTTTGGATGTTTTCTTAACAGTCTGAAAAAACACTTTATTAAAAGCCAAAAAGCCCAAAATCTCAAAATCGGAAAAACAGTGATTTAGCCTGTCGCCTTAAATGAGTTCATACATTTTGCAAGCATGCAATAGAGTTTTTGATGTCCCATGCAGCAAACAGTTGTGACAATTGCACTTACAGTTTAGAGAACTGAGAAAAATGTGCCAAAGCGATTGAGAAACACTGTAATTACATTCATAATTTGTCAGAACTTTAAGTAAGAGTCGATTAGCGCAAAATCATAATAATCAAGCCCTCTGTGCCAAGCGTAGGGTTCTTGTAAAAATAAAAAGAGGCTTATTTTGTAATAATAACCTGATGGCTATAATCACACTTATGAAATATGCTTTGAATTGAAATTATTCTATTATGTTAGAAGAAAGAGACCATAGAATCATACGAAAGACAGGAATCTAGCAATAGTTTTAACTCAAAATCGGTTGCCAATGGTCAAGTCAAGTCATCTTTAGTTAGCACTTTATACAATTGACTGTTTCAAAGTAGCTTCACAGTAAAAGGAAAATAATTTAACTGTGTAAAGTTTATCAGTTATGAAATGAGTTCAGTTCAGCTCTACAGAAGACAATAGTAATCAGTTCCATGTTGATTTAATTCAGTTCAGCTCAATGGTCAATTATACACTTTAGCAGTTATTAAACAAAATGACTTGAATGATAGAATGCTGCAATTGACCAATCAGAATCAAGTGCAGTTTTTGACAGAAATCTTCTGAAAGTTTATTTCCTGGATGTGTTGTGTAAGATCCATCTGTGCTGCTAAGCACTGATTTCTCGAGCACTGAAATGTGTGAAGGGTCTGGAGTGGGTGGCTTGTGACTGCGTGTTTTCTGTCTCTTGAACCACTTCAAGATGATACATGTCAAGTGTTTGAATTATTGCATCATTCTTATGACTGTGACATTTCAATTCAAAACTAGATAATAATGTTAATGTATCAGGTGATGTATTGGAGGTGTTTAAAGTCACAGGTAACAGGCATGATGTCTGCAAACAGCTCCAACATGGGCCTAGACTACAAGTAACCAAATACACAGTTGGTTTGGTTACCATTGTATTAGAGATTTTATAATTTGTCAAGCTTAACAAAGGAGTATGCACATTATCACAATATATACCTACTAGGCGTATGGATCACTTACTACTGCGGTCCTTCAGAGGAGAAAAGAAAACTTTGTGGTCCGATTACGCCACCTGCTGGTAATATAGGTAAATAATAACATGGATTTACGCAGATAGGAACGTTCGCAGAACATGGCAAACGTTCTGGCAAAGTTCTTTCAAAGTTATAAGCAAACATTCTACCAGTAACGTTATAGAACGTTCGTTTAGAGTTAAATGTTCTCAAAATGTTAGCACTTATAGGTTATTTAATTTGTAGCCTGTATTTCATTCATTAAACTTTTTTTTTTCCTAAAACATTTTAGTTTGTTTGTCCAATATTTGTCTAATGTTTTTTTTTTAATGTACTTGTTTCAGAACATTCAGAGAACATTCAAAACTAACTCATAATGTAATTATGTTTGCAAAATGATAAAAATCGATGGTTCGCATAACCAAATAAACGTTTTTTTTGTTTTGTTTTGTTTTACTGCGTTTTAAATGTTCAGACAACATTCAGAAATAACGTTTTTATAACTTAACGTGATGAAAACTGAATGGGTTTAGCAAAACGTTCTTAGAACATACTTTTGTTAGCTGGGTGTTTCAATCCTTTTTACACATGTACACAAACATTAAACTAAGCTAAGATCGTGATATGCTAGCCTAGCCTAGCTACGGCATAGGCCTAAGTCATATTGAGGTTGGTTGAAAACCACTGCTATTTTGTTGAATACAAATTGTGAACTAATGGTGTGTTTACCACACAGTTCTTCAAGAGATTCCAGCAACATTGGAGTTAAAAACAAATGATATCCAGGCAAGGTAGCTTCCTTTTACAGTCTTGACCTCTTATAAAATTGCAACAAACACTGGCAGGTCATGAGCTGTTTTGAAGTTCATGATTGTTTGAATGTAAATCTAAAATTCCAAACTGAACTTAAGTAATCAAACTATGAGTAATCAAACAGTTATGATGTTTGTACTGTACATTAGTCTTCCCACCAATGATCTTGTATTACGAAAGCGCAGAGTGGATAGAGGAGAGATTTAGTGTCTTGGGGCAATAAATATTCTGTTCAGGTTTTCTGCACAGAAGCACAAACACAAAACATTTAGTGTTGATTATTAATAATGATTATTTAGTGTGGATGAAGCCTTGTTTAGTCTGAACAATTGCAGTAATTCCAGTAATAATCGATATCTGGGAAACTGCTAACATTTATAGCAGCAGGCCCTGATGGTATCCACCCATATACTTTAAAAAAGTCTGTGCTGATCAGTTGTGTTCAGTTTTTCATTCAATTTTTATCTGTCCTTGTCTCTATCAAAAATACCTATAATGTGGAAGACATTGTGTTCCTATTCCAAAACATGGTAATGTGCGTCGTAGTTTAAACAATTTGAGACCCATAGCTTTGACATCACATGCAATGAAATGTTATGAAAGGATTATCCTTGGTCATTTAAGTAGACAGGTGTCAGTTTTTCAAGATCCTTTACAGTTTGCACACAGAAAAGGTGTGGGAGTAGATGATGGCATACTTTTTATGTTGCATAATATTTATAGTCATTTGGAAACAACTGCCAGTTCTGTTAGGATTATGTTTTTTTTTTCTTCTAGTGCTTTTAAAACAACACAACCACATTTTGGCTGATAAATTGTTGCGTTTTATCTTACATAGTACAACTATTATGTGGGTATTGGATTTTCTTTATGCTGACCCCCAGTACATAATGCTGGGTGATAAAATGTCTGATATGATATTGACCAAAACAGGGCACAGTTTTATCACCTTTTCTATTTGCACTGTATAGGCACACTCAGACATCTTGCTGTCTACAAAAGTTTTCTGATGATACTGCCCTTGTGGGTCTAATAAATCAAAGTAATGATGTGGACTATAGAAGAGGGGTTGAGTTATTTGTTACATTGTGTGACAAAAATTTCCTAAAATTGAATGTGAAGGAGACCAAGGAGTTGATCATTGATTTCAGAAGAAATAATGAAGAGATACTACCACTGACTATTAAAGGTCAGAAAATAGAGATTGTTTTGTCTTACAAATGTGACCCTGGTCGCAGGGGTACATTTGTAGCAATAGCCAATAATACATTGTATGGGTCAAAATTATCGATTTTTCTTTTATGCCAAAAATCATTAGGATATTAAGTAAAGATCATGTTCCATGAAGATATTTTTTAAATTTCCTATCGTAAATATATCAAAAATGTATTTTTGTGAGTGGATATGCATAAGGTCGGACTTCATTTGGACAACTTTAAGGGTGAACCAGATTTTTTCCCAGATTTTCTCTATTTTAATCAAATATTGCCCTATCCTAACAAACCATACATCAATGGAAAACTTATTTATTCAGCTTTCAGATATATAAATCTCATTTTCAAAAAATTGACCCTTATGACTGGTTTTGTGGTCCAGGCTCATAAATATCTTGGTGTCCATTTGGATGATAAACTAAATTGGAAGAAGAAAGTGAGGCTGTTTTTAAGAAGGCACAATCCAAATTATTCTTTTTGAGAAAGTTGAGTTCCATTGGCATTGGTAGGAAGCTTCTTTGTGTCTTCTATCAGGGAATCCTGGTCACTGGTCAGTGTTTTGTTTTATTCAGTGTTTTGATGATAAAAATAGGATTAATAAATTGATTAGAAAGGCTGGTTCGGTTATTGGTGTTATTCCTGATTCACTTGAGGTTACAGTGGAAAGGAGGACAAGGGCAAAATTAAAAATGATCCTGTCTTCTGAAAGTCATTCACTATACAGTATTTTTAAAAGTTCATTTAGTGGAAGATGTCTTAGTAGTCAGCGATTCATAATGTTTTTTATTCCTACTGCAGTTAGGTTTTTTAACGAAGTTGTGTATTTTTATTTTTTTGCATGGATTTATAGTATTTTTTTTTATGTGCAATTGTTTTAATGTGCAATTGGATTGATAGTATTTTTTTAAATGTATTGTTTTTAATGTGCAATTGTCTATTTTTGTTGTTTGTTATGGTGGCAGATGAGTTTCCCCTCACAAGGATTAATAAAGATTTCTAATCTTTTTTTTTTTTCTTTCTCTAGCAGCATATTTTTTATAATATATGTCCTTGTTAACTTGTTAACAACAAACCTAGATGGAACAGAAAGTTATCTTCTCCATATTACAGTGAGCGCTGTATGACCACAAGATGGCAGAAAAATCTTACTGAATGTGAATCATCTCATATCTCACTCAGATCTGGTTTCTAACTCATGTTCTTGTATAGATATACAGCGCTGGGCAGGTTACTTACAAATTGTAGTCTGATAATGAATACATTGATACATGTTGAAAATTGTAGTTAGTAACGAAATCCATTACATTACCCATTTTAGGTAATGTAATCTGACTGTTTACTTTTGACTTTACTTTTAGCCTTAACTTGTTTATCATATAGATTTGAATAGGATACTATTGTACAATAGTGATATAACAATACAAAGAGGAAAAAGAAAATTTGAAAATTTGTCATTATTTTTTTTTTCAAAATTCATTTTTCATCATTTTCAAGTCAAAATTAATTATTACATTAACGTCAGGGTTTCCCAAACAAGGAACTGCAGGGGGGTTGTAAGTTAATGAAAAGGTAATAATTAATTAAACCATAAAAATGTGAAATTTTAAAATAAAAACAATCAAAATAAAACACACACACAAAAAAAGATTAAATATTTTCTAACGGCAATTCGTACGTATTTTACGAGGTGGCTAATTTGTACGACCTCACTCGTACGAACCATAGAATGCAGGTAAGAACCCCTAACCCCGCCCCTAAACCTACCCGTCACTGGGGTTTAGACAAATCGTATGAATTCGTACGACCCTAGCCACCTCGTAAAATACGTACGAATTGGTCGTGAGATAGCGTTGCAACATTGGCAATTCCACAAAACTGGAAGACTTTCTGAACATATAAGCAATAGGCTATATTAGAAAGGACCATTTAAAAGAGTAGGAATTTGTGAGAATCAATAAGTTATGAATAATTTTCTGCCATTTTGTGAATATTAAGTATGTAATCAATAAAAACGTAACTAGTCTGATTATGAGTATTTATATATACACAACAAGCTTTTGTTTTATCATAAGGTTTTCATTCAGTTTAAAACATTAAACAATATGTGTAAACAAAAAATATAGGCCTAAAGAACAAAAGCAGCAAGCAGGAAAAAACACTATAGTAAAGCAGAGCGCGCCAGTTATCGTGCAGAATGTAACGTACATATAACGTACACTAGAGTCGAAATATGGTTACCATGTTTATATTGTTTCACATAAATGAATTAATGTTGAGGAAAAACAACAATATAATGTGTATGATTATATTACCATTATCTCTCGCTCTCACACACACACACTCACTCACTCACTCACATACACACTAAAATGCTGAATTAAAGAAATATTTTTTTATTTGTACGAATTTGTGTCATTTTTAATATCAGACCCCCGTCCCCACCCAAACCCCCGCCTCCAAAATCTCATTCTGAACTCAGTTCAAAACTTGAGAGCCCTGTAATAAACAGCCTATAATCTTTGAAACCTCATTACATAATCCAGATTACATGGAATCAGTTACTTCCAGCACTGTATACGACTCTTGACTTAATCCATTGGGAATTGATTGTATGGATGCTCCACACATGAATTGACCAGACATTATTTTGAGTTTATTAAAACTACACCCAAACAGATATCTGACAGACAGGTTATACAGGTCATACTTCCACACAGTCATTAACACACAGTTTATCCTAGAATGTTGATTATCAAAGACAGCGGCACATGTCAGAAGGCGGTGTTAAATGTACAATAAAGTGTAAACATTCAAATGGGCGTTAGTGCTAAAAGGTAATGAAGGCTTAAATAAAAGAGTGTTACATAATGGAAAGTTTGAGTAAGGCTACTGAGAAGTGAGAGGATTGCAGCTAGGGAGGATATGAGCTCACAGTATACTTCAGCTATAGATTATTCATGTCAGCTGTGCTGGAACAGTTTGTTTCTGCAGTTGCTTCCACGTTTTGATGGAGGAATTTACTAAATAGGAAAGTATGAATGAAACAAAAGTCAATGATGGTCCAAGTAACTTATGATAAAGCCTTATTGTACTTGTGTGCTCTTGATCCTCTCTCCCCAACAGTTTGTTAATGGCAGACTCAAGTGCCCGGTGTGAAAATAACAACAAACTTACACGCAAGTCAGCATCTGGTCCTGTCCCTGACACCTTTAAACACTCACAGGGTCAGGATGGAAAATTCATGACGGACGCGAATGTCACTGGCATGTCTGAACACTGCAGAGTTAAAATAGACAGGAAGCTGTCCATGGGACATTGATTAATGCTCACACTGAGCGTCATGAATCCTAATAGGCTTGCGATGTAGCTGCTCCTAAAACAGCAAGAGAAATTACTGGCTTACCTTATGACCCCACATGATATGTAACTGTGACATACTGTTGTTTTGAAAGGAATATAGTTCATCCTCATTATGAAGCTTTCATGGCTCTGTTGTACTGATCCTACTGATTGTTGTGCTCATCATCATCATCATTTATAATGAAAAAATCTATACAAATTTTTTATATTTATTTATTTTGTTTGTTTGTTTATAAAATACATTTATTATTTTATTTTTTGTGATGATTGGTAAGGAGTGGCTATTTAAACCAAGTGCAAATATCCCACCTTGTTGCCGAAGGCTATTTATACTAACTCTTCCCACCATTATCTGATTGTGCCAGACAAAATTACAAAAGAAATCCCACTAGTAACAGGATCAGTGGCATGGAGAGTAAGGAGGGTGACGCTAGCTTTGAATTGGTCGACCTGAGTTCGAATCCAACCTTTTCCGAACTCATTCTTCTTCCTTTCCCATTGCATATCATATATTTATATATATATCTATATATGTGTGTGTGTGTGTGTGCGCTTTGATATCACATTTCAAACCCAACAGTTTTCATCATGTAAGCGCTGTGTAAGAGCACACCAGTGGGTTAAAATAGTGAACTCCTAAAAAAGAAAGTTTTAAATAGTTGTATCCTAAAAATGAAAAGTAAATTGCTGTGTATATTTGTTAATGTTAGTTGCACTGCATGCATCATAGGCTTTTTAATTTAGTGTTCTGCAGTCACACAATATATTACTGGCTCTTAATCTCTTATTCCGACATATTCCACAAATTATTAGGAGGTTTTTATCTTAGCAAATATCATTCTTTATAGAGGTGCACGTAGAAAAAGTCTCTAAAACATGACGTGTCCCTCACCAACATGGCCAGAGTACACTATCCATCTCAGACAGTCTGAGGTCATGTTATTATGTAGAGTAAACCGAACAATCATGACCCAACATCTTGTATTTCTGACCCACAGCCACATTGGCAGTTTTACTGGACTTTGAGACTATCTGCAGAGATTACTTAAAACTATGTGTACGTGGACTGTTAAACCTGCAGTGGGTGTGTTCATTTATTTGCTGTTCACATCCGAGTGAGAATTTCAAGTGGGCAAAATGTTGAATCTGAAAGGTAATATTAGCCTATATGTGAGGAGCCCAGGCAGGTGCATGAACTGAAGAGTGCACACTGTTGAAACTTATAGATTAACCTTGCAAAATGTAAACGCACAAATCTTTTTCAAATAAAGATTTTTATGTGTCTGCAGATATAATGTTATGGAATCTGTCATGCAGTTGTGTCTGTCAGGGAGTAATGCATAATGTTTATTTAAAAAGTAATACATAAAATATTTATTTTTTTGTTTTTCTGTTGGTTCGTTATTGTTTTGAGTTATTAAAAAATCTTGCTTTAAATACAAAGGTTGCTAGGTGTGATTTAATTATTTAATGAACCTCATGTTTTGAATTGCAGAGAGTGTTTCTGGGAGAACTCGTCTTGCTCTTTAATTTCTCTGTCCTGGGAACAAATGTAAATCCCTCTTTGTCAAAGTCCATACTAAGCATCCATTATTTCCAGTCAAAATAAAGGCATGGAGGAAAACTACTTTCACAGATTCCCTAAACAGATGACAACATTGTCAAAACGATACCCATTCACACGGATCCGAATAAAAACGTTGTATTATGCATGCCAAGCCAGTAGTTGGCGATGTCACTTTGTAAAGAAACACTACACGCCTGTAGACTGAACACGTATGAATGCTAATGACGTCACCGTTTTCACAAATTCTTGTTTTTGTAGTTTAGACAGAAACAATAATGATATCCCTTTCAAAAATGCTGAACACTGTTGTTGTGTAAATAAACAGCCAAAACGCATAAAAAGTTTTCAGTTTTTAGTTGAGGTCGGTGTTATGTTAATGGCCCCTAAGAATCATATGGTTTAATTTAGCACCTATTTACAAGTTTTTGAAAACAATACCGTTGTCATCTCCGTGTAAACTACAAAAATTTGTAAAAAATTGTGACGTCATGCTCATGCATATATACATATGCCTCATTAGCGGCTGTTTATATGGGCCGCTATACGTAAGCCGTCCGCCATATTGGAACGATCAAAGCTGGTCCGTGAACATTTGAGAGCAAGTTGACTGAGTGTCTGCAACCTTAGATGCATGTATGAATATCTATATCGGCAATAGACTTCAGCAGGTTATTTTATTAATGTTACAATACAACAAGACGAAGGCGTCAGCTAACACAACACCAAAACGTAAAAACATTTAAAAGTACCATAGCCTACCTGTTATATATGAATAAAACAAACACACTAACACATTCTCACCTGTGAAAATAGTCCATTTTTTGGGGAATTTAAATCTAGGTGGTTTCACAATCAGAAGCTGCACAGTGTTGTGGCTTCATTGATTCTTACTGTGAGTGAAGACATGAAGTGACATCGCCAACTACTGGCCTGGCATGCATACTACAGCGTTTTTAGACATTTTTGCAGATCCGTGTGAACGAACAGGGATCGTTTTGACAACGTTGCTGTCTCTAAGCGAAAAACGTGACGAAAAAACTTTTCAGTTTTTAGTACATTGTTGTCGTGTAGACGTAGGCTACCCTTCATTTATAGATAATGTGCAGAATGTTTAGGTTAGTCATTTAAAAATAAAAATGTGCTAATCAGTTTTGGATTTTTTTTTTATATGTAGCTTATATTTGACTAAGTGAAAATATAGCCTGCATTGCACTTGTTTTGTTCACTGTATCTTTATTATTATTATTATTATTATTATTCATTTTGCAGATGCTTTTATCCAGAAGAAACGTATAAATGAGGAGTATCCCAATACTTTTTTTGTCGAAAGTTAAAAGTTTGGACACAACCAAAGTCCCTTTAAGACAAGTTATTTCACTCGGCGGCCATCTTTGAAACGTCTCTCGGGCATCCTGGGCATCCATGCAACTCAATGGGGAGTTGAATGGGGAAACATCAAATTCTCCAAAGCTGTTTGCCAAGATTTCGATTAAATTTCATATTTGAAATCACCAATGAAATCTGACATGCGCATGCGCAGACCTAAATGCGTGTCTCCTGTGCCTCATTTCGGAGGCGCGCGTCTGACTGTTTCTATAGAAACCAGTGCTTCTAACGGCCGATGCAGTGATGCGATGACTTTACCAGTCGGCGATTGGCTCTTATTTTGAAGGCGGGACTTATTCCGCCATATTGCGCGTTACACTTTCTCCCATTCAAAACAATACGAGTGACACGTCTTGTGTTATTCTATAGTCTTTGACACAACTAATGAGTCATTACTGCAGTATTTCCACATTAGAATAATAGTAAAATCATCAAAACTATGAAATAACAAATTAAAATATTTTAATTATGCAGTATCAAAAATATTAAATCAAAACTACCTTAAACTTTAGATTCCTCTAAATAGTAGCCACCCTTTGCTTAGATTAGAGCTCTCTAAATCTTGGCATTCTGTCAAACTACTTCATGAGTCAATTTAGTCTTGGAGTTGACATATATGGTGGTGAATAATCAAAATTAAATTCATTATTTAAAAACAAAAACAGGCACTAGTAAAAAGGGTTTTCCCCTGTTTTAGGGGAAAAAGTTCTTAAAAGAAATTTCTTTTCTTAATTTGAAGAACATATTAAAAATCTAAATAACATTTTCACACTATAAAGTCAATACTTCTTTATGGAATCGCCAGTGCCAATAAAAACATTTATTTTTAAGAGTGTAGGCACAATATATTTGTCTACAAAACTCCTATTTAAGCAGTAGCAAGCCTTTAGATCAAAAGGTTAGGAGAAACAGTCAGGTGTATCCAGACTAGTATTGTATATTACATCCTGTTTTAATTAAAAATAAATTCATACACTGTGAACCTGGTTAGCTGAACTGACAAGGGTACAGAAGGTGCCTGTGCTTCAAAGCTATTGCCACAATGAGAACAATTCTCACATACTGTACACACATGCACACACAAATCAAACCCACCCCCTCGCTTGTGACTTTCCATAACACCTGTGGCTATGTATAACGTTGAACAGCGGTCATGTTTGACAACACACTCATGTGAGATGATGAAGGGAAATTTACAAGTATCTTTCATGACTTACAGAAGTGAAAGCTATAGTTTCATTCATGATTGACCCCTCCCAACATAAAACCAGTGGGATGATGGTCACAGCAAGGTCATTGCTCCACCGACTTCTCATGAAACTTTTTCATGATTATAACAATAAGCTACAAAAGGCCATTGTTGCTTGATGTTATAACAGAAATACACTAAATGAGAAGGGCAGAGTCAAGGTCGGGGCTAATGTTGGGGCTTCTGGTCACGTGACAATGTTTTGCAACAAAGAAATATGGTGACTATGTCATGAGGTAAAAGAGAGCAGTAAAACTTCAAGGCTCCCCATGTGAAATACCAATAAATAATCAGTTTCATGTTGGCATCTGTTCTGTGTGCTTGTGCAAACAAGCAAAATGATCTCTGGACAGATTTTGAAATTTGTCATTTTGTCCCAGACAGGTAAATAATAATCAGGACTGAATCTTTCAACCAATGGCAAACTATAGGCCTCATACAGAGACACAAAATCATCTAAAACCTATTTCATATTAAGATCATATCTTAAAGGAAAAATTTAAAATTTCACTTTAGATTGATAGCATTATGAATTTTTTTGGAATGGTAACATTACAACAGGCTAAGGCTTTGTTAACATTAGTTAACATGAGCTAACAACGAGAAATAATTCTAAAGCATTTATTAATCTTAGTTAATGTTAATTTCAACATTTAATAATATATTATTGAAATGAAAAGTTGTATCTGTTAATATTGTTTAATGGACCTGATGAACTAACAATGAACAGCTGGATTTGTATTAACTAACGATAACAAATATTAGCCTAATAAACACTTACAATGGGACCTTATTGAACCAAACACTCATCCATTCACAACTACATCTGAATGAAAGGTTATATACCCCCATTAGACATTTTAAACATATTTTGATGATTTTCGTGAACCTACATTTTATTTAACATTTCACTTTATCTGAGCTAATCTGAACTTAATTGGAGAAATACAGCACTGCATTGCCCTATGCACTCAAGATAAAAATGTCTTCCCAAACACAACTGACACAACCCAACAGACCCCTTATCTTATCTTCTGTTGGCACACATTGATTAGTGCGCGAACCTGAACTCTATGTTGTGTATATTTTTTAAGTTATGTTGGTGGACGCCCCCTTATATGTGTGAGTAAACAGTGAAGTTAGCCTACATGTGGCATGTTTTATACGTCCTGCATATACGTTTTCTTACAAATAAAGTTGGGATTGTGTACTTTATAGTAGAAAAGAGTTCTTTAGATTAGGTTCTTTAGGTTTTGGAACCTTTATTTTTCAGAGTGTAGCCCAATGAACCCAATAACACGCATTTTCTCTGAATGCATTGCTGAATGAAAACCACCTTTGATGACTGATGACTTCCTTATGTCAAAAAAGAGTACAAATATAAAGTACAAAACTTTTGTCTCTAGTGGTACTACGTCGCAATGATCTCTTATTCTAGTTTCAAAATTATTTTCATCATAGCATATGTTCATGCGTCAGCGTGTTGACGTCATGTTCCTTCCCCCTGGCTAGGGTTAGAAATCATACGAGGTGGAAGGAGGGGTTTGTACTAGATGAATGACTAGAAGGGGGTGGAGTATCTCCTCAATTACTACTACTACACCCGGCTGATACAAGGATCGGTAGAAACACAGGTTGATTCCAAAGAAAACGGCTTACGAGAACAGGATTGGTGTTTTTTTTTTTATCAAGCTGGTATATTTTTGTTTTCTTCCTTTGTCAGTATCATTCAGTAACTGGGTTCATAGGAAAGCTGTAAACGATTTTAAACGTAAATCTTCAAGAACGAGATGGCAAGAGGAGAGGGCGCAGAGCAGTACTCCAATGCAAGTCTCCTGCAAAAACCCAGCCCAGATGGTATCAAATTGGCAGCAAAGGTAAGAAACTGAAAATTATTAATGCTTTCATTCAGTTATAAGTTTATTAGCAGCCCATATAGTTCACATTCCCATGGTTTCTCCATTGAAAAGCCATGTAGGAGTGGCTCGTGCTGATATACGTGTCCTTTCGTTAAGGTTAAATTGAGCGCTCACGCCCCGTCAGCATTGCTCGCGAAACGTTGAAATTACAACGTTGCCATTATAATCAATGATTTTCACACGAGTTGACGTTTGATGGTTATACCACCAGAGTTGTAATTTTACCACATTTCATCGTTCGTTTACATAGTAGACCGGTGTCCTAGTTTGAATGGGAGTCGCTGGCTGAATTTACCGCTGCTGTCTGTGAGAATAGCTTAAAATGTTTTTTTTTTTTTNGTAATTTTACCACATTTCATCGTTCGTTTACATAGTAGACCGGTGTCCTAGTTTGAATGGGAGTCGCTGGCTGAATTCACCGCTGCTGTCTGTGAGAATAGCTTAAAATGTTTTTTTTTTTTACTGAATTGAACGGAAGTATTTTAAATAAAATGAGGGTGAAAAGTTTTAGTTAATTTCCCCTAAACCCAATATCTCAAATAAATGTTAAATATAGTGAAACTAATTAAGAGGGGGAATTATTACAATTAAATACTTGTCATAGAATGGTTGATTCTGATTGGCTGACAGATAAGGTCTTTATTAATTTTCTGTAAGTGCTGGACTATGCAGCTCCATACCACTTTACCAAGTTATTTAAATAATTTCAAAACAAAAACTGACAATAATATAAATAAAACATTTAGAAAACTCTTGTTTCTTGTCCAAAAAGTGCATAGACACATCTCAAGCTTTCAATGCTTTTGAATTATTGAAAATTAATGCACAACACCACCTGGCTTCATGCCCACATTACTACTTTGGGATTTTCATTTATTTTCAATAATTCTGTCAACTATCGCCAATTATTCCTTACTTAAAATTTAAAATATAGCAATTAGTCTACCAATCAACAAGGTGTAAACATTTAAATGTGTAATACAAAGCCATAATTAATTGACCCCATATGAATCCAAGTCTAGATTACACATGCACACATGCCACATCATCAGAATTCATGCAACCTTAAATTTAAATAGTCATTTGAGTTTATGAGGTTGGTATCATGTGATATGACTTTACTGCTGTAAAACAGGATATGCTTTTATTGCTAATGCAGATAAGCTGAATTAGTCATATAGTTGCTGCGTTCCAAAAAGGCTTTCTGGTAACTCTTAGATGATCTCTCTGTCCTTATGTTGTGCAAATGGTTAAAGCGCCATAGTGATATAGCCTAATATCTTATCCTGATCATTGCAAAGATGAAGGGAAACATGACTTTTTAGAGGATGGCATCACAGTTCCTAGAAATGAATGATTGGTATCTTGAGGAAATGTCCTGTTCAACAGCAATATTTCACTGTTTAGTGTCATTACAACACCACTGAGTGTGTTTCTACACTTCCTTGACCTTATAGCAACTTTATTTACCCCAAAACCGTGTCTCGGCATCACAAACGAAGACTGCATGTGGTCCAGAATTAATGAAAGCCCCTCTCACATAACAAACCAACAAATCATCTATTAACAGTCCTTAGTGAAGTAGTATCTTCTGCAAATAATTGTTCTCTGTTTCTACTCAAGCTCTGTTTCTGCTATAGCACTGTCATCCATAGAACTGTAATCCAGTGTCTTCATTGACGTTGGAGTGTTAAGCTTGTACTAGTGTCCTTTAACATGAGTTAAAGGTTTAATGGGAACACTGTGTGCAGTAAATCCAAAGGTAGTGACTTATGGTCCGCACATTGCAACTTTAATGGTTTATTTTTGGAGGATGCATGTGACAGACACTCAGCTGTTACTGACTAATGTATTTGAAGTCACCAAACTGAATGAAAATCACACCCTCGCATTACTCGATAAATTACTTAATAATTGACCCCAATGACTATCTCTGAGACTTTTGAAAAATGCTGATCTGCCGTGAGTTGACGTACTGATGTTAATCGCAGAACGCTGCCTATCTCATCTGATGTTTAGTGGGATTTTTTTTTTTTGCTTGAGAGCTCATATCTTGACCCAAATATTAGAAGCTACATGGTTGTATGTGGAATGAGGTTATGTTTGGATTAGGACCAAACAGCAAGTCAAGCAGAAATGCATATTAGCATAATTAAAATCGGCGCTTGTTTTAGAGTGAAAAACCCTAGCCATTCAACAACTTAAGCCAAATTACAAGTGTGTCTGGCCATAGTGAGCCTATTTACACCACAATTGGGTTAGTTTAAATCCCAATTGAGAGACTCTGTACTATGAACTTAAATCTGCATCCCTACTATGTTTTGAATTATTTGGAGTTTTTCATTCATGAACATCTTGTTTCTTCTTCTTTTTAAAAATAGCGTGAATCAAAGGGCCGGCTGTCGGTGTGCAACAAGTTGTGTTATGCCGTTGGAGGAGCACCATATCAGATAACAGGATGTGCAATTGGCTTCTTCCTTCAGATCTACCTGCTGGACGTTGCTTTGGTGAGTAGAGCTCTGTGTGATTGATTTTTACTTAATATCGTAATCATATGGATCGATCAACTGATTTATCAAACTGTGAGAATTAAATTGTCTGTACTTATCATTTTTGATGACTTTTTGTTTTTGTCCCATTACTTTTTTTCTTAACCTTTTATTTACTTTTGACAAACTATTATCTAACATAAAGTTAGCTTGAATATAACTAGTTTATTTCACTGCATTCATCAAAAAAGAAAAAAGAAAAAAAGAAAAGAAGAAAACTAGGGCATATAATATTAAGTTGACCTCCTTAAACTGACATTTTCTGAAGATGAGCTACCTTACACTGAACATTTTGTTTTTAAAATGAGGCCCTATTTTGTACCTTGTATGTGAGGAAATGGCCTCATAACAGAAGATCAGATTGACTTGTAGAATGTAGAATCTGATTGTGATCCTCAGGGGGCATTGGGTTTCTTTACAACCCCTGGTCACATAGTCCGAGACACCAAGTACAGTCACAAAGGAGGAATTGTACTGGAAAATGAATGATTTTGCAAAGGTCTTTCGTGCCATTAACTTTTGGGGGCTACTGTAGTCTTGGCAGGCTGATTGGCCAGATTAAAGAGTCTGAATAGGATTGTTCTAATAGCCCTCAGTGTTTATCATGTAACTATGGACTACAATAGACAGGTTCCCAGTGTGAGTTCTGGTAATGTGTTTAATCCCATAATTAACAGTTATTCTTACAATGCACAATGTCAGCATGAAGCAGTTAGTCTTTTCAACATTTCAGAGTCTTCCAGCAGTTTTAGAACTGTGTTGTACTGGAAGTGAAGCTATAATTCCATTTGCTTGTCATGTGGTTTATGATCTCATGTATCTCAAGGTCATTGGACAGGCCCCATGTGCTCCTCCTGAACTTTGTAAGAAGTTGTTATGGTTCACACACTGCCTAGCTCTCTAAAGAGCTTGTAGATTTATTGTGAGAAGTTATATCCTCAGCTGATATATAGTGGTGCATATTACACTAACAGTTTTTTTTATATATAGTGGTGCATATCTTTTCTTTATCACCAAGATAATTTTATTTTTCCCAAATAAACTGTTAGTGTAATATTACAGAGCTTTTTACTATTTAAAAATGTAAAGGTTTTTTCAAGTGCTGAAGTCTTACTATGTAATTTTTTTTTATTATTATTGTTATTAATCTTTCATGTTATTTCACCTGTTCATTTTAAGTTATCATTTAGTCCTTTCTAATATCAAATAAGTTTGTGGAAAAATCTCAACCAGTGATGTGTGTTTTAAGGTGATGACATGTTGATCTTTCTCTTTCTCGATAGTTGGACCCATTTTATGCATCCATCATCTTGTTTGTGGGTCGAGCATGGGATGCTGTCACGGACCCTACTGTGGGTTTTCTGATCAGCCGGAGTCCCTGGACCAGATTTGGACGAATGATGCCCTGGTATGTCTTTCACCACCGTAGTTTAGTTTAATTGGATTTCTCCAATGCTTTACTTGGCACGTATGTGTGAAATCATACTTTGATTTTAAGCTATGTGACACATTGAACAAGAACAAAAACTTGTTTATGGAGCATAATTGACTGTAGTAACTTTCTGCCCTTCTTGGGCAAATTAGTTTCACAATTCTACCCTCCACTAACTCAGTGGCCTCCTTTGTTGCATTTAAAATACGCTTCAGATTAATCTCTCTGGTTTGTCATTTGCTTTGTCTTCTGACCCATTTCTCTGTTGTTGTGAAATATCAGGAGGTGTAGTTTAAAAGTGAGAGAGCCAAGCGTGTCTGGTGATGTTTCTAAGTGAGAGGATGCTTATGGGCTAAGGAAAGCCCCCTGAGCTCTCATGGGGGCTTTAGGGGCGTGATGGGCGGGGGGTTGGATCACCACAGTAGCTTTGCCTTTGCCCAATTTGCATTTTCAGCCAACCAATCTGATTTGATTCTACATCACATGCATGACTAAACCACTGTATCAGTGTCCTGACAAGAAACGTTTGCCATTCAACAACACAAAATTAGTTATGCGTTTCTTTCTCAACTAGTGTTATAGAATTGTATTATATATATGGAGGCAAATGTGCTTAAGAAACCAATATTTGGTCCCAAACTAACTACTGAGTGGCCGCATAATCTAGGCTAAAATTTAACTGAACCCTGTTACTCATTTTTGTGTAGTTAAGTGTGTGCATTTCTGTTAATATTAATATTACAATTTTAATATTACTTCTAGCAAAAACAAAATCGCAGTATTTAGACATGTCCTGAATGTTGGTAATTTGGGAACATTATCTGTAATGACATTGATGCTTATTGAGGTGTCTGCTTGTGTGGTTCTCTACACATTGAAGGCTTTCGGGGTTTGTGAAAGTCTTGTTGGGTTTACACAGAGAGGAAAAGGGGTTTGAAGCAACAAATGAAACAAATTACCAAATTAATGCCATTTTCCCAAGATGTTCAAAAGGAAATAAGTCTAACACTGTCTAAGATTGTACAGAATTTCAATTTCTTAGTCTTATTTTTTCATATGATGGTCAGTTTGAAGTGTTGCAGTCGCCACGCTTCTTCAAGCCCTCGGAATTAGGAGGTCACTCATTGTATGAATAACTGGAAAACCACTCTGAGGAAATGTTAGGAACAGGGGGTTGGGCTGAGGAATGTGCGTCTCCATTCTAACTGGACACAGGGCATGTTAAAGAATCTGGTAGGTAGCTGGTGAGAAAGTTCTGCTTTAATGAGCTCAGTTCTGTGACTTTGAATCTGAGCAAGATGGTTGTATCCTCTCAGGATGGTGTCATTAGAACATCCCTAGTGAAGCCCAGATCTGTGCTATGAGACACATGAGACAGGTTTGTTGGTATAGTTAGGGGGACATGTGTGAGAGAGGAGACTTTTTTTTCCCCTAAGTACCCCCGTGGAGAATCATATGGACCACAAGCCTGTATAATTGAATTTTCGCAATGCTTGATCACACGCATTATTAATAGTCACAAGCATGTGAGTTAAGCTATCATAATCCTGGTTGGGAATTCATTACAAGGGTTAGTCAAATTTTCATTGTTAAATGAAATGACATGAGTTGGAATACTGTTAAGAAAATGTCAATATTTGAACACATAAAAGTCTCTGATAAACCACAGAGCACCATGAACCTAAAAAAAAAAAAAAAAAGAATTATCAGGTGTAGCTCAGCAAATGGCATGAATAGAGACATTTGTCTCGTGTTCCGGGCTCATTCCTTTTTCGTGCTGCATGCCTTGGGGGCTGGGAGATATATGCAAATTGCGACTCATGAGTGGTCCCTACCCACAACACACCACCTCTGTCATCCAATCAGAATGAAGGAAGGCAGACCAGCACTGTGACAGAGCGCTGTGGGGTTATTTTAGTTCAAATGCCGGCCTTGCTGGTACAGTGAGATTTGTTACTATTTTGAACTGCTAACTAGCTGCACCTTTTTGCTACATGTGTGCACTTGAACATTTGTTCAGTCAAGTCTTGTTCTTGCTTTCTGATTTAATATTTTAATTAAATACAAATTTATAAAAGATACTTGTGAGAAATTGAAAATATATGCAGTATATTTTCATAACAAATGTTTTAATAGATTGAAGAGATATTGAATAATTTTATTATACTTTAGTATTATAGTAGGATAAAATATAAAGTCAAAATGGCTGTCGGTCATTAATGATGGCAAATTATGTTTGAGTTTTGTTTCTTTTAGTTCCCAAGATATTCCCGTCAATGCACTCTTATAACCTTCAAACCAACAAACTCAGTCCACCCTTTTGGCATATTAGGTTTGTATTGACAAATATTTGTTTAGTGCAGGCAAAGTCTAATGTCTAATATGAATGTTGGCAGGGTGAACTTTTTATAATGTTACCTTTGATAATTTATACTTTACCATTTAACCATGTTTTGCTTTTTAAAGAGGCAAAAATGCTTGTTTTTGAACATGCATGATGACAATAGTATCACTGAAAACATTTGAGCTTATTTGAAATGCATATTTGTGATCTTTCATTCTGAAGGTATTTGTGCATTAAAGGAAGTAAGTAAATAATCTCAAGTATCAATTCACCACAGTGCCTTGCTAAACTCGAAACGAAACCCAAACAGGTTCCATGTAGAACGCTGGGTAAAAATCTGTAGAATGGCTTTAGTACTACACTTTTGTGTACTGCAGTCTAACTGGTATCTGAAAGCATTATGGAATTAGCCAAAATATTTAATAAACGTACAGCAAGGGGGTGGAGAGGGGGCGGAACGTACCAACTGAATACAAACATTCACCATTCTGCGTAAATCAGTGTAATTCTGTGGGCTCCTATTCTGTGAAGGTCTACTCAATAACTGCCAAGTGAGGCGCTGCTTTTTCCATAAACGTTTGTTTGGAAATAATGTCGGGTTTTACTACTCGGCATGTTGAATCACTCTACCCGGAAAACAAAGTGTGGCACCATTCAGTTCTATGACAGATACTGTAAGAACAAACCCTGTTTTTCCACCTAAGCATCCTTAGTTCCTGTACAAAGACAGGAAGTTATCCTGTCAATTCTTTCATCTTTCCATGTTCAGCAGCTTGTGATAACATCATAGGCTTTAGTCATAGAAAGGAGGGAACGGAAATATGGTGCTTGACAAGTGACGTAACACCTCACTTAATGTACTTCAGCTATGTGAATTCCAAAACTGTTTGTCATGTGGAACCAGAATCTCAACCTTGTAGTTTTATTTCAATTTAAAAAGAAAAAGTTACCTTTTGTACCTTTTTACTAATGTCATATATTTTCCAAACAGGATCATTCTCTCTACCCCATTTGCTGTGCTGTGCTATTTCCTCATCTGGTATGTGCCGTCTGTTGAGCAAGGCAAAGTTGTCTGGTACCTTATCTTCTACTGCTCCTTCCAAACATTACAGACAGTGAGTAACCATTATATACGACCATAAGTTGTAGTCTGTAAGGTTTTGTGTAAATTTCCTTTGACCATTTGGCATCTTGTGTTTCCCAAAAAACAGTGCTTCCATGTACCATACTCTGCTCTTACCATGTTTATCAGCACTGAACAGAAAGAGAGGGATTCTGCAACAGCCTACCGTGAGTTTTAAAGCATCTACAGCTAGCTGTGTCCTCTGTTTCCCATTTGCACAACTAACCGCTAATCTTTTATCTCAGGAATGACTGTTGAGGTTTTGGGCACACTCATTGGCACTGCTGTTCAAGGTCAGATTGTGGGAATGGCTAACGCTCCCTGTATCAGCTCTGGAGAAGACCTGAACTCCACAGATCTACAGGTGACTCCTGGGGTCAACATCACTGAGCCTCATGTTTCACTAGAGCACCTGGTAAGGATTTTTTTTATTTTTTATTTTTTTGGGAGGGGGGGGTTGACTATTAAACTTCTTGTTATATTGGTATTAAATGCCTGGTCTCTAATGGTTCCCACAGAGAAATGCTTATATGATCGCGTCTGGTGTCATCTGCTCCATTTATGTCGTCTGTGCCGTGGTCTTGTTCCTTGGTGTGAAAGAACAAAAAGGTAAGTGCTGGTACATTTGTAAAAATCCCACAATTTCAGAAAATATTTTTTCTGCTTTTGATGTAATTAAACTTATACAGTATGTAAAATTTAACTTTTTTTTTTTTTTTTTT
>RJVU01057109.1:7535535-7560032 GCA_003731715.1 Anabarilius grahami
AATGACAAGGCTGCATTTATTTGGTCAAAAATACATTACAACAGTAATATTTTGAAACATCAATTACAATTTAAAAGAACAGTTTTCTACTTTAATATATATATTAAAAAAAATTCCTATGATGACAGCTGAATTTTCAGCAGCCATTTCTCCAGTCTTCAATGTCAGAAATCCTTCAGAAATCATGCTGATTTGCTGCACAATAATAATAAAAATAATAATAATGTTGAAAACAGTTGTGCTGCTCAATTTTTGTGGAAACTGATAAATTACCCTTTTTCAGGATTTTTTTAATGAATAGAAATAGAAAAATCTTTTTAACAGTGTAAAAGATAAAAGACCCCATGAAATCAATTTAAGTCTTACTTTTAAGCTTTTAGTCCATGTCTGTTAGTTATGAGATCTTCTAACATGCTAAATGTTGACAAAATTAACCTTTTGTATATACACATTTAAACTTTATGCAAACCATTAATGCAGGAAATCGACCAAAAAACAAACAAACAAACATACCAGCCAACGTCATGGCTGTGTTACAACTGTAAAGCCTATTGGCTGTTTTTGCTCGTTTGTTTTTTAAATGGGGAATGCACCCTTCAATATATCTAGACCAAACTTTCCGTTTCACACCAAGCAGTCTCATGCGATTGATTGCAGATGTTCCCAGGGCTTTTCTTCACTGCTCAGGTTACTTTGAATCAGTAGTTGGCCCACAAGCAGAGCTCAGCTGGTCCCAGGGAAATGCCAGTGAATAAGCTTAGCAGGGTGATTAGCTTTCACTGCACAGAGAGGTGTCTAAATGTGGCGCATGGTAAAAGAAGGTCATTATTGTGTTCTCCAGAGTAGTTTATTTTGAACCAAAATATTGAGCCTTAACAAGCAGGACTATGTACTGTAGTGAGACTGTTGTGGGGAAAGACATGCACTGTCCTGACTTATCATGCCTCATGATCATGAAAGAGTACAAGCGATTAAACAAAATTCTTTTCCTGCATGGGCGGCTTATTTTGGCAGCTGATCAACATGTACAGGTTGTTTACACCAATTCTCTTTAGTAGGCTAACACCTGAAAATTATTTGGGAAAAGTTAATTTACAGCAAGCTTAGTCTTGTTCATTGCATTTGTTGCAGCACCATTAATTGCCATTTGTTTGATATAGTGCCACTTTCCATCATCTCACCTTGCCGCTCTCTTTTTTTTTTGACAGAGACCTGCAGGGTTAGGACTGAGCCCATGTCATTTTTCCAGGGCATTCGTATGGTAATGGGACACGGTCCATATGCCAAGCTGGTCATGGGCTTCCTCTTCACCTCTCTGGCCTTTATGGTGAGTCCTTGTGCAAATGATTTAGGTTGAGCCGTGGTCATCAGCAGCCATTTTGGTTGTTTAAACAGTGACCGCCATAGACGAGCACTGTTGCATTTGGCAAACTCATTATTTGTTAGGTTTCGCTAATGTGTCTTACTTTGCAGCTTATGTTGTCTATACATATTTTTTTGCAGTTTCTTGAGGGAAACTTTGCACTGTTCTGTAGCTACACCCTGGGCTTTAGAAACGACTTCCAAAACATCCTGCTCGTCATTATGGTAAGCATTATAAAGGGCACAGTCTTTTAAAATGTGTTTTGAATGTGCTTTTTGAATGCTAGAAGACTATAAAGACTCTATATGGTCTGTAAAGATAGAGGTGTCATTGTGGGGTGATTAAAAGTGACATTTTGACTGACAAGTGTACAAAAGGAAATTATTATTATGGGTCTATATGGTCTATTATATAATGCATTTGCTATTTGGGTTATGCAAGATCTATTTGGACGGTCTATCTGAACAGGCTAGTATTTTCATTATAGCCCCTTAACCAACTTGCTGTTTTACCCTCAATATCGTAGAAAAGTTGTCACTATCAGGAGTATTGGAAACCAGATTATTGTTTGAGAAAGAAAAAGATGTTCATCAAGTTATAGAGAACAAGAATGTCTTGTTCTTGTGCTTTTGTCCTTGATTTGGAAGGTTCAAAACCCAGATTCATTCAAGAATTCATGTTCAATATGAATAGAACGAAGCATGAATAGAATGTTTTCAGGCATTGTCCTAAATATGACATACAAGACAACATTCCAGTGTTGTTGTCTGAAGGCTTTCTTGGGAACCTGTATGAATACAAAGATATCTACTCTGTCAGATACAAAATCTCAGCTAAAGCTTTGTTTATGCACATTGCAGTGCATTAACTGTAGTTACAAATATATAAACTTATGAGAGTTAACAGAGAAATATTTTGTTATTTAGTTAAATGGCCTTCCTCTAGCTCAAACAGTAGAGCATGGCGCTAAAGACGCTGAGGTCATGGGTTCGATTCCCAGGGAAATTGAAAAATGTATGGTTTGAATGAAATAATAATATTGTTCAACCACTAATTAATGTTTGAAAAATGTTTGTCCACCAAATCAACATGTGGTGTGAACAACATACGGAAAAAAAACCCCTTGAAACAGGAAGTGATATCATAGAGAGGACTCCCACAGAATGTGATGATTTTGTCAGTCAATAAGTCTCTTAAAATATCACTTAATTTGACAATTTATAACAAATTAGTTCAGGTTGTGAAATTAATGTCATTTTTTTTTTCTTATATATATTTCATGGTTTTTATCATATACTTTTTACCTTGAAAAATATACGTAACTATTTTGAAAATAAATATTAAGCGTGTACACTTGCATGTATTAAAATTCTGTTGGAAATGATAGAAAAGGTTTTTTTTTTTNTTTTTTTTTTTTTTTTTTTAAACCATATGAAAGTAACTTGAATAGAACTTGATTTGAATTTTAGTTTTAAACTAAATTTTCAAGAGATTTTCCCTTCTTTATTCATCCAGCACACTCATTGAGCCAATCCTATTTCCATTTACTCTATTTTAGCTCGCCGCCACACTTGCCATCCCTTTTTGGCAATGGTTCCTCACGAAATTTGGCAAGAAGACTGCTGTGTATATTGGGACTACAGTAAGTATTGGGAGTGGCACACAAACCTTTAGTTAATTAAACTTGCTGAACTACAGCATCTGTCACTGTCATCTAATGAATACTTTTTGATTCCAGTTACTGACTGTTTAAATTCTCTTTGCAGTCTGTGGTGCCTTTCCTGATCTCTGTAGTCTTGGTGCCAAGCAGTCTTATTGTGACGTACATTGCATCTTTTGCTGCTGGAGTCAGCGTTGCAGCGGCCTTCCTCCTGCCCTGGTGAGCACCCTCATGATTATAAAATACTAGGGGTGTGACATGACACTTAGTTCACAAGAGAAGATGAGACACGACATTGGGTTCATGAGAACAAGATGAGATTTTTAAGAAATCCTCAATGAGAAAATTCATGATTGGAAAATGGCTGGAGGTGCATTTTGAAATGTTTTAACTAATCATATTGTAATGAATGTAATTTCAGTTCTAATTTCGGAGTATGAATTATCATATGCATTGAAAGATAACAATTTACAAGCACTTTAAAAGGTTTTGCCACAAACTCTGAAACACTGACTGGCTTCTCTCCTGTATGATTTCACATGAGCCTCTTCAGACCTTACTGTACATGAATTGAGCTTCCAGAACTTCTGATTGAGGCTGTGTGACCTCCTAATTGAACCTCTTTCCACAAATTGAACATAGAAATAAAAACAGTATAAATAATAAAAATATTTTTTTCTTAGTCTTAAGTGCAAACAATAAGTGCAAGTCTAATTTGAGCGCTTCAGGGAGCTTGCGTTTTACTTTCGCTTTCGAATTCGTGATCGCACATGCTCTGTGAATAGGGAGCGGTGGTGCTGAGAGCGCATTCTACAAGATAAGACATTTATAAGACGATTAGGCTCTGTTGCGCAACGAATCCTCCGCCATGGTCTTGTCAGTCATCTCGTCTTACCCTCGTCATGTGATTAGTGAACTGTGATTCCTGCTGCACTGTGTGCAACTCTGCAGCTTGTGCTGGATGAGCAGAGCAGATGTTAACAATTGAAGCAACCGTTATCCAACTGAATGGTTTTTATTTAAAAAAGCAAAACAACAGTGGAGGCGGTGCCGCGGTGGGCACCATAATGTAAACTTAGCGGTGGCATGTTCTATGCTACTTTCATGCTCCGTCATGGCAATTTTCGCCTCGACAAGGAATCTCATCACATTTTAATATCGAGTCACACCCATATAAAATACACAGTGTATGTGTACGCTTCCAAATTTTATGTACAGTATTCATGTTTGTTTTCCTATGTGTTCAGGTCCATGCTTCCCGACGTTGTGGATGACTTCAAAGTCCAAAATCCTGAATCTCAGGGCCATGAAGCCATCTTCTACTCCTTCTATGTGTTCTTCACCAAGTTTGCATCTGGAGTCTCCTTAGGGGTCTCAACTCTTAGTCTTGAGTAAGTTTCCACAAGCACATCCACGGTCTTGTACACAAAATCCTATTTGAAACCATCTACTGTAGGCTTGCAAAGTTGGATTAGAGTCTGCACGATCCAATAAGCCAGGCTTTTTGTTTTACTTTTACTGTATGAGAATCAGTCTGGCCTCCTGACCTTCTTCAGATATAATGCGATTAGTGCCTCTCTTATGGGTCTTTTAGCTTTGGAGAACCTTGACCGTATAGGACAGTGTTTCATGTGAGATTCAGTGATCAGTCATGAGGTTGGATTTATCTGAATGAACATTAATAGCATGCTAATCTCACATTTCTTGCTCTTTGAATCAGTTTTGCCGGCTATGTGACGAGAGGTTGCACGCAACCCGCCGAGGTCGATTTAACCCTGAAGATCCTGGTGTCTGCTGCTCCGATAGTTTTGATCATTATCGGGCTGCTAATATTCATCTCCTATCCCATCGACGAGGAAAAGAGACAAGGCAACCGCAAACTTCTTAATGAACAACGGTAAAACCACCTATTGATTTTTAAGTCTTCCAGTCACATGTCTTGCTTAAAGAAGCTAAGCCAGCTCAACATTCTTGAAATCTTTAAATTAACATGGTACTTTTAAAACTCTAAAGCTGATTAAATGGCATTCTTGTGCTTCTTTACAATATTTTTGGCTGTGACCCATTGATTTTACCTAACATTGTCCTGTGTAACTCTCGTTTTTTTCAGAGAAAATGAGATCGACTCAGAAGCAGACTCCACTGAGAACAATGCGGTTTAACAGGACATTGTGCCATTTGCGATCGGACCAACAGAGCCAAAACAAACCGAGCGGATGCTTTGAACCAACCATGCTGCCTTCTGGCTGAAAACTTCTACCAATATCACGCCTACACAACAGCGGATCAACTTTAAACGTAGTCTTTGCCAGCTCAAGTTCAAAGTGCCTTGCCATTTCCAGTTGCAAGTGCTAATGGACGCTCGAAATGTTTCTGAGTTGCACAAAACCGAAGGGCGGGCTTGTGTGTTACCAGTATTTGTGCTGCTCCCTGGCATAGGATCTCAAAGCAGTGTCCAAAAACAGCGAGCTTTTGATAAGCACACATCTATACTGCACTAAAAAAATGATCTGAGGTGGGACATGTCTACTGTAAGAAGAAACTTGAAACATTTAGAAAGGTTTTTAGGTGCTAAAACCAAAAATGCATTTCAATCATGATTGAAAAGTACATTTTGGGATGAATATCTGTGAAACTGTACACTACGCTAGTAATGTTTGTATGTAATTTAATATTTATAATACTTTTTGTGCATCTAACTGAAACTTGAAACCATGAGACCTAAGTGGGGTTTGATTACATCAAACCTTAGTTTTGCGCACAAAGGGTTATTGTTTATTTCTTGTATTACTTTTCTTCGCACACCCCTTCTATTATGTTCCTTTTTATCTGTTTCCGCTCTTTTGGGACATACAGAGCTCTTTTAGAGGGATGCGCTGAGGGATAAACTTACAAATTTGATCCCACGATGCTTCAGATCAGAAGATTTTGTTCACTCAAGTCCTGGATATGTGAATGAAACGAACTGCTGACAACTGAGGCAATGAACTAGCAATGGGGTTAAAATGTATGATCAATTGCTTCTGGTATGAGATGACGAAGGTTATTTAAGTATTTATTACTTTTGTTTTAAATCATATGTTGATTTGATTTATGTATGTTTCTCCCCTCTTTCTTAATTTAACTTGTTTAAGGGCCTCAGTCAGTATAATAAGGGCAATTGGAATAGTTGTCACTGCTGAATTATATCTAATATGCAGTTAATTCCTATGGAAAAGCCAATCAACGTGTTTTACAGGTGATATTGCTGTTTGTTTAGGTGTTAATCTGATTTCTGGTCTGTTTACTTTGTGTCAGTGTTCTTTTGTTTGTCCATATAGTAGTTGTCTTAGAAGTACCCTAATTGTATAGTAATAATTACTGTCAGTTCTCTGCCAGTAACTTCTGTCAGTGATTTGAATGCCAAGTGTTTCCACACCATGTGATGTGATGCATGTACATATGGTCTATGAAAATATGGACTTTTCATTTTCTATCTGGGGAAAATGGAATTGCTTGTAAATAACATTTGTGTAAAGTGCTGTATGTTGTACATATGATGATACGCAACGATTTTCTAACACCTGTCAATTTTGTATTGATGCTTCTGAGCATTTCTTGTTCTCATTAACACCAGTTTATGGTTAAATATGGAAAACTCAACATTCTAGTATCAAAAATTACAGTTACTGTATATAATAAATGTGCTGATGTTTGTACATGGATTTTTTATTTTTTTTGGGATGGAATTGTTATAAATGTACATGTGTGCAGTTATTTAAAAAATAATATTACAACATTCGAAACCGTTTGTTTGTTAATAAACACTAATTAATATTGAAGGATAATCATTGCTTTTTTTTTCTTCATGATTACACCTGACCTGAGCACTCTTTTATAATAAAGTATGAAAACATATATAGAGATATTTCTGTAATTTGTCAGTGACAATGACAATGTTACCTATTTATTTGACAAATCGTACGAAACCGCGAAATCGGCAACCTCTAAATCGCAAAATTAGATTTGTAGGTTTGGTTTCTAATACTAGATCCACCAATTGCGTTATAAATTGTTAATATTGTTTGTGAAAGACATGGTACAGCGTTACCTGTTACTTTTTAAAGTGCCGGTCAGTAATCCTAAAAATATTTTAATTAAAAAAAGGAAAGAATGACCCCCCAAAAAAAGTTATGAACGTTTATAATGCGGCTCAGTGTAGGAGCGCCCCCTGATGGAAATAACCAGCTATTGCAATGGGTCGCAGTTCGGTGTTCTTCAGTTGATTACTCTTCCTGTTGATGAATAGATGGACTGGATTGTTCAGAGCTGATGCAACACTACCACATTACAAAGCGGTATTTAAAACAAAATAAATAATAATAATAATACATATTTAATGCATATTTAGTTAGATTCATCCACTATATTTCACAGATAAATATCCAAATATATATATTTAAATTGATGATGCTAACTTTTATTCATTGACATGTCTGATAGGGCTTTTATTATGAAATACATGATGAAATCTTGTTTCAACCGGAAGAGCCTGTCACCGGCATACACGTTTCTCAGCAATAACTGGTGAGCTTTTTTATTTTATTTGATATATTTATAGCTTTTGTCGTCGCTCATATTATTCACTGATATTACAAGATAATATTCAATTTTATGCCGATTGATTGTCTGCTTTGTAGTGTTTCTATCATTCCTTGAAATGGATATTAGAGAACTCATCCTCAGCGATTCATTCATAGTGGACGTCACCTTTTTTAAGCTATGGCTAAATAACTGATCCTAGAAATAACAGTTTTGACATATGACTGCCACATGAATCACAAGTAGAGTTCATCTTCGTTATTGACCTATGTCTATTACTTAATTCGCACAGAAGCAGCAGATATCATGGGAGAGCAGCTGAGTCCTGATGAGAAGTTCCAGCTCATCACCAGGAACCTTCAGGTAAAAACAGTGGAGAGCAGCATCTGCAATCTTCTGTTTGGTTTGAGATTCCTATATTTGAAGTAACATGTTAAAGTAACCTAGCATATTGTAAGAATTTCAAGGGATTTCTGTTATTGTTTTAAAGAGATTCATTTGAAAGGTTTCTAATTTCATTTTTACATGCGTGTGGAGTCCCAAACCTGCAGAAAAAAAAGTAAACCTATATATATACACTCACACACACACACAAGTAATTTATTAATAGGAAAATAAAGGAATAAATGACTATGATGACTAAAACAAATATAATTCAGTTTAATCCTGAATTTATTTTCTGTATTTTCTTTAAATGTTTTTTTATTCAAATTTTATTAACTTTTCATTTAGTTTTATATTTCTTCATTTATGACTTAATTTATTGTTATATTTATTTATTCTCACATTTGAGAGAGGGCAAATAAATGTATTAATAAATAAAAATGGACATAAATGCATGTGGGAATAAATATAAAAATAAATGAACACGCACATATATAATATAATATAATATAATATATATACACACTACTGTTCAAAAGTTTGGGGTCAGTAAGATTTTTTTAATGTTTTAAAAGAAGTATCTTCTGCTCACCAAGCCTGCATTTATTTGATTAAAAATACAAACAAAAACAGTAATATTGTGAAATATTATTCCAATTTAAAACAGCTGTTTTCTATGTCAATATACAGTAAANTAAAAGCTACGGGAACACACCCTGAGCTGAGAGATGCGTTAACCAAGCTTAAAATACTGGAACCAACAATGTTAAAAACATCTTTGAGTAATCGGGCAGGGATACTATCCAGCAGGCAGTTTGTAGGGCGGAGCTGCTTAACTATGTCAGAGAGAACATGTAATGTGACTGGCTCAAACTGTTGGAAGGCAGCTTTGCAAAAAGATGGAACCAAGAGGTCACTAGTCAATGTAAGCGATGAAAAACTCAGGCCAGCAATTTTATCTATGAAATATTTCAGAAAATTTTCACACAACAAAGTGGATGGCACAACACAATCTGTTTCACAAGGGTTAACAAGAGAGTTAAACACTTTAAAAAGAACCTGAGGCCTCTGATTATTATAAGCAACCAGGTGAGATAAAAAATTTGTTTTTGAGGATTTAACCGCTCCCTGGTATATATGTAATGTGTTCTTTAAAATTTGAAATGACACTTGAAGTTTGTCCTTTTTCCACTTTCTCTCAGCCGTTCTACAAGCCCGTCTGAGAGAGCGGGTATGGTCATTTAACCAAGGTTCAGATAGCGTTTTAGTGCGTTTTTCCCTTAGTGGGGCAACAAAATCTAGTATTTCAGTACAGGTAGAGTCAAAGAGGTTTGTGAGTTCATCCACATCAAGAATACAATCTTCAAGATTGTACAGCACTGAGTCTTTAAAAGCAACAGAAAACTGTGAGGCATATGTATGTATGTGTGTGTAAATTAAATAAATAAATGAATAAATACAGAAAATAAAAATTAATTCAAAAATAAATATTGGATTACATTTAATTTAAAATCAGTTACATTTTGTTTGATCAAGTCAATCATTTAATCATTCATTCATTCTTTCTGCAGGTTTAGTCCTTCATATCTGTTCTGTCAATTTCAACATACTGTTTCTGCCACTGTTGTTTTCTCAGGAGGTTCTTGGTGAGGAGAGATTGAAGGAGATCCTGAAGGAGAGGGAATTGAAGGTTTACTGGGGAACAGCAACCACAGGCAAACCCCATGTGGCTTACTTTGTCCCCATGTCAAAGATCGCTGACTTCCTGAAGGCGGGCTGCGAGGTTTGTCTTTGTCGTTCTGTATTGGTTCTGAATTACTGATGTCAGCATAAAAGCACTTATCATTGGTGTGTGTACCTATCTGTGTTTCTGTTCTATAGGTGACCATCCTCTTTGCTGATCTCCATGCCTACCTGGACAACATGAAGGCTCCATGGGAGCTGCTGGAGCTCAGGGTGAAGTATTATGAGCAGATCATTAAGGCCATGTTGGAGAGCATTGGAGTTCCCCTTGACAAACTCAAATTTGTCAAAGGCACAGACTTTCAGCTCAGCAGGTAACCGCTCCTCTTTATTTAAGTACTGTATTTCAAACAATTACATTGGATGATAATTATCCAAGAACATGGTTTTTACTGGGAAATGTTATTACAGATTAAGAATGAATATAAAGAAAGCAAATTCTAATTACAATGGTTGATGTATTATAGAGAATACACTCTGGATGTTTACCGACTGTCATCCATGGTCACTGAGCATGATGCAAAGAAAGCAGGTGCTGAGGTGGTCAAACAGGTTGAGCATCCTCTTCTCAGTGGTCTGCTGTATCCTGGACTACAGGTATGCAGGTCGTCTTTTGCTAACCTTTTTTCAAAAGATTTGTTTAAAGAAATGTATATTTTTATTCAGAAAAGATACATTGAATTAATTTACATGATTTGAAATAGCTTTTTAAAAAAGTAAATAAATAAAAAATAAGCAGCACAACTGTTGAACATTAATGATAATAAGAAATATTTATTGAACAGCAAATCAGCATATTAGAATGATTTCTGAAGGATCATGTGACACTGAAGACTGGAGTAATCATGCTGAAAACTCAGCTTTGCCATCAGATGAATAAATCACATTTAAAATTAAAAACACTTATTTTAAAATTGTAATAATCCTTCACAATATTACTGTTTTTGCATTTTTGATCACATAAATGTACTTTTGACTACTTTGTTCTCCTATTTAAACATACATCTCATAAAGAGTGGATGATCTTTTGGTGTTTTGTTTATTATTCTAATTTGCGGCGTATTCCAGACTGTGATATTGTTTTGTTTTTTATTTCCATCAGGCACTGGATGAGGAGTACTTAAAAGTAGATGCTCAGTTCGGGGGTGTGGATCAGAGGAAAATATTCACATTAGCAGAGAAGGTACATTTGATGATTTTAAAATTTGCACCTATACATTACTATTTTTTTGTTGTTGTTTTTGTTGTTGTTTAGGTGGAGGCTTTAAATAAGCCCTTTGGGTTTTTTGCCTCTCCCTGCACAGTATATGGATTGTACTTTTGTTTTTATTGTATATATTTTATATTTGTGCAAATAAAAAATTTAAATAAAAAAAAAAAAACTTCCTATTCATTGTTTTTACCTTATTGTACCAGTAGGAAATCTCACTGTGTTATTACAATATTTACAATACTTGGAATTTGATATTTCTACTGGCACACTAAAGCAAAACAAATAAATAATGGTCTTAAAACAAATGTTTTTTGTGAAGCATCTAATATGCCTAGACTTTTGCATAGTATATGTATATGTATATAGTATGTATATAGTATATGCTATCTTTCTACCATGCTATTGTACTGTTTAATGCTGATCCCCATAAATATGTGTGTGGCCATAGTTGATGGGTATATTTAGTTTTTTTTTTCCTCTCTCTTTTTTTCCTCTTTTTTTTCTCTTGCAGTACCTGCCCTCTCTTGGGTACACCAAACGTATCCATATGATGAACCCAATGGTGCCTGGACTGACCGGGGGCAAGATGAGCTCCTCTGAGGAGGTACAGTACTATAACCCTAACCTTTGAAGATTCATATAATCAAAGAATCCTATTGATTTGATGGGATGAATAATGGCTTATGCTCTTGTATGTCGAACTGATTCACCAAGATTCAACATTCTCAAACTTTCATGTCTGACACCAGGAATCCAAGATTGACCTGCTGGATAAGAACCAAGAGGTGAAGAAGAAGCTAAAGAAGGCTTTCTGTGAGCCTGGAAATATTGAGAATAATGGTGTTCTTTCCTTCGTCAAGCATGTGCTTTTCCCGCTGCATTCAGGTAAGCTCAGGCCAAAAAAAAAAAAAAATCTTTAGAAAATGTAAACATCTAGTTAAGTGCTTAATGATGTGTTCTTTTTTTCAGAGTTTGTGATTAAAAGAGATCCAAAGTGGGGAGGCGACAGAGTCTACACTGACTATGAGGAAGTGGAGAAGGACTTTGCTGCAGAGGTATCTGAACCGTGCTCATCTTTAATGTACAAATGACACGTTTACATAAATTCATCATATGTTGACTCTTGCACTGCTTGTACCTGCAGGAAATTCATCCTGGTGACTTGAAGGCTTCAGTAGAGTTAGCTCTTAACAAGCTGTTGGACCCCATCAGGAAGAAGTTTGAAACCCCAGAGTTGAGGAAACTGACAACATCAGCTTACCCAGATCCCTCTAAAAACAGTGAGTGAAAATACACAATGTCTAAAAACATTTTGGACACAATCATTGATCCTTATTGATCCCATTTAACAATAAAATACAAATTGGTGCTTCTTCAAGTTCTAGAATGAGTTTTAGGAAAAGGAAGAATTTGTACATTTACACACAGTTTGATTGTCATTGCTTCACAGAAGGAGGAGCGAAGGGCAACCCTAAACAAACCGCAGATGAGGAGGAGGTCATCCCATCCAGATTGGACATCAGAGTAGGCAAAGTCATCAGTGTAGAAAAGGTAGAGGCATCCAGCAATAATTTTACGATTTATTTTTCCAATAAGAGGATGTTTGAATAACCTTTTTTCTTTACCTTTTAGCATCCAGATGCAGACTCGCTATATTTAGAGAAGATTGATGTGGGGGAGGAACAGCCACGGACTGTAGTGAGTGGACTGGTGGCCTACATCTCCCAGGAGCAGCTTCAGGACCGTCTTGTAGTGTTGCTATGCAACCTAAAGCCCCAGAAGATGAGGGGGATTGAATCCCAAGCCATGCTGCTCTGTGCTTCAATGTTAGTAGGACTGACACTCCTTAATTAAACTTTTTCATTCAATTAGTCAAAATTTTCTTATAGTAAAAGTCATCTTGTCTTGATCTTTCTAAATGTGATGGCCTTCAGTGAGGGAGAGCCCAGGAAAGTGGAGCCTTTGGATCCACCAGAAGGATCAGCACCAGGAGACCGTGTTTTTGTAGAAGGTTATGAATCAGGCAAACCAGATGATGAATTGAAACCAAAGAAAAAGGTGTTTGAGAAGTTACAGGTATGTGAGTTTTATATTTTTGTACGTAAACACTCATATTATGGTATGACTGTGTCTTATTCTTGGTTGTATGTTTGTCTGATCTCTTCAGGTGGATCTGAAGATCTCAGGCGAGTATGTTGCACAATGGAAAGAGCAAAATCTGATGACCAAACTAGGACAGATTACCTGTAAAACACTGAAAGGTGGAAATATTAGCTAGACCGTCTTCACCATTTTTCTCAAAATCTTCAAAGCTTGAGTTTCCATGACAGCCCAATATCCTCATGACAATTACACAGTGTCAGGTGTTACTCATCATAGCCATCAAAAACTGCTAACTGACTTTGATGGAAAAACAAATGGCTTATAATGCCATTATTTAATTTCTACTGTCTCATTTAGCCATATCAACCTGTAAATGATATAATAGCACATGATTACTGCAGCTGAATACATATGGGTATCGTCTGTGCTTTACATCGCATGTATTGCCGTCCAAGATGTTTTACGCATTAAGTACTGCAGTAAATAATATCATGCTCGTTTGTTTAAATGACAAATGAAGAATCTTGCAGGAGTTCATCTGTTGTCCTCAAACTCAGGTCTTCCTGTGGTGCCATTTATGGAAAAGATCACTGCTTACAATGATCAGTCTCCATTTTTAAACTATTTAAACATCAATGGAAACGGTTCAGAGATGAAAAATCTATATACATAATAAATTGTTATAAGTAAATATTTTAGGATCAGTTTAGCTTAGCTCAAATTTCATGCAATGTAACATTCAGAACTCATCTGATGTTAACCAAACTCATTGAAATAAACAAAGATGATTCAGAACCATTTTTTCTATGTCTTGATGGAAATAATTATGGAAATGTCTTCAAAGGTACCTTTGCAGTTTTTGACATGGTCTATTGAAAATGAAAAAAAAAAAATAATAATAAAAATAAATAAATTAGTGCTTGATGAAAGATTATAGGAACTATACTGTAACTCTTTCCTGTAGCTCAGTGGTTAGAGCATGGCAGTAGCAATGCCAAGGTCATGGGTTCGAATCCAGGGATTGCACATACTCAGATACAAATGTATAGTATAATGCAATGTAAGTCGCTTTGGATAAAAGCGTCTGCCAAATGCATAAATGTAAATGTAAAAATGTAAATGTAACTCATTGGTCTATTTTGCTGTACTGAAAAAAAAGCAGCTTTACCAGAGAACATAAAAAGGTCTTCTGTTTGGTGTAACACTGTATTTAGTTTGATGAATGAATAGTTACATGGCATACATCAATCAGACAAACACTACATATATGGTGGTATGGGGGACAAAGACTATATAATGGTGAAAGTGACATGATGTGTACCCGAGTATGGTGTCCCATTCTCGGAGTTTGTGCTCTGCATTTCAACCATCCAAGTGCGCAGTAAGTATTTAACACACACACCCGGAGCAGTGGGCAGCCATTTTTGCTGTGGCGCCCGGGGAGCGACTGGGGGTTTATTGCCTTGCTCAAGGGGACCTCAGTTATGGGTAATGAAAGTGGAAGAAATGGAACTTCCCCCCACCTACATTTCCTGCCGGTACTGACGCTCGAACCCGTGACCTTCTGGTTACAAGTCCGACTCTAACCATAAGTGCCCCAAACTGCCCCAAAAATAAAAGTCCATGAGCTTCAAACTTGGGACGCCCAAAGCGCAACTGTGCTATATGCCTGTGTGCCGCCCACAAGGCTATTGGCGCTGATACGATGTTATATTTATATGTCAAGGAATTTAAAAAGTCAAAACAGGGTAAATCTATAAATATCATTTAATGCATATTTATTTTTAAAACAGTGTGGTAATTCTATTTACCCCCTTGGAAGTAAATAGCCACTAAAGTATATGTATATATATTTTACATCAATTTTAGAGGGACCATTAGTCAATACTCTTACTAGTTTGCTGGTTCCAACAGAAATGCAGCATTTAGCTTACAAAGTGCTTTAATCTAATGAAAAGTAAATGGTCAGCATACTTCAGAATTCATAACAGACAGTTCTGTACATGTACTGTATACATATTTGCTGAAAGCTGATTGCAGTAGCACTAAAACTTTCAAAAATTGTTAGTAGAATCAGCTTCTTTCAGTAAAAACTAGCAATCAATCTCTGTGCTTGAACATATTTGGATATGTCAGAAAATTATAACACAGGAGTTGACCTTTTTGCGCCAAGCAGTGATTACTACCACTAGTGACCACTAGATGTCAGTTCAATCTTGCAGTCATTAGCTTTGATGAGTCCAAAATAAACTAAAAGTAACTTTTTCCAGAGCACAGAAACTCATTTAGAAAAATACTTGAAAGTTTTAATAAAGCTATTTTATAAAACAGATTGGGGAAAAAGCTTTTTGCATACATTTGAAGGCCATTATCAGGCTAAGGCTTTTAAGACAGTTGCGGTATCCATGGATCCTTGATCACAATCTCACTTGGGCTTTTATCACTTGCTTTGTCCTCTTGTCTTTTCCAGACTGTAACTAAACAGTCCAATCAAAACTCATCTCATACACCATGACTCTTCAACATGCAGTGTCTGTACTTCCTGAAAAAGAAATGTAATTATAATGATCATTTACATGGTTCCATCTGTATTTCATGCACAAATTGAAATAACCTGTGAATGCTTCCTTACTTGCTTGCTCCTGGCTGCCTAATGATTGTGCTCGCTGGCCAGCAGGATGCACTGGATCACTTTGCCCATTAACTTCAACCCTCATTATTTGTTTATTTGTCAAGATCTCTGTCTTATCCGGTGTTGCAGTCTCCATCTTGTTGGGAGGATTTGTTCCATGCACTGGTTTCTTAGCAACAGGTGGCGGCACCTTAATTGGCTTTTTTGTTCCATTTGTAATCATCGTCTTGGCTTGGTCAGAAACCTGCATTATCTCAGCTGCAAGACTCTGTCTGAGGCTTGCTTGGACCTCAGGCGAAGTAGGTGTTTCAATTATAATTTTTTTTGCGCTTTTGGAGAATATAAAACTGGCTGTAGATGCAGGGGAGCTATGTAAGTCACAGCCGTCTGGTGTTTTAGGGGATGGCACAGGTGAACTAGCACTGCTAGCTGAGGATAAGCGTAGATTTAGCATTGCAGGTACTCCACTGGAGGACATAGCAGCTGTCTTCATACGTATAGCCTCCTGAAGACACATGGATGGGACTGTGGCTGGAGCAGGAGATGACTTGGCAGGTGAGTTGGACTTCAAAGCCAAGGATTTGCGAATGGGCTTTTGTGGTGTTGCTTGACTAGTAATACTGTGATCCTCATTTGTTGTGATCTCAGTACTTGGTTTGCTATCATTGTTATCTTCCCCGACATTTACAGATCGTAGTCGCACCATCTGAAGCAAGGAAGGTGTGACAAGTGGAATGTTGGCTTCTTCCTTTGGAATAGGTGTGCTTTTGTTGCGACACAACAGTTCTTTGCTCCGGTTGTCTTTGTTTAAAAGGCCCAGTTGCCTTCGTGAGTTAACAATAGATTGATTTTCCACTGGAAGCGGAGGTGCAAGCAGCACATTGGAATCTGGTGATGAATCTTCCCCTTGTACAAGTTCATCTGGTAATAAAAAGGACATTTTAGGAGAGGCTACGGTTGTGTTTTCCGTGCCAACTTGGTCCACCGAGAAGTCTGAGACGTTATCACAAGGCTTATCTTGTTGTCTATTCACCATACCATTTTGTACAATTCTTTTTGGGAGAATGGTATGTATTTCTGAGTTTTGGTCTGGACTGCTGTCCATATCTGAGGAATTAGATGACACCAATTCTGTATTGGCTTGCTGTTCACATGATTCTTCATGGCAATTGACATATATCTCTGAAAGGGGTTCATGTACGAATGAAGGAGGTGGTGGGGGGAAGTCAAGTTCATTTTGTTCCTCAAACAGCAAGTCAGTAGACTCTTCCATTGGTGGAGGTGGTGGAGGCCAAGAAGACTCCAGGAAAGTAACCTGTTCCTCTGTTTCTTGCTTCTGTTCCTCTTCTTCTTTAGATGGTGTTATAGACACTGAAGAAGCTGACATCTTTTTAGTAGGTGGTGGAGGAGGGTGGTGTTCTGGAGGTGGAGAAGGAGGTGGAGAAATGCCATTGACATCAGGTACTTCTATACCAAGAGTTTGCATTGGTTTATGATTCAAAATGCCCTTAACATGGTCGTTTTTTTGGATCTCCTCATTGGCTTCGTCGCTTTTGGGGGGAGATGCGCTCACAATTTCACCATTTGTTTTGACTTCACAGTTTGTTTGTGACAGCATACTTTGATCAACTTTGATAGTTGGTACCTTCGTTGTAGGAATGGTTTGACTTCCTCTTTCCTTTTGGTCCTTTACAGTTTTCTCCTCTTTTAAACGAATCATCTGGTTGACCTCTGCAAGAGTTTCTGGACTTTCTAGTTCATCATGTAATGTTGAGCTTCCATTATGCCTCACATCTGGAGGTTCTGCCGTTGTTTGTTCAAGCACCTGTGGTGACATGGACTCATTTTGTTCTTTTACAGCTTCTTTGTTCTCCACTTGAGTCCCAGTCTTTATTTCTTCTGTTGTCTGTGTCTTTGGGATCATTTGTTCAAGGATTTGCATTGACTTTGTGTTTTGATTTTTACCTAATGATGACTCTTTTTGCGGTTTTTGAAGCTGATGTAACTTATGGGGGTTTGGACCTGGGCCACATAATAGTTCAAGTGTGCGTTTATGGTGAATCCAGGTTTCAGGGGGTGGGGGAGATGGGGCTTTTACCTTGGGTGGAGGGGGAATGCTAAAGAGTTCCCTAAGAGCAGTAGTTGGGTGTGTAGGTGTTACCATGTTTTTCTCTGTTGTAAGCGGAGGGGAGCACTTCAGTGGCTCTGATGGAGTGGTGTTGGTTTGAATGTCCTGATGCACTGTATCTGATGTGACTGAAGACAGAGATGTCATTGACGAAGAGACTGAAACCACCGGTGAGCTCTGTACACCTGCTCTCTCTGGTTTTGAAGGCTTAACTCTTCTCTTTCCAGGTGAGGAGGGACTAACCTCTTTAGGGGAATGCGTAGGTGTCCCACTTTGACTTGAGTATCCACTTGAAGGAGACAAAGTCCTATCAAATTTGTTTTCTCCAGTTTTCTTTGGAGATGAGTTACTTAATCTGGCATGACTTCCAGTAAATGCTTGATCAGGACTAAGTGGGCTAGATTCCACAGATGTCTGGAAATCTCTAAATGAGCTGAGCACAGAAGAATGGACAGAACTCTTCTTGTTTTTGGTGGACTGATGATCTTCTTTTGTACTGCTGAGATCTCTACCTGTTTGCTCATCATTTGTTGCCATATCTTTGAGATCTTTTATGTCTATCCGTTCCCTTGATCTTCGCTTAAGTTTTTCATGGTGCAGGGAATAGGTTCTCTGAGGTGGCGCTGGTGGGAGTTTTGTCTTCATTACAGAGAGACTACGAGAGAACGATTGGCTGTTTCTAACATTGTCCCCTGCATCACCCAACTCTCTGTGTTCCAGTCTGTGATTTGTATCTTTACTGTCAGAACTTTTCCAACTGCTTGAGCGTGTAACACTCATTTCCTTTGGGATTAAATCTGAAACTTCTTTGGTGTTGTCGGCAACAAAGGTTGGTAGACACCTTCCTTTTGAAGAGATTGTAGAGGAGTTGGAGACAACAGTCTCAGATGATTGCGAATGGCTCTTGTTGGAGCTAGCGGTAAGTGGACCTTGATTTGTCCCACCTCCAGACCGTGAAGAAGCTGGGCTAGCTGATGCTAAACTGCTCTTGCTGACTGTACTGGCACTGCGCCGGCAGTGATCATGACTGATTTCAATGATATCTATTGCAGCAGGCAGAATTGCGTTTGGAATAATCTTGGATAAATACGTTGCCTGTGGTGAAATAGACATAACGGGACCTTGAGGCTCATGCAGGAAAGAGGAACTGGTCATCCCAGGCACAGCAAGAGACTTAGGCCTCTGTGTAGGGCATGCTCCTAGCCCAAGCTTTCGGTTTAACTCATCTTGATAGACAGAATGGATGTGGTTTATTAGGAACTCCTCATCTCTTGATGTCTGAAGGACCTCAATGTTCTGCAGGTGTACACGAGCCCCTTCGTGATTTACTAAAGGGAGCTCTCCATCAATTGTTGGAATGACAACTGTGCCAGATGAATCATCTTCATCATGTTCTCTGTTTGGAAGCTGCTGCATTATAGTTCCTCTTGCCATATCTTAAGTAGAAAAAAAGCAAAGTAATGTCATTCTTCTATTGTTGGCAGAATAACTGTGTAATCACATATACTTGTCAAAGTAGCTTTTTTAAGAAATGTCATTCTCAAAAAACTTTTTTTTAACATTTTTTTAAAAAAAATTTTTTAAATCTGACAATAACATGGTTTTACTTGCCCAATTCTCTTTGAACTTGCTGTGGTATGCCCATGATAGTCGTTCTTCTACTTCTCCTCTTGGTCTTGTCCAGTCGTTTAACTGGGTTCAAGGGCTTAAATGTAGAACCTAAAGTGAGTGGTAGATCAATCAGAGATTGAAAAAAAAGATGTCATGCCATTCTCTTAATTTGTTTTGAGAAGTAATGGCAGTAACAAAACAACAATCTTTGATAACTTTTTTCCACGCTTTCTCTGAACCCGTCTATTACAGGACAGATCATAACTTAATTTTGACAAATGCATTTTTTTTTTGTCTTTGCATTGCTATACCACACATTAGAGGATAAAAGGTAGTAGGTAGTATGTGCCCTATTTTAAGACCTTCTTTAAGTCAGCATTGTATACCTTGACGTGTAAGCACTGGATGTGAGGAGACTGCTGAGACAGTCGACACTGAAATGACAGATTGCCCAGCAGTGCTATCAGTCTCAAGTGATTCATCTCTTTCTTTTGAGCTTGTGTCTTCCTCTGGCTGTCAAGAAATGGAGATCATCGTTAGAAAGCAATCTGATAAGTTATTTTAATCATTTATAAATATTTATACATTTATTTATACAATTTATACATATTTGTTTGGATATTAAAGAATGAATAAAGTCCATAAATAGGGTACAAAATCTTCTGGTTGAAAAAAAAGAAAGCTCTTGGTGATGATTCCCTCACTATTACAACTAAGGCTTCTTATCATAAGAGGTTTGTTGGATCTGGTACCTGAAACCTAAAAAAATGTAATTATGATGTCTTGTGGTTTTTATTGTTATATACAGTTGAAGGTCAAGATCTAAGAGATGGGATAGACCAGAATTACTACTGTAGGGAGTTTAAAAACATTTGTTTAAATTTAGCTCCTTTTGTCTATTTAGTTTTGACTACAGAATTCTTTTTTTTTTACTTCAGAGACTTACCACAGTCTGATCATCCTGAAAGTCCACCCCATTTTTGTGCTCTGCATGGAAGAAAGACTGAGTGAGGTGCATCAGAAAACACAGCTGTATGTTAGAAGGCCAGAATGTGAGCAGTGCATCAAGGATGTCATAGAGCAGTATGTTTTGTGTTATTGATTTGAATATGAGGCTCACCCTCCTGTTGTAGTATTTTCAGTCCCTCCTGAGCCTCTGTATGCAGGTCTTCCAGGTACTGTGGCCTGCTTCCTTCTATGAACACATTCTCCTGGTAGTGCTGGGAGGCCGTGTAATGCACAGTCAGCTTTCTTTGTTCATCTTGCTTTTGGCTTGCTAAAAATAGAGGGAAGGGAAAGGTATTGTTATTCACATAAAAATGGATGCTGTTTTTCCCAAAAGATTCTCTTAAAAATCATAGCTGGTCAATCAAAGTTTAAGGAAAGTTTAACTATTTCTTCCAAATCAAATCAATGATGATGCATAAGCAGCACAGTTTTGCTGGAAACTCAAATGTCAACATTCACAAATATCCCCATCGGTTATTTAATTCAGTGAGAAATTTGAAACATGACTGATTAAAGATTTCCACACCCCCGTTTTGTGAATGAGGTTCAATGAAAGCCTTGAAATCTGGCTGTCAAATGATCTAACTCTGCCCATTCTTTCTTTATCCAGTAGCAACACCTGCTAATGCTGGCAGCTAATTTTTATTTAGATTGTTGACAGGCATTAGCGGCACACGTTGATAGATTTCCAAAGTAGCAATGGACTTCACACTCATGCTGTGATCAGGTAATCCCTTCTGATCTTTAATTCCTTGAAATACCAGATTACCCTTTGCTTCACTACCCCTGTTTAACATATGGCAGTGCAAGAGCCTCTGCGTTCACAGAAAGTAGTTGACTTTTCTTTCTTTCTTTAAATCTTCTAACAATTTCATTCGGAAACATTCCAGTCAAATACTTGTTTATTACCCAAGACCAAGCCAAGCTTGGCTGTAATTTAAGGAACTGAGATGAATCTTCCAAGCAAGGACAATGCACCTAAATTCTCAGCAATCATTACACAGCAGTTGTTCTTGGTAGCAGATACTATATAATCTGGTTTGACCCAATGAGAATATTCAGACATTTTCTAGAAAATGTAGTAGGGTGACCTAATGTTACATCTTATTGGAAAATTTATTCCTAAAACATGTATTACTTTAGTTAGTATCTGACTTGCACTGAGGCTCACTGTTAACTTTACAATAGGGAGAAACAGGCCTATTGTACTGGGGCACTCTCAAAGGAACAGCAAGAATCCTCATACTCCTATATCATCTTCTTTGCGTATACCTAAGTGTTTTAAAGTACTGGCCATGAGGTAACCGTTTTGATGTTTCAAAAGGCATTGCAAAATGCCTAAGAGTTAATGGGAGTGTTTTAGGACAGGGACTTTCCCTTAAAAGAGATCTTTTCCTCAGCCTCCTAGCTATTTTATGCAGATTTCTAACTGTTCACTTGGTATCAACTTTTAAGCTTTTTGTATAGTACACCCCTTGAGGGTTTCAGGTGTCCTGGCAGTGGCACTGACTACAGACATTGTGATACAACAGAGTCGAAACACACACTAGAGGCAAGTGCACTGTAAAAGTCTATTTTGCAAATTACTCCTTTTTAAAGTTAAAGGAATGTTCAATACAACTCCGTTTCCTTTTCAAGTGGATTTCAGTTAACACATTTTTGAGGGTTTGTTTTACAAATGAGAAGCTTTTATGAAGCTTAACTTGTATTTAACTTGGAACATTCTTTTAATTTTGTTAATTTTAAGAGTAATATACGAAAATGAACATTTACAAACAATGTCTATAATATAAAAATAATATAAAAAATTATCAGTTAAAAAATAAATTTTGGCATTCATACATGAGGCAACTCATGTATGAATGCCAAAACTGATGGCATGATAATGAACTTGTTCTCTTTTTACTCTGTAATAATGATCTCTATCTATTCGGGAATATTAGTTTTGAGTCTGTAAATTTATGAGCATTTCATTGAACATTCTCCCTCAGTGTTGAGAAGCCACCTGTTACATGTATACAGATAACATTGCCTCCAACAACCACACTGCCAGGACAGGTATGAATCTACAACAGTGAAATATTTTTTTGTATTTACTCTTATTGTGCCATTTGTGCTTTGTATGGAAGGTTAAACTTCTGTATGTCTGAACTTAATGTTGTAACAAGTACATGCATACAAATAACAGCCGTTAACTTTTTAACATCTGTTAAGTTTAGTACTCTAGATAAATTAACTAGAATAATCAAGATGCACATGGAAGAGAAAATATATAAACAGTATCTTGGGAACCAGGAGAAATATTAATGTTTCAAGGTGAATAATCATCTATAAATTCTTGGATCTGTCAGAATTCTTGGATGAGTCTACTCACCCTTCTTCTTGAAGATTGACAACAGAGACCGAACGTTTTTACTTATAAACACCACCATGTCTATCTTGAGATAAAGGTCCATGCGGAGATCATTGTAGTTTGAAAGTGTCTCATACTAAAATGATAAGATATACACTCTTGCACCAAGCAGCATCATGACTAACCGTCCACTTCTGCAGACACGGACCAAGTGATGTCAACTAGCTGTCTTCCGTGAAGGATAATCAGTTCGGACACAATGAGATCTACTGTTTGCCACCAATCCTCCAGCTGCCCTGATCTTTCCCACCCCTCTTCATCTGTCCTCCCCCTCGCCCCGGCTTTTGTCAACATCTTACTGTGTGGTGTCCCCCAACGTGTTGGCTGTTTTCCTCCATTGTGCCATACACCAACTGAATTTGGGATTTGCCTTGATGGGGGAGCCTGGCTAATCTGCCACCCCTAAAATCTGCTTGGAAACATGCCACACTAAGATCAGGGCATCTGCTCCACGATTTGACCCACAGCACACATTATGAATAGTAAAAGGCATATGGATTTGATTAATTTTTTTCACAATGGACATTTTAGAATCAAACACTTCATCTAAAATGTTTTTGGTGGGTATTATGATGGTTATTTAAACTTTTTAAAGGAATAGTTTATCCAAAACTGAAAATTCTGATTTTAACACTGTTCCAAACCTGTAAAGCACAAAAGATGTTTTGAAGAAAGTTCCCGGTGCTCTTTTCCATACAAGGTAGTCATATTTTGACTTGCTGCTGTCAAGCTTTACATAAAAATGACTCTGACTCAAGCACTATTTTCCAGGACTCCTGAAGCCACACGATAGCCTAGCCATCTGATATTACTTAAAACTTGTAGGCTTCCATTTTATGAAAGAAAAAAGTGTTGAACATTTTTCAAACAATCAAAAATCATATGGGTTTCATAATAAAATTTTCATTTTGGGGAAAACTATTTCTTCAAATGACCTTGTTTCTCCAGTGACCTTGTTATATATCTTACACCCTTACACAAGGGTAAAAATAGCTAGTGTTCTCTTTTTTTTGTGTGCAAAATGTTTGTATATTTGTCTTAGTCTCAGAGTCCAGTCATTATGCTGTTTTTTAGACTATCGTCAAGTGTATTTGACTTCATACCTTGAAAATGATTTATTAGTTTCCTAAAAACACTATGTAATGTTAGGTTTTAGTACAACTTTAAGTAGCAGAGAAAAGATTGCAAGAATAACTTTGGAATACTATTGCTTTAGGCATTTGCTTCATCTGGTGTCAGAAATAATTTTGATTATTACAGGTTTAGAGTAACATGAGCTACTATTTGGTGTGTTTCGTATACCTCTTTAGGGGGTGCAGCAACCGCTTTACCATTAAACCATTTATCGGGTGTCCAATGTCCTCACTTGCCACACTAGCTTTGGCACTAGAATAGAGACTCAAGTGGAGTTGGCTGTGAATTATGGGCGTCACTTCAAACCGAGGAAGAAAGGTCACTATTTCTGCTGGCAAACTTCCCATTCTTAGTTTATACCTATGATTTCCACTTCTCTGAAACTTTTTTATGCTTGCTAAAAGTAAGGTAAACTTTACTTTTAATATTGATCATAATTACATTTGGACAAACCCCTTGAATGCATGAATTGGTACCTCAACTCAGATGTTTGAGAGGTGTGCTATTATGTTTCTGAGCAATTA
>RJVU01057109.1:7566423-7597431 GCA_003731715.1 Anabarilius grahami
GCATAGTACATTATTGTTAAGTTTAATCAAACAAAAACTCCATCCAGACTTATAGGAAGTAATAGGAAAATGGAAAACTGGCAGGAAATGGAAAATACTATGTTGCTGCTTCCAGATGATTGGAACATTTTTACTATTATTCTGATGTAAGGTTAATATGGAAGATATTTGCTACATCACTCACTAAATACACTGTGAAAATGATATCAGCATTCCATTTGTTAGATTTCATCATTTCATCATTGTTTCCTAAAACAAGACAAACCCTGTTGATTATGACCACACAAAGACACTATCCCTGGTTATAAGATGTTGAAATGACTGCAAACAATGGCAGTGGTGGTTTTGTCATCAACTGTTATCACTCCAGTTTTCCCCTCTCATTTCCATTACGCTGCTACCAACTTGATTTTGTCACATGAATCAGAAGCTGTAAATGTGAGTTGCTCAAGTCTTGAGCTGTATAATTTGTTAGACAGGATGACAGGCAAAGACGCCACCTGGATTAGCGCTTTAACATGAACACGGCTGACTGCGACAACCGAAGAAGAACATCAGCATTTTAGTTGACTGAAGGTTCTGTGAAGATCATCACAATTAAGCAAGGTAACTGAATTATATCAGAAGGGCCTTAGGTAATCGTTCAGACATATTGACTTTATTAGTGACATTAGGAAATAAGTATAGAGTATCTGGAGTCTGTGATATGACATATGTGCCCTGAAATAATCATATCTTGTTAAGATTTCTGGGTACTGAGAATTGTCAGTCTGGTGACTCAACTTTACATGAACTCTTGAGTCTTTTTTTATCAAGCAAAAAGAAATTACAAATCAAACATGGTCGCCCATTGTGTGTGTGTCTGTGTGTTCAGGTAATCTCTACGTTATGGGGATAAAATGTCCAGACAAAGATGGCACTATCCATTTTTGGTCCCCATGAGGAAACACTTTGAAAATGTGAAAATGAAATGAAAGTTCTATAGGTTTAGGGATAGGGGTAAGGTATAGAATATACAGTTTGTACAGAATAATAATCATTATGTCTTTGGAAAGTCCCCATAAAACATGAAAACCCAACATGTCTGTGTGTGTGTGTGTGCGTGTGTGTTTGTGTGTTACTTTAATAAGCTCATGATGACAAAAAGCAGTTCTGTCTATGCTAATGGACATGGTGTGATTCTGATACAGAACAGACACAGATGTTTTCTGAAAACAGACACTATGGTGTTATATAAGGACAAACAGTCAAATGAGTTTTGCACCCAAAAGTAAAAATTCTGTCATCATTTTCTTACTGGCATGTTGTTTACCAAACCCATATGACATCCTTTTCTTTATGAAGAAAAATAAATGAGAAAATGATTAGCAGAGTTATTGGCTGCTTTATTCAAAGCTGGCCTGTCACAATTGGTCACAACACATAATTTCACTGTATGGAAATGGCAGCATCATCATTCTAATAAAAAAACTTTTGTGTTCTCCAGAAAAAAAGAAAGTCATACAGGTTAGGAATGACATTAGGATGAGTAAATGATGACAGAATCTGTGAACTAATTAGACAACCATCAGCTGAATTCATCTCTAACCTTCTAGTTATTACCATGAGTGCAGGAAATGGCTATCCTGATGCAATGCAAATTGAAGTAAACGCAGATGGAACTGAATGTAATGAATAATGCTGCGTGGACAAGTGTGGCTTCCGATGTTATATGCTGCAGAAATCTCCCATACTGCTTTAGTGATTTACTCAACTTACCTTGTGCATTAGGATAAAAACATCACAAGTACTTTACTGCAGTCTCACTGTAACACACAAGCTCTCTTTTGACACACACAGCCAGTGTGCCGCTATCACTGAAACATTATCCAGTCAATACAACCTGCTATCTATGGCCTGGAGAATTGCAGACCTTTACATCAGACAACTTTCAAGCCTGGTCATACGCCTCCTAAATGATCATTTGTTTGCTAAAGAATATGTGAATATTTAATACAATACAATTAAAATCACCAAGGCAGAAATGCACCGAGTATAAACCTGCCCTCAAAGTGTTTATTTGAGTCTGTTAGGATGAAGCAGGGCATTTTGGCAAATGCGAGTGTGCTTTCTCACATAGAGTAAATGCTAATTCTGAACTCTTTACATTGACGTTAATAGGCAAGCAAGCTAAGCGCTGGCTAGGCTAGAGAAAACTGCAGACTTTAGCACAATGACCTGCTTCATTAACAGAACTAGCATGAAAGCACTAGCAAGGCTGATGACATAGTGTCTTAGCATCAAGTGAAAAGCTGTGGACCGTTCCATTTTGAGGACTCACAATAGTGTTATTTGACGAAGATGAAGTTGTGTCACAATCTACATTACTCATATTACTCTGCATTTCACATTTGTAAATTGTAAAAAGTAATTCTAATGAATTTTTATGAAGGTAGTTCACCTCAAAATGAAAATTTGCTCTCTTGTTGCAAACCTGCATGATTTCTTTATTCTGTGAAACACATTTTTTTTTTGTCCATACCGTACAATGTTTTGGACCCCACTGACTTTCATTAAATGGTTAAAAACAAATTAAACATTATTCTAAATAACTTTTTTGTGTTCCACAGAGAAATTAAAGTCATATAGGTTTTGTAAGTAAATATTGACAGATTCTACTTTTTTTTTTTTTTGTTAATTATCTTTAAGGCAGGTTTCAATGTAAAAATACTTATTTTTCCCCCCAGCTTCCATATTTTTTTCAATGCTATTTGTTGATTGAAAAGAGAAAAAGTGTTGGTCAAGTAGGCTTTGGCTCCTTGCCTCTAATATGCTAAATCAATTTTTCTGTAATGGAGGAAATGGCTGCATCAGACCGCATTATATTCAGACACAATGGCTTTATATTGGGCCCTTTTCTATTCTGCCTAGCGCTACAGGTTGACATTGGCAGGGATACTTGAAACAGTGTTTGGCGGGTTCTTTCAGTTGCAGCTCCAAATAATAAAGGGAATTCTCTCCTCCATGAGGAACATTGGCCAGTCTGAGAACAAATCCAATCCTGAGGTCACTGGTGTAGGGGGGATTAATTGGAGTATGCTCAAGAATCTTATTAAAATAAACATTAAGAATATTACCAATTTCTATTCTGGGTATGAAAGAATTTCTCTCTGCTGACACAGATTATCCTGCTGTTCTGTAACTCTCTTTGGCACTGGGCTTGATTGAAGCACTTTTAACAGAAACTTCAAAGGAGGAAGGATGTGCACGCTCCTACGCTAGTCACAGAATTCAAAGGGATTAGTCGGAGTGCTGCTCGTGGGATAATGAAAAATGGAATATCTTGGCCACCACAGCCTGTTGCAATGGAATTATTAATTACTCCATCCAACCTCTGAAATGAGTTCTAGATGCAGCTTCTCACCGTGTTTTGTAACAAATAGTATAAACTTGTTGGAATTTTTCAAAATATATAGATACAGTTGTACTAAGTTCATGTTCAGGTCAACCTTACTGAACATAACAAGTAGAAAAGGTCACACAGATGCAAAAATGTGAGATGGAGGGCAGTGGAATGGGGGAAAAAACGCAAGGTCCTGAGGCACATTTTTTTAAAAGTTGACCTTCTTTTAACTTAAGCGTCACATTTTTAGAACGCTGTGTCATGCACGAGACACTGCTGCAGAGACAGGATCCATCTAAATATTATTACAATTTAAAATAACTCTTTTCTATATTAACATATTTTTAAAATGTAACGTATTCCTGTAATGGCAAAGCTGAATTTTCAGCATCATTACAGCATCTATTCTTCAGTGTCACATGATCCTTCAGAAATCATTCTAATATGCTGATTTGGTGCCCAAGTAACATTTCTTATTATTTATGTTGAAAACAGAGCTCGCCTCCCCCATTGACTACCATAGTAGGAAAAAAAATGACTATGGTAGTCAATGGGGGGCGAGAACTGCATGGTTACAAACATTCTTCCAAATATCTTCCTTTGTGTACAGCTAAACAAAGAAATTGATACAGGTTTGGAACAACTTGAGGGTGAGTAAATGATGACAGAATTTTCATTTTTGTGTGAACTATCCCTTTAATCATTTTGTGTGTTATCTAGTTCAAATGGCACTGAAAGATTCTACATACATGGAAAATCAAGATCAAGCAACACTTGATGTGGTTTGTATTATTTTGCTATGTAAAGGCCTGTGAGAGCTGTTTTGTATCCTAAGGCAAAGCAATCTTAATGTGAGCTGATATATCTACATGGGAACCATCAACTGCGGATCTTAACTCACTCAGAGTGATAATCAATTTTATGCCCCATTACCCACCATGCTTTGATGCCATCCCACAGTGCATTTTGGCACTCTGGGATCACTGCTGACAGTTAGTATATCTGTTTATATGCGTTTATATGTACACTTCTAATCTCTGCCTCCCAGACATTCACATCTACATCATATCTTAACTTTTCTTAAAAAACACTTCGCCTTTTTTGAAATGTTAGATATGACAGTTGTTGTATACCGAGCATTATACCTTTGTTATAAGTTTACTGTACATTTTACAGTGCAAGTAATAGACATGTTTGTGTGTTGATACATTTAGCTTTGTTTAAACTGTTAGTGTCCTTTTACTGCTATAAATTCAAGGCAGCATGCTTGCAAATTAATTTGCAGTAAAAAAAGAATGCACATAGTCGCACTACATCTTATGACTCGACCTGCATATTGTGTAAGCATCGCAAGTTATTAAAGGAGTATGACACAAACTTGTTTTGACTGCTAAAATGAGATTAAAAATGAGTTTGTGTGTTGAAAATCCCACACTGGGTCCCGATGAATGTTTAGTTTGGACCACACACACAGAGTTTCTACTAAACAACAGGCCAGCAATGCCAGAGAGGATTTCACTCAAAACAAAAGCACACCCATTCTCCTTTCTTCTTCAACTGTAATTCTGATCAGACTGAGATGCTTTCTTCCCTCTCTGGAGGTTACTAAAGGCCAGCATGTGGTTCTTCTTGATCAGAATGTTCAGTTTTCTGATGTGACAGGGACAGTCAGTGTGATATTTGATCAGTGAACAAGGACACAAAATCTCAAAAATAAAGTTTCTCAACCTCTTCTCCTTTTTGTGTCAAAATATGCATGAATAGTTCATATAAAAGTTATGCAAATTAAAAGTGTGTTATTTCAGTGTCTATTTTCAACTTACAAGTGGCTTATGGTATGTTCACTTACAGTTATGAAATTGTTGAGTCATTGTATTGTTCACGTTGCTTTTTCCCATGCAGCTAACAATTTTGTGTTGAAAAAAGATATAAAAATGTTGATCCTAAAGTTCTGGGAATGTACAAAATGTCCATTTAAAATAATAATTATAATAATAATAATGCTTTACGGGTTTTGTCCCTTGGTTGTGTGAACATTGGATTAGGAAACATTACATTTTTTAAAAAGTATTTTCATTTTCTCATTATGCAAATTAAGCGCTCTATTCTATTACCAACCCATTCTCATTAGAAAAACATACCTGTGGGAACATTTTCGCGAGTCGCAAAATATGTACCAATACGTACATATCACTGCAGTTTCGATGTGAAATGTCCACTGAGTGGCGCTAAAAGCGTGTTCATTTTTTTTTGCCGGAACAGATAAACGTGAATATGGTAAGTTTTTATGACGCTGGTTTTCATAGGAATCACCGCAGTTCTGATTTGAAATTTGCACTCCATTGCGTTTTAAAATAACGTACCACCAACACTACACCTAAACCTACCCGACAGTGTTAACAAAAGCAAATGTAACATAAAAAGCATCCGTAATCGTGCCGTTTTAGCTTGTTTAGCTCTTTTACCGTGACTCGCCTTTCACGAGATTCATACCCACGGCTTTCTAGCTGAGCTACCGAGCAAGCTTGTTATGGTAGAAAAGTGAAAGATATGGAGCTGGTTAGGCGATGCAAAGTCCAAAATATATTCGTTTACAAATCGTGCTCTCTGGTAAAAAAAGAATTTTGAAGTCATAACATACTATTGTGCTATCCGACCCCGTAATCGTAACTGTGTATGAAAACGATTAAAAGTGCTTGCCGTTTTACTGCCTCTAGCATTCATTTCTTTTGGAAACTGCAATGATATGTACACATTGGTACGTATTTTGGCGACTCGCGAAAACGTTCCCAAAGGTACGTCTTTCCTATGAGACCGGGTTGTCTATTACACTATACTGAAAGAAATTGGTGTAGGATTTACTCAATTTTTACTCAGAAATTGCAAGTAAATTTCACAAATAATTACAAAGAACAGCAAGTAACACACTGAATTAAACATGAAATTTTGAAGAAAAAAGCTGAAATAGTATTTTCTTGCAAAGCACTCTGGTAATCTTTGGTAACACTTTATTTCGATAGTCCACTTTAGACATTCTACTAAACACAAAGTTCTGTCATGAATCTCTTGGTGGCGCAGGCTGAGCCTTGACTCAATCTGCTTGCAATCACATCATTCTCTATAAGACACAGCTGATTGGTTCCTGCTGTATCAGTAGCCAATGAGGTTGCTGCTCAACCTTCAAATACTTGGTCAGCATTTGCTGTAGCAGTTGCAGAGCGCTTTCAGAAACCCTCCCCCTTCCCCAGCTCCACCTGTATAGATCTGCTACGGGTAATTAATGTATGTTATATTGTACAGCATGTCTTATTGCTCACAGCAGCGTGTCGTGTATGTATTGGCAGTAATAAATCCCGTACTTGCTCTGCAGCGGCATAGCAGTTCTTTTCCACCAAGACCAACCATATCAACATTGTCATATCCATTACCATGCCAAACACTCAGAGACTTGTCATGACAGAACTATAGGTAACTTTGCAACTGCATGTCAACTACCAGTCATTAGAGTATTAGTAGACTGTCAGAAATTCTATTGACTATAACCTTTTCAAGTACATGTCAACTTATTCTTCTAACACCAACCCTAACCCAACAGTCTACTAAAACTCTAATGAGAGCTAGTTGACTGTTCCGAAAACATTCCCTGTTTGCCAGGTTTCAATATGATACATTGACAGATGTAATAAATGTGTAATAAATGCATATGAATATCAATTGAAGAAACATAATAGATACAAAGTATTTGTTCAGCATACTAATACAAATGTTTACACATTTGAACACGTGATATTTTCTCTAATGTTCCATGCTGCACAGTAGCACTGACAGGTGCATTGTCACAAGAAAGGTCTATAGCTATTCCTGCTTCCTCCTTCTGACCCTCCCCCATTCCCACTTGAACTGCAGCCTGGTTCACTGGGATAACCGATCTGTCAGAGTTATGTCCAGTGTTAATCATCATTCACGTGACCATGGAGAGAGATCTAACATATTGGATTTCTCACCATGAGACCTGCTTCCCCAGTGCATGACTCGATTCCTGCAGCTCAGGCACTGATGCGATGAAGAGGACTCATTCTCCATAATCCAACATCTATCTATCAATCTCTACCATCACTAATGTCTCAAGGACCTTGGGAGTCCTCTTGCACTCGTCAGCTGAACAGTTTGCTGCACACAAGGTGGAGCTCAGCTACAAGAACACTTATTTTCCTCTAAATATTTAAACAGATCGGTGAACACACGTTCAAAACACCACCAACCTCCCTGTTGTGTATTCTGCCCAGTCATGCATGAGGACAGAGACTGGTATGCTGGAATGCATTCAGATTCAGATCTTCTGAATAAACGGCTCAATGAATGAGTAAAGCTATGCATGAAGACAATCCAAGGAAAAGTTCTATGTACCACACTCGGTGCATTCAAACATTTGCTCCATAGTCAGTGTTCATTTTTAAACTTTCAACATATGCTTTAAATGTCATCACATTCATTAATGTTTGTCAGTTTTACTCATTATAAGCAACATTACAATGTATGAATACACTTTTTGTAATACAACATTGTTAATTCTTTATGCTTTACCTATTTATTGTCCATGTTTAAGACGTTTTTACAACATGACACACATTCTGACAAGCATATAACTTATTATATGCTAGTCAGATGTATGCTAATCCAATGTATGTTATTTGTGCATTTCGGTCACTTTGTGCAGTTTCAGTTGTAAAACAAAGTTTTAGTTGTGTATATGATTAATCTAATTATGTAGGCCTACATGGAGCGTTTGAGCGAGTTAATTAACCTCCTAGCAAAACACTTTGGTTTACATTTCCAGGGTTTTCAGAAGCAGAGGTCGTCATAGTTGGGTAAACTTCTAAAGTGGTGAACACGAGACAACAGCAAATATAATTTTTGTATTTCCATTTGCTCCAATAGTAAAAGAAAAATCAATGATACTGTTTCCAAGACTTTCCAAAAAAGCAAAAAATATAGAGATATAATTACAGCAGTCAGATGAGAGAAAGATGTCAAATTTGCTGTCACTCCCTCAGTTGTTGCATTAGAAACACCCTCACAGCAGTTTTTTGTAATTTCGAACAAAGTATAAGATTATAAATAGATTTTTTTTTTAATGAAAATATGAAAAACTACTGGATTTGTGATGGTGACAACTGTGGAAATGCATTAATCACAGAATGTGAAAAGGGTCCATTGAAGTATTTTTTCATACAATGCTGAGGAAGGGTACATCTTAGTATTTGGACTGCTTCCTGCACGCACAAATGACATTACTGCTAATAGGCTAATTTCCTTGTTCCATTTTCTCCACGCAGATATTTCAATGTAGGAGTGTTTGCGTCACATGAAAATAGAGATGCGCCTTACAAAGCAAGAAAGGTTTGTGAAACGTTCCACTTGAGGACAGGAATCTTGTTTTTTATTAAGGCACAATCGAGACAAAGATGAAAGGGATGTTTTCGACAGGAGATTTGTTCATCTCTGTAAACGGCAACTCTTTTTGATGTGCAATTTTGATTTCATTTTCTGTTCGGTGTCTCAGCGCTGTGGCATTCCCCTGTGATTTTAAATGACAGAGAACTGACTGTCTGCCTGCAAATACTCAAAGTCAAAGAACCTTGCTGATGCTGATGCACATTAGTACGAAACCTTTGGTCAAAGACCTCCTCTGTTGTATGCACTGGAAAATGAGAGGTTGCACACAACAGAAAGTCTGAACGTTTAATAACAGAGCCGTGATTGCAGGGAATTTGAGGAAAACAAGCCATGATGGACGTATGACAGGTTTACAGCATTTTCCATTTCAGTAACACTCCCAAACCTTCCCAGCCACTGAAACAACAAACGGGGACACAGGAAGACACACCTGGATCTCTTTCCCTCGCATTCTGACAAAAGCACAACATTTCTCAGGATTCCCACACTAACAGAGGTGACTTTTTACTTTAAAGTCCCCCTGTGGTCAGTAATTTTATCCCTTAAAATTCATCTTCGATCACAAAAATTACATATTTAAACGTTTTTTTCCTGTGAAAAAGAATTCTTAATGCCTTAAAATAGCTTGAATGTAACTCTACACTCTTGCCTCATTTAATATACACCGATCTATGAATATGATAATTAGCCCCGCCTCCACTCACTTGCATGAGCTCAGAGATCCACTAGGTCAACTTACTGAGGTAAACGCTGCACAATAGTATAGTTTTTTACAATGTCGGACACATAACAGTAATTAATATGATTAGCTTTTTGCTTGACTATGTTATCAAACAGCTAATAATGTGTTGCTAATATTACACAAACTATGTAACTACAAGTAACTAACCCTAAACCAAACCCAAACACTAACCCTAATGTACATGTAGTTCAGTAATATTTCTCAGTACTTATTTGTGTAATTACACTGTAACAACGTCATCCTAAAATAAAGTGTAACCCTAACAGGAAGCTACCAAAAGTACAGTTGTACAACCATGGTTTGTTGGAAACGTGTAGGCATTAGAAATTAATGATTGAATTTTTATTTAGGTACCATTACAGTGGCATATCACATTAGTAGTCAATCAATATCGGTTTTCAGTGACAGATTATTAAATTTTTTCCTTTGATCCCCCAATCTTAGATTTGTAGTTTACTATATGAAGTACATACACACTTTGCAATTACAATATACAGCTTTTCCTACCTGTTTTGAATTTATCCACGTGTCTAAAGTGCCAGATTGACTTTACTCTGCTAGTGTGGTGACTGCTGGTAAGGTTGACCTGGGTTTTCTTCTTGCTGTTGGAGTTCCCCATTGCATTGATCTCAGGCCCCACCAGCTCTAGACTCCTCGAACCCACCGGAGTTCCACATATGCTTCCCTGCCCTCTCCCTCCTGCTCCCAATGCCTGTATAATCCTCTTCCCGCTTAGCGCTCCGGCTGCCGCATCAGGGACAGAAATGTCCCACTCTCTGCTGTGCTTGTGATCCCGTGTGTGTGCAGAGCGTGTGTGTACGAGACCCTCCCTCCTCGCTTGTTTTTTCAGACCACACCGCTTTCAGCGATGATCAGTCACAGCTCACTCCAGCCACTTGGAATGTGAGAAAGGAGGGATATGTGCTTGTTTCAGCCACTCATGCTAGTATACACACACAAACACACATTAAAGCACTCCCACATTTGTAATGGATGCAGTTTAACTATTGGTATTCACATATTTGAGTATATCCTCTATTGTCTCTCACTCTTTCCTCAGTCTGTTTTATAGATCTCACCTTAGGCAGCTCATACCTCTGTTTGCAGAGATGCCTGCTTTTATTTCCTTTGCCTTCATCCACTAAATCCCAATGACTCCATCCAAGAAATGTTTTCCTAACCCGTAGGTCGGTGAATCTAATGAAAGCTGTTAAGAATTGTCCACAGAAAAAAAATGTAAAAAGAAATTATATTTTGCAGAAAGGAAATGAAGCTTATTTTTTTACAATCATTTAGCCTAGATTGTTGGTATGTGCCATTATTTTAATGAAAGGAAAAATGGGAAATGGGATATTTAAGTTTTTGTATTTAGCAAAACATTTTTATTTTTTTGTTTTCGGTATAGTCTAGTGGGGAGATTTAACTGTTTAAAAAGTATTACACATCACCTGTATTCACTCTATGGTAGTATTTATTGTCCTGCCTTTAACTTATAATAATATTTTTATCATTTGATTTAAGTTTATTTAATATAATTAGTGATTGATTGATCGACTCATTGACGATTGATTGATTGATTGATTGAAAAAATATCTTAATGGTCCTAAAATAGACATAATTAAACAAAAAATACATTTTGTGTACAATTTTAATACATTTTAATTAGATTTTGGAGTAAAACTTTACCTGGATTTTACCCCCAAGCACATACCAACCCCCCATTTCCCCAATCTTGACTGGTTGTGTATTGTAAGTCATGACTTAGACATCCTATATTCCCATATATGTGAAAACATACAAATGATATCTCTTGATACATTATTGCTGTAGGCATGTAATTCAAGTTTACACCAAACAAAAACAACTTCTTATTCGACTGCTGCACTGTGCGGGCCTCAAACCCTCATCCCTTCTCAACCACGGATATGCGAAGAACCCTGCATATTTTATCCATTATTCTTTCTTCCACCAGCATCCCTTTCTTTGTCCTATTTCTGGTGTAGTCCTCTTGTGTCAGACTCTTCTTGTGTTTCCAACTTTCTCTCCCCCCAGCTTACTGTCTTTCACTCTGTCTTTTATTGTTTCTCTCTATCAGGTAACCTTATATTTCATTCCACTCTGATCTATACCAAGAACTGCATTAACAGTGGGCAGGATAAGGCCCATTTTAACTGTTCTAATTCTAACTGAACATTTCAAAATAAACATTTAGAAGGAAATGTACAATTAACACATTATGCTATGAAAAAAATATGGTCTTGAAGACAGGATTATTATAGTTAACTAAAAATAAATAAATAAATAAAAATGTTACTTGAAATGAAAAAATACATATTAAAAAAACCCTTGCCAAGGCAACATTTTTCATTTTCATTTAGTTTAACTTGATGTACTAAAATAACAAAAACTGAAATAAAATTAATAAAAAGTATACAGACATATAAAAATCTAATAAAATGAAAACAAAAATTAAAATGAAAACAAAAAATATAAAAACAAAAACAAATCCAAAATATGAATAAAAACTATAATAGTATCAATCAGTGTTAGGGAAAGTTACTCTTAAAAGTAATGTGTTACAATATTGGTTATGTTACTTTTTTTAACTTTTTGTCAGCTGGGCTGTGTTACTTGTTCACTAGTTTTGTGTTTCTTGGTTTTGTTATATGTACTTTTATTTTGAAGTGGATTTTTTGTTCCACTTGTTTCAGTGCTTCTCTTTTCCTGTTTAGCTCCTATTTGACTTTGGGTGTGGCTGTGTTCCACTCCACTTTTAGACATGCACTTGCGAACTTCCTTAAGCACTTCCCCTCGGAGGAATCCCTGCCGCCATTTTGAAGTGCGTTCCAATTCGTGAAGTGGACGAGGGAAGTTTATATGGCCAGACCCTCGCTCCCTTGATTTTGACAGAGGGAGTGATTCTACTTCATATGTACACTTCAGACAGCTCCATATACGCAAATTCAAACCCGATTAAGACCTCACTGCATATTGCGTTTAATTTACCCCACCACAAACAACTCTATAATATACATATTTTTTTAAATATATAAAACAACCCAAACACACCTATATACATATAGAATGCTGCATTAAACAGTTTCATAAGGGAAAAAAATTTAAATAATAAATCAACTCCAAGTGATCAAGGGTTTAGGACGTTCCAATTCAGCCAATTGCAAGGGTTCCGCCAGTAGTGGGCACTCGTGCAACGTAAGCAATGACGTACATCCGAGTCTGAGGGAAGTTAGCGAGGGAAGGGCGTAAAAAATTTAACTGGAATGCAGCCTATGTCTCAATCAGCTCCCTAGTTCTCTAGTCAGGGGACTGATATAGGGATTTACTTTCAGGGAGTCAGCCATTTTAAGGACTGTCTCAATCGCAGAATCCTTCCAGGGCACTGAAACGTTCGTTCCCTAAAATGTCCCACAATGCACCGTGAAAACCAGGGACCATCGATGCTCACTATGCTCTCTTAACGGAAGTTCTGAAGTGCGAAATCACATGAGCCAACTCACTACACATAACTGAGCGTTACCCCAACACTTGTATTAATGATACTAAAATAACACTGCTTGAAGATGAAGAACATACAGTACAAAGTATGCAAATATGGTGGCTTTTAGACATTGTAAGGACATTTTGTTTTCCCTGTTAATTCCTTGTTAATTAAGACAAACTTCATTTATTTATGTATTTATTTTTATTTTATGATGTAGCCCTGTGTTTAAATGCAAAAAAAAAAAAATTTGTGTGTGTGTGACACAGCTGTAACTTAAGCTAAGCTTATACAGGGCTTTTTTCTCTCTCTCTCTCTCTCTCTCTCTCTATATATATATACACTACGTAATGATCTGGAAGAAAAGCAATGCCCAATAGAAATTTTAGTAGGGGAACACAGTGCCTCTGGAATGTTGTTGACCTTTTCCAGGTACCAATTGGGCCTCTCCTTCCCTTGTTTCCTCCCCTCCATCCTCCTCTCACTGTAATCAAGAGTTCAGGCTTTACAAATACTGAAAGCTTTGCGAATCATTGTTAATCTAAAACAGACAGAAAACACAGGAGGCCCCAGCACAAGCAGATGCAAACATAATGGAATCCCGGGAATTACGTTATCCTCTTGTAACTTGGCAAGGGAAACACGTCTTGAATCATACAAAAGAAAAGTGTTGTAACAAAAACTATGACGACTATTTCAATCTGAGTTCAATCGCCTACCTCATACCAGATTCACGGCTTATGCATTGCAACACTCCTCTTTGAAACATTATCCATATTGCATCATTTGCTATTCACACAAACAACTGAAGCAAGGATGCTCCCACAACTGGTTCTGCCAAACGATCATCATTCCAGAAATATCAACAAAGGTACAACCGTTCAACATTACTCTTAGGTCTGGCCATAGACCAGCTCCAGGTTTAAAGACATATTAAAACCAGGTTTGAATAAGACAAGTACATTATATATCAGTTTACAGACACTTAGACGTTGTAGTCCGAATACCGCAAGAAGCTTTCAGAGGGCATCGTCACAGACTAATGGATAATAATGACTTATAAATCAATGCCGCTCTTATTTGGCTCCGCATAAGGCTCTTATACAGACACACTCCATCGTTCTTCCCATGCAGTCCAGCTCATCTAGATTCTCTAGAACCTGTGAATGTGCTCTGGAACACGCTTTGATATTTCAGAGGCTTGTGATCTGAAGGAAGGAATTTCAACTGACAGGAATATAATGCCCTGAAGGTGTAGTGATATTACTAGCTTCCTACCTGCCGCCTGCTTCGTTCATCATAGCTCGGAGTGACAAAAGTGTGTCAGTTGTTTTCATGTCATATTTTGGTTCCTCGTAAGAGAAACTTTCTCTCAGCTAGAAACGTGCTTTTCTCTGTTTCATGTTTTTCACATTGTGAATATATTAATACTGCTTTATTTATAGATCTTCGTCAAAATAGATGCCACATGCCATAGTATGACCAAAATGAGGCTGTATTAAAATACATATTAGAACATAGAACATTTAGTAACACTTTACAATAAGGTTCAACTTCTTAACATTAGTTAGCTATATTAGTTAACGTGAACTAACAATGAAACACGGTAACATTTTATTGTCCCTATTACACATTTTACATGTATATTAATAACAGTCAGTTATGCATTGTTACATGCATTAACCCTAAACCAAACCTTAACCCTAACCCTAATTATATAGTAAGTACATGTAGTTAATTATTATTACTCATTACTTAACTGTTTAATTACACTGTAACAAGGACACCTTAAAATAAAGTGTAACCAAAAACACTTCAAGCATTTATTAATCTTAGTTAATGTTAATTTCAACATTTACTAATACATTATTAAAACTAAAAGTTGTATCTGTTATGATTTTTTAATAGACCTGAGCTGATATAAATAAACACTGAACAGTTGTATATTTATTAACTAACCTTTACAAAGATTAATAAATATTGTAACAAATGTATTGCTCATTGTTAGTTAATGCATTAACTATTAGCTAATGTGACCTTTATTGTAAATTGTTACCCATATTTTCACGAATAAAGAAAAATATAGTAAGCGTGATGTTTCTAACATGTACAATTGGCTGTAAAACCGAACAGTGAAATTAATTAAATGAAATGAGTTTGTTTCACTTAAATAATAATGAAAGTTCATTGTACTTAATAGAAAAAAGTTGTGTGAACTCAAAATGTCATTGTAGTAAGCTGAACTTAATATAGTAGAGTTGAGTTGCAGCAGATTTCTAATTCCCAGCATGCTTTGCATCAGACTGTATAAATAAATGTTGAAATGAAGTGTTATTTTGTGTGTTTTTGCACAATATTAACACAGGGAGACATACGTAAGTGTTTAATGTTGTGTTATGTTGGGATTTACAGGTGGTTCTGTTATGTTAGTTTTGTAGGGTTACCATTATGGTGAAGAGTAGAGCCTGCGGTGAGGTTGAGGATGGGCTGCAAAACTTTCAAGGCCACATATACTGTATGTTGTTTGATTATATACATACAAGTATATAATAAATAGAATAGATAGATATGATAGCATATGTTATTTGATATCAAACATTTAACTAAGTTCTGAATTTGATGTTTATGTAAATGAACTGTATGTAATTAACATTATGATGAGTTGGGTGAGGCTGAGAATTGTGGGAGCGAAGGGATGCCAGTGACGTGATTGTTAATGAGAGACACCTGTGACACTTGTCATAAAAATGTTAAGTTCTGCTAACAAATAAATAAAGGGAAAAAAAAGAAAGAAAAAAAGAGTTTGTTTACTTAAATGTTTTGAGGTAATTAGTTTTCTCAAATGTGTTGAGTATTCTGAACTTATTGAGTTTTACAGTGTGTTGTCAGTGTACTAAGCTTAAACAAAAGATTAAAATATGATCTGGAAAATGTTTACTTAGTACTACATTTTCTGCCCACTTTTAGAGGAATGTTAGACTAGACATTTCTAATTCACAATTATTTATATTATATTTAAAAATAAATTCTATAAATTAATTCTAAAGCAGTTATATAACTTTTCATCATAATATTTTAATATCATAACATTTGACAGTCCTAAAAATACATTTTGGTTTGTTTTTCCTCTCTACTATTCTGAACCATGTAGCGCCCCCTTTTGGCCCCCTGAAACAAAATACTGGTCCACCAGCTACAGTGTGTATCACTGCACAGCAAACATAGCATTTTGTTACAATTTGCTGTTGTTTACATATCAGGAACTATATCTTTTAGCAGAAGAATGACTTTTTTTCAGATCTTGGCCAACAGGTATTATTCAAAAATATCTGAATGCTGTGATTGACCAGTCAGGATCAAGTATCCTTAAGAGTATTCACATTTTAGCATGGCTTCTAATACCTTAAATTCACCACCAGCCATCCTGCCAATATAACTGCCTACTGTTTAGAGTTTATTTAAATTAGTTAGCAGGGTTCATGGCTCCTGTTGTCAAGGTGAACTTTCTTTTTCTTGCACCTCTAGAAAATGTAACCCCCATCTGTGCATGACTAAGCATGCGTATATGTGTGAGACCCCTTTCATATGCTTGTGTGTTCAGGTACATTTTAGAACTTTACCTCATGCTTTGGTGAACTAATAGCTTCCAGGCAGAAGCTGAGAGCATTTTAAATATGTACTTTGTATGAAATACTGCCAAGCCTGATGTTACAGATTAATGTAGAGTATTGCACAAATATGGTGACCAGACATCCTGGTTTAAGGCCCGTTCGCACCAAGAACGATAACTACAGATAACTATAACTATGTTAGGATGATAATGTTCTGTTTATTATAAGAGCAATCTGCAGTTATGCCATTTGCTGCTTTAAATGCTCAAGCTCATTAACACTGGGTGGATTCTGATTGGCTGTCATGTTTTTATTGTTCATCAGCTGGAAAAAAAGTGAAAGTGATTCCAACTATATCATTCCACTGTGTCATCATTGTTATATTTGTGGTGTGGACTTGCCGATTCTCACAGAATTAGAACATATATTATGTTAAAATTATTTGATGAAATATGTCCTGAAGTGAAATTCATTATTATACATGCAAACGTATTAACAGTGGAAAAGTGTACTTTAAAATAATGCAATTGCCAATTTAACTGCGAAAAAGGGGTAGATAACATTTAAAGATACGACTCAAAGATATGACTAAGTAAAATGATTCAAATGTACCCAAATGTCCTTGACATAGCATATGAATGCTGAGGAGGGTAATGAGAGTTTTGTTCGGCACTCCCCTCTAGTGGCTGAAGGTCAACATAGTCTGGCATGCATTGCTGGTTCATGCATTACTAGACCACTGACCAGTAACTCAAACCTGTTGTCCTTACTGTTCTCACACAAAAGCAAACCCATAGTGAGATCGTTTTGCTAAAGTTAACAGTTTTCTCTTGCACAAATCTGCAATTGTTCTGGATTTGCTGGAATACTGCCATCCTGGAATGAGGGGTGAAATCCAAGTGGCATCAAGCTGAATTCCATCCACCTGCATTCCAACAGATCCAACGCTTGGCAGACACACGAACAGTTTATTTGGTGCCAGCCTACAAATGTAATTCACCTGCTCTCAGGAGGAACTGCTTGTCCTTTTCAGACGATTGTTTTAACATTGTTTCTTCCATTTTGAATCGTTCAAGGCCACTGGTCTCTACAAGTTATAAAGGAAGGAAAAGCAAATCTTAGAAGTTGCACAGCCTGAATACTCTGTATCTGTGTGTTCTTTGTTCCCTGCCTTCATTCCTAGCATGCCTGCTCACAGTGCCAGAGTTATGAAGAGGCTAGAGGAGGTAGAAGAGAATCAAGGTCAAGGTGAGATGATGAGTCATGAGCCATTATAAGAACTGAAAAGAGATTCAGCAGAATTTTATCTCTGCGTCAATCAAGTGGAAGGAGACAAATAAAACACATGGTGTGAGAGAGCTGTCAATGGAGAGCTAATCGTGGGAGAGAGCAAAGTGTTGTGCTTGACAACAAAAGCAGACAGAATTCTTTTCTCATTCATGCCTTAGTATGATGTTTGCGATGACGCACAGCTTTTTGACGTGTCAAAAAGTATACTTCCTTAATGCTTCTGAAATCCAGCATGGTTAGCAGTCATTTTAACTTTCGCAAGGGTATGAATTTATCTTTTTTTTTTTAGGAGAGCTTTGTCTATCAGCCTATTTTATTAAGTCAACATGGAATCAAAATGTATCCTATTTACTTTATTAATACACTTTCTCTGTGTTATTGTGAATGATTCTTCAGTGCACATTATTCCAAATGACAATTATTTTTTTGTCTTGGTAATATTTCATGAAATATAACAACTTGTACTGCCTCTGAAATAACTTTCCTTAATTGTTATACAGTTGTACAGCAATGCAGAGTAAAGCCCGTTCACACCAACACAAATGTTCGATATTAAAATTCCATCCAACTTTAACATTCAATTTGCCTGTTCAGACCAATGCGTAAAAAATGGCAGACAGGCTGAATGGAAATGCAAATTCACTCTGACAGTCAGTGGCACTTATAGCAAAGCAGAAATACAGCGGTTACCCTGGATTCTTCCTCTGCTATTCACAGTTGCTTGTCAAAATAGTCTGTTCGTGAGCCCCACCAAGTCTTTGGTTGCATCTGAAATCACATACTTCCTACTATATAGTAGATGAAAAACAATATGTGACATTGTCCAAATTCACAGTACTTATAAAAGAGTAGACAGAAAGTACACATCAGTACTTTTAAAGTAAGTACTTTCTGATTTCTGGCTGTATTTTGAGCTTAATATACTTTTTGTTAATACTTCTGGGTGCTTTATTATGTGCTACATTTACAATGTATTGTGACTGTATTGAATTCACCCCAACGGATATCCATTAAATTATCTCCTTTTGTGTTCACATACTTTATACTTTTCATTTTTGGGTGAACTATGCCTTTAAAAACAAGGTAATAAAGGTTGGAGCAATTATTTTTTTTACAAAAATTTAGATATATTGAGATTAATGTGAAAAAAAAAATCAAATGTCGCCCACATTACAGATATATATCTTAAATACATAAAATCACTTATGGATGCCATTTCATGTCGACTTCAACTACTGTATATGTACTGCTGTCCAAAGAAAACACTGATTGACATAGCGACTGGATTATTCTATCTCCAATGGTATTAATAGAACTAAAAAAAGATATACGGAGGTCGAAAGGTCAATGGCCGTCTGCCATGACAACAGGAAATGTCCCCATACTGTTATCTGGCTTCACAGCAGCAAAGTGTGGGTGTGTCAGCACCCCTTGTTGAGGTTGTGTGTGTTTGTCGGACAGTTGGGTGTAACCATCATGACCCAGACTGAGGTCAAAGAACTTGTTCATGACCTTGGCAGCTTCTTTTAGACTCACCTCATTCCTGTACTTTCTCTCTAGAGCTATAAACTCCCATTTCATCCATTAGCGCTGTCTGAGTGTCCTTGTTTTACCACACCAACATTACGGCCACAGCTGAAATTAAACAGTCCAGCTAAGAGGTTCAGCTCTCAGATAATGTATTGAAGCTGTGTAAAATCTTATTGCAAAGGGATTAGCGACTTTTTATCCCACGATTTACCCCACTTATCTTGACTTTAAAAGAGGTGTGTGAGAAGGTTTGTGGTAATAAAAATAAGACTTAATGCTTTCCTATGTAAATGAAAAACGCAGTGAGTGGCTGTTCATAAGCTATGCACAGGCTGGCAGACGGTGAGAGAGTTTTTATTGGAGTAAAAGGCGAAACGAATATGTCAGCAGGTGTATCGATTACTGTGAGTTACATAATGAAAACTACAAAATCTGAGACACATGAGAAAACTTGGCTGATTGGAACTCGCAGGCAAATGATGCACAGAAAATGTGGAAGTTAATATATAGAAGGAATAAAAATGCACTATATTTCAAAATTTCAACATTGATAATAATAAGAAATGTTTATTGAGCAGCAAATCAGCATATTAGAATGATTTCTGAAGGATCATGTGACACTAAAGACTGAAGCAATGGCTGATGAAAATTCAGCTTTGCAATCACAGGATTAAATTATATTTGAAAATATATTCACTTATCATCAGACCCACATGGAATCTGCACACTTTTTTTGTGTGGAATTGGATTTGGATTTACATATGGTAAAACACGTGTTGAACAGAGCTGATGATACTAGACTCTTATTGGTAGTTCAAAGCACTATCAAATTAGTTCCAAACTAATTCATTATTAAAAATGAATGCACACTTGAGTTGGTAATGCGGCCATGACACAAGGCAGAGTGCATTAATATTCAATAAATTCAGCAGTATCCTGCTACATCTCAAGATATTTTTTCTGCACTAAAATGATTTTGTAAGTCTTTCTTACAATACTGATGACCTTGCTTATAAATAGTGCAAGCTGCTGTTACTAGAATCAGAATTAGGAATTTAATTAGTGGTCATTATATAAAAATATCTGATTGCAAAATGCTGAGATTGACCAATCAGAATCAAGTACTGCAGAGAGCTAATCTATTTATTAAATGATCATGCATGAGTAGAACTTTGTGAATAACAAGTTCCAATAACAATGTTCCAATTCTGTGGAAATCTGCAGATTTAACAAGTTATGAAGTAAAATATCTAGCTTCTGCCAGACCGCCTTCCTTATTGAACTTATGAAAAAACTGAACTGGCATCGCGTCAGTTAAACTTTTTTCGTAAGTTGAATAGGGAAGGCGTAGGACAGAGCGTAAGCTTTTTGAACTGGGAGCATTCCAATGACAAGTTCTGTGGTTACGGATTCTGTAAAGGCCTACTTATCACATCTTCTCAGAAAAACTAAACATACTTCTTAAGAAAATGTCATCATTCCTTTATCCTGAAATACTTTTTTATACAGTTTTAACCCTACGTCTATCACAGTTTCCCATTCTGATCTTCTGTTCTCGGAACATTAAATTGCTGTCTTTTGTCACTCTGTTCTTTCGTGTTTCTGTGACGTGCGCTGGGATGTATATCAGTGTCTCCAAACGCCATTAAACATTCACATGTTCTTTATTTCACAGCTATTACAGTAGGCTCATGTTTCATTCAACCCTTCTCTGACCACAAGCCATCATTCTACGTTGGCATTCGAGATCATCGTTAACAGATGTCTGGCCTTCACAATATGAATGACCATTTGAGTAAAATCAGCCCTCTTCTTCACTTGTTTTCTCCATTATGCTTGTAATCAGAGTCCCATCTGTTTTACAGACACTTCTGATATAAATTAAAACTAACATTCCAAATTTTTATTTTTGTTATACAGTATGAAAGTTTTTACCATACCTTTATTACTTGTTTTAGTTTCTTTTAGATTTTATTGCTTTGCACTTGTCACAGGCCCAGATTTGAAGTCTTACGGAAAAAAAAAAAAAAAATATTATATTTTAAAAACTATGATAATACTGTATAAATAGAAATTAGCATTAGCAAAACAAATGAGTTGAATATTTTATTTCCAAAATGTTTAAAATGCCACTGTTATTAAAGACATTCCATATTTTGCAATTTAATAATTGTAAGGTGTGTGCTCTTAAGTATTAAAATCTTAAAAGTTTTTAAAATTGTACATTATAATGTAATATTAATGAAATAAAAGGCCACTTAAGTTTAATTAAAGACTTTCTTCACTAAAGTTCAGTACAATTTGTAATAATGTCAACTTACTTAAAAGTATGTTAACTATGTTTTAAAGGGGTCATATAATGCCACTTTTACAAAATGTAAAATAAGTCTCTGATGTGTATGTGAAGTTATTGCTCAAAATACCCCACAGATAATTTTTTATAGCATGCTAAATTTGTCACTTTTTGAGGGTGAGCAAAAATGCTGCGTTTTTGTGTGTGTCCCTTTAAATGCAAATGAGCCGCTGCTCCCAAGCAAAGGGCAGAGTTTTAAGAGCTCATGTTAGCAGCAGTTCCGATTACCTCACACAGATTCACTGAAAATGTCAGAAACTGTTCAGTCTTTTATGTTCAAACAGGAGTGGAACAATGATAGAGAGACTCAAGAAGACAACATTTTGAGTGCAACAGGACGTTTCTGAATGGTTAGTTGATGAATTTATGTAGCTGATGTGGAGATAACTATCTTTAAGTCATTGATTAGCATATTCTGACATAATAATCTATAAATCGCTCATGTGGGAACTGTTGTAAGATGCCTACAGAGCCAGAGAATATATGCTGCATGAAGACAGAACAGGTATAGTTTAGTTTAATTACGGTTATAACTTGTGTTGTCATCTTGCTTTTATGACATGCTATTGCATTTGTGTTATGTACTGTATTGCAATAACATGGCCTCACCCCTTTGTTGTGTGTTCTCAGGGGCAGGGTTTATGTAAATTTTAGGGTTAGAGATGTTAGTGGCAGTCCCTATACCAGCTGTTTGTTGTAGTACTTAAAAAGCGATTTCTTTAAAAGAAAATATCTCGCTTTGCATTGAACTTTGAGCGCTGTAACTTTACAGATGTTGTTTAGCACACGTAAAATACATGATTATAATTTTAACTGTAGTGTTATTTCAAATTACATTTAAAGTTAATATATATTCTAAATGTACTAATTTGCAACTTCATTGCAAATGTGTACAAATATACAATAGAATAGTTTCAATAGAAATTACATTAAAGAATATTTTGGTTTACCATATTGTCATTCAGCAGTACACTTTAATCATAATGAAGTAATTATGAAATTACATATAAATGTGTACATAAGTCCTATATTTGGGTCAAAAAGCACTCTTAAGTTCAACTAATTGCATTTAATATAAATTTAAACATACATTTATGTTTATGCCCATAGTTGAAGAAGCACCCAACTGTGATAAGGGATCAATGTTTAATGTGTCTATGTTTTGAGTTACAGGGAATCCCATGCACAGTGATCTCACCCCTTAAAAAGCATCCGGAACTGATGAGCACTCTGGGTGGAGGGATGGTGGTGGTCAGATAGAGGCCTGAGCTCAGTCAAACAGGGGTGACGCAAGAAGTTAGTGCTGCACTGTTGAGCCCCTAAGCCCAGAAATGTCCTGAATCAGGACAGCCCAACTAGTTTAGGGAAGGGCCCACAAGAAGCAGCCTGTCCCAAATCCCAAAGACTTACATTGAAAGAGGAACCTGAACCGTATATAGACCAGAATGTCTTGTGTGTGAGTTCTTTTGACATGACCAGTATGTAGTCACCTAGCATCTCCCTAGCAATGTCCTCGCAACCACCCACAGCACATAGAAACTGCCTAGCAATGTGCTAAATGTGCTAACAACCAGACACAACACAGACTCATATTTCTGTACAGTAAATGTAATCTCTTATCTAGCGAAACAATCGTTCATTTTCTAAAAAAAATAAAAAATGATATACGTTTTAACCATAGTTTGAACTAAATTGTCATATACAATATGCTAGTGCAAGTATATAGTTTTGGTAACACTTTACAATAAGGTTCATTAGTTAACTACATTAGTTAACATGAACTAATAATGAACTGCACTTATGTAGCATTTATTATTCTTTTTTAACATTACTAATACATTATTAAAATCTTGTTAACATTAGTTTATGCACTGTGAACTAACATGAACAAACAATGAACAACTGGATTTTCATTAACTAACGTTAACGAAGATTAGTAAATACAGTAACAAATGTATTGCTCGTGGTTAGTTCATGTTAGTTAATACATTAACTAATGTTTAACTAATGAGCCTTATTGTAAAGTGTTACCATAATTTTTATTTGAAAGTGGACTAATCCATTAACTGCACTTTTTTCACAATGGGTTGGACACTGTGAAAACAGAGATTAAAAAGAGATTGCAAGGCAAAGTAATTAAAAAGAGAGGCGTTTCAGAAAAATACCCCCTCAGTCATCTTTCAATAACACAGCATGTGTCTCATCTTTCAGACCTTTCCACACTTTGGCATTGTCTCCCTCCCATGAAGACCAGAAAAAGCTATAAATCGTAGAGTCTAAAGACTAGAAGACTCTGAATGACATGTTATTCACAGTGTATGTCCAGCTAAAGTCCCAAGTGTCTGTTAACTCAAGACTCTGGCAACTCACAGTCTACATGATTTTTTGGTGTAACAGAGGGAGTGTGAGACTTGTGAGGGCAGAGAAAAATCTAGAATCCAAGTCTTTTTAAACAATCTTCTGCTCTTCCACATAAAAGTGGTACAGCAGGTTTTAAAGAGTCAGTGTCCAAGAAGACCTCAGGGACTGGCTTTGCAAACTTTCCCAAGACCACTTAGCATAAAGGTTGGGGATATAATGCTGGATGTAGTGTCTGTTATTGTTCATGCAATCTTATATTGCACACAGGGTTTTATAAGCAGATGTCACATGGCAGAGATCCTCAATCCTCCTCCTGGAATTCTTAATGCAGAGTATAGTTCCAGCACATTCTCTGTAACTTTCAATACATTTTAAGGCAGTTGATATGGTATTCTTGTGATTGCCAGGGAGTTTTAAAGGGGTTTTTATGGGTGGTTGCTAAGGTGTTGCAAGGTTTGTGCTAGAATGTTGCTAGCTTGTTGTGGGTGGTTGCTTGGGCATTGCTAGGAAGCTCCCAGAAAGTTTTGGTTCCTATAGTGTTTAAATGGTCTCCAGGTTTTTGTAGGGTGCTAGGGTGTTGCTAGCCTTTTGATGATGGTTGTTTGGGCGAGAATAGGATGTTGCAAGGTGATTGCTAGTGTATTCTCAGAAAGTTCTGAGTGGTTGCTAGAGTCTCTCTAAGCAGGTTTTTGCTAGCTTGTTGTGGATGGTTGCTTGGGTGTTGATTGGGTTTTTGCTAGGGCATTTGTAAGAAGTTATGGATGGTTACTAGGGTGTTGCTAGGTGATTGTTATATTGTTCCCAGGAACAACTGGGTGGTAGCTAGGGTGTTGCTTAAGTTAAGATTTTGCTAACTTGTTGTGGTTGTTTTGCTTGGGCAATGATATCTTGTTGCTAGGGCATAGCTAGGAAGTTCTGGGTGGTTGCTAGGGTGTTGCTAGGTGATTGCTGTGTTCTAGCTTGTGTAGTGTGAGTGGCTAGTTAGGTGTTGATAAGAAAATTCCCATATATATATATATATATATATATATANNNNTTGATGGATGATACAGTACTAAATAAAATATGACTACTATTATGTAGTTCTCAAACTGATACTATAACAAAAAGATTTACCCGTGACAACACCACACAAAGCCTCTAATGTGCTCAGAGACAAATCATGGCATATCAATGCTGTCTTTGCAGTGGAAAAGTTGAGCCCAAAAAATGTGAAAAAGGAAGGCAAAAGCAACAACAATAAACAGATAAGCCATTCCAGAGAAGACTTGTCCTTGTTATTGTAGCCTAATCCTGCTTGAATAAGTGATGTCCCAGTACAAAAAAAAAAAAAAAATAGAAAAAAAAAATTCCACATTCAAGGTTTGGACAGACTGGCACCAGAGAGCTTGGCTAAAATCAAACAGCATGGTATTGTGAATCGTTTTAATCTATGGTATCAACATCACACATCTTTGATTGTCATCAACTAATCCAAATCCTCAAAAACAACCCGGTAATATGCATTCCAACAGGTTATGAATACCCTGCATTCATAAGTATTAAAGCAAGAAAAGAGTTTTTGCTTACCTTTAGAGGCTTCACTACTGGCATGAATCTGTTTGGCTGTAGCGCTCTCTCCAGACCGTCCACACTGACCTCCTGACCTACTTTGCCCATTGCTGACACTCCTCTTGCGTTTGCTGCTCTTGAACCAACTAAAAGCCCGACCCAGGGATGAACCCCGTTTCTTCTTACTGGCCTGCAGGGCCAGAATCTCACTAATGTCCTTAGGCACCAGATCCCCTGTAGAGCTGCTCCTGGACATCCTGAGACCAGTGACCACCGATCTCTGACCCAACTGCTCTTGTATTCCACCCAAAACACCTGCCTTAACATCAAAAGTGAAAGAAGCATTTTAACATTTAAATCTCTTAAAAGAAGAAGAAAAGCATGAGAAAATGGTATTTGGCTCAAAGACACATAAGAGTGTCGAACACTAAGAAAATATTTTTTTAATCTAGTTTAAAACACTTGTTCTTAGAAATGTGTTTCATATGGTTTTGAAAAACTTTTTGAACCATTTTCTCAAATGTCTCCAAATGACTGATAAATGATAAAATGACTGTCATGAATTACTACTAAATAAAAATCTGTAAGTTTTTGGGCAGTTGCAACACACGACATTTTACAACCTGAACTAACCTACCATGCCATAAAATTGACAAATGATCTGATATTTTAAGAGACTTAATGATTTTGAAACAGCCATGAGAGTCCTTATGATATAAGTTCCTATTTTTATGCTTTTTTGTAAGTTGGTTGCACCACATGACTTTGATTTTGGTGGATGAAAGTTTTTTGAAAAGAAGTTTTATTCAATTATTTTTTTTCTAACAAATAACAAACCTTATTCCTAACCCCATCTATTAAAGGGATAGTTCACCCAAAAATGAAAATTATCCCATAATTTACTCACCCTCAAGCCATCTTAGGTGTATATGACTATCTTCTTTCAGACAAGCACAATCAGAGATATATTTAAAAATTTCCTTTGTCCTCCAAGGTTTATAATGGCAGTGAATGGGGAAAAAACTCCAGTGGGTTAAAAAAGACCTTCTGAAGTGAAGGGATGCGTTTTTGTAAGAAAAATATCCATATTTAAAACTTTATAAATTGTGTTTTACGCAGAATGCGCAAGTCGATTTGCGGCGGAAGAGTATCCTTTGACCTGACGCACAACATAATGACGAACGCGGAGAGGATAGAGCAAAACAAATCACCGTTCACAGATTAAAACGATAATTTTTAAAGAGAAATTTTGGAGGATTTTGAAATAAGAGAAAAGGAGCTTAAATTAGTTTGAACTGCGAGAGGCGTCTAAGCTTACAATACTCCTACATCCTGCGTCATACATCACGTAAGAGGATTACTCGTTTGGAGAAAGTCGACTTGCGCATTCTGCGTACAGTCTAGTAGGAAGCTAGTTATTTGAATTTAAAAAGTTTTAAATATGAATATTTTTCTTACAAAAACACATCACTTCGCTTCAGAAGGCCGTTATTAACCCACTGGAGTCGTATGGATTACTTTTTTTATATGGATGGATGCATTATTTTTGACTTCAAAACGCAGCCCTCCATTCACAACCATAAACCTTGGAGGACTAAGGATATTTTTAAATATATCTCTGAAAGAAGATAGTCATATACACCTAGGATGGCTTGAGGGTGAGTAAATCATGGGATAATTCATTTTTGGGTGAACTATTCCTTTAACTACCTATAAAATCAGACAGGTTTAAAATAATGTTTAATTTCGAATCTCAGTCCTAACCCAAAAATCTGTTTGGTTGTTTGGAATGTTGTTCCAGGACCAACTAAGTACATGCCATACTGATCCAGGAACATGCCCTACTTGGCAAAATCACACAACACTGTCTTTTTAGTAACTAGTTATCAAAATCAAATATCAGTACGCTTGTTACAGGTCCAATTCCTCCAGGGCAAACTGGGGTTAAGGGCACAATGCGGTGACTGAACCCACAATGTTTTGATTACCAGCCCAGATCTTTAACCATTACACCACACTTCTGCATAGTAGAAGAAACGACCAGAAGTCAGCAGCCACTTCAGCTACTGTGTCTTTATCAGGTGTACCCATAGAAACAGGGAAATCTGAAAAAAGTTACAATTACTCCCTCTCCAAAGATGCCTGACATGTGTTTTGTATCAGGTACTTGCAAGTCCCATTTCAGCATTTACATGCAAATGTAGCGTCTACACCCTCATTCCCTGAAAACGTTTATTCTCGCTAAGCCTTCTAATCTTAGTCATGGTGCGAAAACTGGAGGTATGAGAGACAAAACAAAAGTAGAAGAGAATGCGAAGGGGGAAAACACCTCATGCTAAAGCAGGCAGTGAAGAGTTCCTCTCTCTCCCTCTCTCTGAGCAAATATGCAGAAGTAAACTCCACTATATCCAACTCACCCACAAGAGCTTCAGCTTGATAGAACTGACCATGTGTATTTCTCTCTCAATTATTCCCTTTTTCTTTCTCTTTGTATTGCAGAGCAGAAAGATACATCCTTCGGACACCTCAGTGCTGTAATTTGACCAGCAACAAAATCTCTGGATGCAGTAACACACCGACACACACACCCAAATACACATGTAAGGAGACACTCACAAACTCAAACACTCCATCACAACTTATTAACTTACAAAACTACAACTTGCAACTAAAAACAGCTGTCACATTCACACAAATTTTTCTGTAGCTACAAGCGTACAAAAACACCAGAGGGTACCTTGCTTTCCTTTCTTGCGTCCTTTTGTCCGTGTTTCTCAGTGTGTGTCTTGTCTTTGCTGCAGTGCTGTTTTGTACTGTTTATTCAGCTCTTTTTGGGTGAGTGGAGCTCCATGCTGGTCAGTCCTCCCCCTCCTGTCTGTTTGAGTCGCTGGTCACCATTCAGCGCAGTGCGGAGAGGAACTGCAGTTCACACGTGTATTCCACCCAACTATTTCACAGTCACAAACTGGCTCCTTCCCTCCCTGACTCTCTCCTCCTCTTATCTCTCTCTCTCTCTCTCTCTCTCTCTCTTTCTCACGCTCTTACCACAATATACACACCGTTTCACTCCTCTTATCGCACTTAGACATCGTCTATCCACTCCTTCTGTTTCTCTTCCCTATGCACTGTTGGTTTTGTCCTAACCTCATCCTAATCAGAGGTGATGGAGGGACACCATCCTCTCCCCTGTCTTTGGTTTAGAAGCACTGAACCAAAGGGCTGATCATTGTGTCCGACATACCAAAAACAGACGAGCGCTGCACATGCCACATGTTCGTTATGAGCTACAGGTGATTTATGGGCCCTGAAACCTGAGATGTAGCATGTCCTCTGACATAATTGACATGCTTAGAGGCATGTAGACTCTGCAGAGGGAATCTAAAAGTAAAGGAAGAAACCAAAATAAGGGAAAATGTCAAATTTTTGGTCTGCCACATACATTGTATACCTATATTAGATCATAAAAGTATTTAGAGATTTCATGAAAATATGGATTTCATTACATCAGATAAAAAAAGAACAAATCAAGTGCCATTTATTGTAAAGATCAAGTACATCTTTCAAGTAAAAAAAACAATAGATACAAAAAGTGCTGTGCAAAAAGTAGATAAAGGTATCTGGACTTGAGTTAACTTGAGGGGAACTGACTTCATACTGTGCATCCACAAAAAATCACTATCACCTTGAGACCAGCTGGTTAAAAGTTAAACATGTCGAGGACTATTTGTTTACAGATGCCATATTTTTTTATTTTAAAGAGTGGCTTAAGTTTCCAAATACTTTAGGGGGGCACTGTCTACCTTAATGAGGTATTTAATGTAACTCTTTAACCTCTAACGGTGCTTATCCATCATTTAGGAATTTTCCCTTGAACTTTTAGGGCTTGGTTTTCGTGAATTTGCTCTTTTCGTTCTTTCACAGCACAGAGAAGCCACAGAAAGGATGCTAAGAATAGCAGAGCTAATAGTGATGTCATGTCCCGTGGGAATCGGTGGCAAGGGATCTGTTACTGGGCTCATCTGGTTTCATTTTGAATCCTGGCTGACGGTGAGCTAACTCAAGAGACGTGAGCGCTGCCGCTCTGACAACATACTCTTGAGATGATGTTTCCTGTCTTTTGCTAATGGTTTCAAGTTCATTGTACAGGCTAAATATGGACAAGCAGCCTATTTATTAGCTCATTATCCTAATGTTTGAGGATATATTCTTTGGAATTAAAAACAACAACACAGTACCGTTCAAATTTTTTGGGAAAAAAAAATTCAGCAAAGATGCATTAAATTGATCAAAAGTGACAGTAAATACATTTATAATGTTACAAAAAAATCTATTTCAAATAAATGCCATTCTTTTGAAAATGCAAAAATGCATCACGGTATCCACAAAAATATTGAGCAGCACAACTGTTTTCAACATTGATAATAATAAGAAATGTTTCTTAAAGCACAAAATCAGTATATTAGAATGATTTCTGAAGGATCATGTGACACTGAAGACTAGAGGAATGGCTGAAAATTCAGCTTTGCCATCACAGGAAGAAATTACATAAACATTAAAAGTTTTATATATATACACTACCAGTCAAAAGTTTGGAAACATTACTATTGTTAATGTTTTGGAAACAAAGTCTTTTATGCTCATTAAGGCTGCATTTATTATAATAAATACAGAAAAAACTAAAATATTGTGAAATATTATTACAATTTAAAATTATGGTTTTCTATTTTAATATACTTTAAAATATAATTTATTTCTGTGATGCAAAGCTGAATTGTCAGCATCATTACTCCAGTCTTCAGTGTCACATGATCCTTCAGCAATCATTCTAATATGCTGATTTATTATCAATGTTGGAAACAGTTGGGCTGCTTAATATTATTTTATAACCTGTGATACTTTTTCAGGATTCTTTGATGAATAAAAAGTTTAAAAATATCAGCATTTATTTAAAAGAGAAATCTTTTGTAACAATATACACTACCGTTCAAAAGTTTGGGGTCAGTAATTTTTTTTCTTTCTTTTTTTAAAAAATGAATTAATACTTTTTTTTAGCACGGATGTGTTAAATTGATCAAAAGTGACAGTAAAGATTTATATTGTTAGAAAAGATTTATATTTTGAATAAATGCTGTTCTTTTTAACCTTTTATTCATCAATGAATCCTGAAAAAAGTATCACAGGTTCCAAAAAAATATTAAGCAACACAACTGTTTTCAACATTGATAATAACTG
>RJVU01057109.1:7597740-7623771 GCA_003731715.1 Anabarilius grahami
TTGTTATTGTTTTATCTAATACTCAAAAAATATTTGTATTAGTAGCCTACATGTATCTAGTACCACAATTGTATTGTGTATTTACTACATTTGAATGAGTGAATCTACCTTTGGATGCTTGATTTTTAGTATTAGCATTAATCTCATCAGTCTTGAATGAATTTGCCCAACCTGATTCATTCATTCTGTATGCTACTGTGAGGCTCTTGATCTGTCCTGTGGGATTCTTCAGAGATGTGTCAAAGTGTTCTGTCAATATTTACTTGAGAGTCTCGCAAACGATTTTAAGTTCCTTTAATCTAAAACCTAAAGAGAGACAACAAACTATCAGTGTCTTGAAAATTACAGTATATAATTACAACCTCTGCAAAGAAATAAAGCCTTATTGTCTGGTACAACTGTTCATGAATTGTTAAATGTGTTGTCAATGAATTTTCCACCATGCCATGGCCATTTACAAGAAAATTTAGTAACTTCAAATGTAAACAGAGATAAGGGAGACATGTGTGTCAGGATACCAGGACGACTCAATATGCTCTGTAAACACAAGACTGCTTATTCTCAGAGCTTGTTTGACTTTCTTTCTGCTTTGAAAAGCACAGATGGAGAACCTCGGCCCCTGGCCTCTTTCTTCACTCTGGGTTGGACCAGATATGGTCCAGTAAATCAGCACTATCTAGGGATCACAATCTGGATCTCTTTTTCTAGGGTCATGGGGTGAAGATATATGAACACATTTTTTTTTCCAGACAACCACAGATTGCAGTCAGACATGATCACCAACCATTGCAGGACCACAGAGTTCATGCGTCGCTTAAAACAAGGATAAAAGATGACATAGATGTTCTGTCCTCCACCTCTGTATTGTATGAGAGAGAGAGAGAGAGAGAGAGAGAAGACTTGTGGGGGATAGGGTGGGGTTACTGTGACTCAGACTTAAATTCAGTCCCTCTGAACACATTGAAATGTTTAAATGTTGCTATAGCAACTATGGAGAAAACAGTCATTCTCTTGCCTTCACTAAAGCCTCAGTGTTTTGTTGTGAAAGTATGGAGCTCAAGCAGCGGGTGTATTTCGAGTAGTACTATACACAATCATTTACCACTAGAAGAAACTCAACCTTGCCCGATCTTTTTGATCATTGGATTGCATTGAGGAAATTGAACATTTCCTCATTCCCAACAAGATAAATCGAGCATTTCTCAAGGTTACCAAGAATTAGCTTTGTGAAAAACATTTATATTTAGTTTTAACCAAAGCGACTTACAAATGAGGAAAGTACAAGCAATTTATCATACAGAAGCCAACAACATTAGTAACTAATTAGTGGGATCGGTAAGTTTTGATGCTTCATGTCGTGTAGCTACTGTAGCTTCCAGGGTAGACATATGCCTCCACTTATATCCATTAATTTTAAAACAAGGACCAGAATAAGTATATTAACCGTAGCTCAAACTGTAGAGCAAAGTGCTAGCAACGCCAATGGCATAAACACATAAATGTAAATGTTAACAAATGAACAAGTGCATTGACTACATTTATTAGTGACAATGTACATTACAGGAGTTCCGAGTTAATGTAACTGGCTATAGCGCAGCTGCAGTTCAGTTCCGTGTCATAATCTGTGAAAGCTCATTCCACCACAGAAGAACGGTGAGAATGAAGGTCGAGGTATGGGTTGTTATGGTTCAATTAGTTATCAAACACTACCTTTAGGTTCCTGACTACCTAGCTGTGATGAACATCCTAACAGTTGGTCTATGCTGTCTGCCAGCCAGCAAGCATTCGTGGTTGTCATGGATTTTTAAAGGCCTTTTCCTCCGTGTCTTCTAGGGCTGTGAAGCTCTGACAGTTTCTCACAGTTAACCATTTCAAAGCTGTAAAACTTCAAAATCTTAACCTGTCCTCTTCTCTCAGATATTTAGTTCTGAAGAACATGCTCATGTTCAACTTATGTTGTAATTTCAGAAGGTAAAAGAGATTTTTTGTTTTTATATACGTGGAACAAACTCCATCCACAGGAATTTTGTTGGTAGCATGTATCCAAAAGTTCACAGACAGAAACAATAAAAGGATTTAGACAACTTTACAGCTCAATTATCTAATGTTTTTGCTAAATAATTCATGTAAATGCTTTGAAAAAATATGAGCTTTACATACAGCAGTAATTCATTAAATATAAAACTGCCAACACTTGAATACCTCACCACAAAAAGAATCAAAATGAATTCCTAAATCCATAAAACTTCTATTTGGCACCCAGTTTCTATTGCAATATTCTTTGTAAATCCCTGTAGCATATAAACAGTATAAGAACTCCAAAACAAGCCTCCTTTACACAGGTGCTTTACGTAAATCTCGTACTACTCTCATGGATGGGAGCTGAGGCAACAGCCAGGAAATCCCGCCTGTCGACTGGGTTAAGCCCTCTTCTCCCAGCATTGTATTATCCCTCTCTCCCTCTCTTTGTCCTCTGCAGACTGGATTTCCTTCTGTGCCATAGAGCTGCACAGTCAGTGACACAATCACAAATACACACAATCAGACAAACCGACCACGTATGAGTGGACACAACATACAAACACACACTTTACAATTCAAGCTGTACAATAACAATGAGTGAAATCACACAAAAATTTAAATTGTGTTATTTACTCACCTTTATATTGTTCAAAAGTAATATAGACAAAAAATGAGATGCTTTGAAGAATGTTCATGCTGCTCTTTTCCATACAGAAAAATAATGCAGTGACTTAAGGCTGAAACGGCATGAAAATTGTATTAAAATTACAATAATATTTTATTATTCCAGATATTATTCTAAAATATTCCACAATTCTTTGTTGTTCAACTGGAAAAAAAAAGAAAAGAAACTGTGATGACAGAATTTTAATTTTGAGGTGAACTATCCCTTTAAGACATAAACTACAGTAAAGGTACAGACGCTAACACACAAAAGACTAATACATTGTGATCTTTTGTTGCACTTACGCATTCCAGCCAAACCCCAGCAGGCATCAGACGGGTGCTCTAGTACCACAGCTTTAGCCCTAATGAGACTCACATAGCTTCAGTGTACACTCATTACACTGTTATAAGAAACATGGAGAAAGTACATCTTGGCAAGCGTCCCCATTTTTTTTAATCTCCTTCATTAAGCCAGAGCTCCAGAATGAAACGCATGGAGAGTTTCAATTAGAGATTCTGGCCTGTGATGAGACACTTTGATTTAGAGGCTTCCGTGCCTTCATGCCTCTGTCTTTAATAAGGCAATGATGTGCCAAGATCCCAGAGCATCACAGATTTAACATTTTAATACTAGTACTCAATTAATTCACCAGTCTTCCAGTGGCTGGTCGAATTAGGTTTCCTAAACAGTCCAGCATGCATGATCCATCCTTATTGAAGCTGTGTCATTTTTTAGACTCTGAAATACTTTACACCGAGAAAACTAAAAGTATTAATAGAATGACTTTCTAAAGACTGTAAAAACTGTGGCTATGTAAATGTGTAAAATGACAATTATCATATTATATAACGTAAGCTATAAATGGTCAAATGAAATATTTGTTGTTTCTTCAGTTAGCTTGCAAGCTAACAAGATAGCTAACTAGCTTTGCACACTGCTAACTGATTACCTTGCTGGCTTTACATACAAGTAACCAATTAGCCTTATATTTTAGCGCATACTGCTAGCCAATTAGCCTGCTAGCTTATTACATTTATGCATGTAGCAGACACTTTTATCCAAAGCGACTTAAAATAGAGAAACAAATTACCACTGCTAATAGATAAAGGTATTTTTACTGTTTAGAAGATTTCATAATAATTGTCTATGTTTTTGAACAGACAAAATTATTTCTTCTTGTCCAAGGAGTTTCTGTGAGGAGACAGAATCTTGCGTGACACCTCTATATTGACTTTAAACATGTCTCTTTTAACAATGAATTAGGAAATTAACCGTTTTACCAAGATATTCCAACTGTTGAACTTTTTTGTAATAGGCCTACTTTAAAAATGTCCTAATAACTGATACACTTGTCAAAAGGGGTATAATTTTAATGTAAGCTACAACATAATATATTTTTCTGACCAAATCTGTAATAAGATAATGATCTGCAAACCATATAGGGAACAAATTCCATGTTCACAAGCATGTGTAAGCAAAATTTTGAGCCATCTGACCACTTCCAGGTTGGAGGAGCACATCTGGCTGGATGCTCTGGGTCTGAGGCGGTATACTGTATGGCTTTAGAGCCAAACCAATGACTCACAAAAATGTGGCTCTGACAAGAAACCACTGCTTGAAGGCAGGACACAAAAGAGCTCCATAACCCCACCCAATTCATAACATCTGCTACAGACAGAAAATCAGACAGATGTGGCTGAAGTCATTGTTTACTAAAGACAAAAAAGTTGGAACTGCACAGATACCTTTAGATGTGATATTGCAGAGAGATTATTCATTAAATAGCCTGTGTTGCTTGTCTATCTTTTTCTTTCTTGCTTGTGGCTCTTTGCTGAGTTTATGGTCTTTGAGAGGGGTCAGACAGATAGACAAGCTAGTTCATTATCATTTCGTTCTGTTTGCTCTGTTCAGAAACAGGCAGAGGTCCAGGCATGATGTTTGGTCTCTCTCTTTTTTCCTACTCTATTTAGGAGACACGCTGAGAGGCCAAATGTCCTGAAATTCCTGGACTTTGCTCCGCTTGCACAAAAAAAAAGAAAAGAAAAGGAACATAAAAGGATAGAAATCATTGTTTTTGTGTCAGTTTTCTTTCCCAGGCCTAAAAATAAGTGTACAGAGATTTTGGAGGATTTAATTACAGGCTACACTAAAGAATCTTGAACATACAATAGGTTCTTTTAGATACTGGAGGTCTACAATAACTCAGCTTGGAGTTGTCAGTATACAGATGGGTAAAACCTGGGGAGAAAGTGGACAGAATATTCCCAGGCTTTGGCTTTTCAGTGCTCTTCGGGGCATTATGTGGTTGAGCATCCCAGTAAACACATGGACGCTTTTGTGTGTCACTCTTTCCATTCTGTTATTCATTTATGCTTTACTGGATCCATATTTAAATGCTGGTTGCTTGAAAGAGTCCCCTGATTTGGTAATTCTGTACATCATTTCCTCTTAACAAAAAAATGTATCTAGTAGATTTGTTCAAATCTTTTGCTTTAAAAAAATCGAAAAATAGTCTTTTACTTAAAAAAAAAACAAAAAAACAACTGGCCTAAAAAGAAGACCACTGCAACAAAATTAATTTATATGGACTTTTTCTATGGAATACTATAGCATTAATTACATGATTGGTCTGTAAAGCATTTTTAAAACCCCTTTACACTAGTCATGAGGATATGGTTGAAAAAAGAACACCAACAGCTAGATTTTGTCTTGAGAACAAATTTGCAGTACAGTTACCCAAACTTTGGGTGTTACACGTCATGTCCATTCAGAGGTCAGGAGTCTGAAAGGACAGTTTGCTTTGCAGCAGTTTGCAATCTACTCCAGCATCTGCTAATCCTGTGTTTATGCTATTACCTTAACAGCAGGTTACAACACAAAATGAAAGGCCACTTTTGTAGTCTAAACCCTCTTGTTAGCTAGAGGACATCCTTCAGTGTGTATATATACTTGTCAGAGAATGAGGCAACAGTCTCATAGTTAATGTTCAAGTCTTTAAATGAGCCATACGTTTTTATTTAGTTTACAGTACTATTTTACAGTTACAGTTATTTTAACATCAGCTGTATTTGTAGCCACATATTGAACTGAAAACTATACATGTAAAAGGAGATATAGACCTTTTTTTTTTTTTACACTCTCTATGTGAAGTCATTGTGAAGTCAAGACCTTTTATAGCTTATCAGGGGTATCAGAAGCCATTGGGGAAAACTGTCAACAAACAAGGGTCTAACTAGGCTTTTATTTGTTCAGTCGATTGTTTGATTATCATCACTGTCAGAGGTATGGTTTGTTCGACCACGCTGTTTATGTGCATTTGCTAGTGTGCATATTTAAAATTCTTTAAACTTACGCAGCTCACTTTCTCTACAAACTGATAAGAAGTATATATATATATATATATATATATATATGTATGCATGTATGTATGTATGTATGTATATATATGTATGTGTGTGTATATATATATATATATATGGCAAGCAGGGCCGGTGACGTGAGTGCTAGTTTTGTTATTTGTTTTATTAATAAAGTTATGTTGAATGATCGCCAGTTCGCACCTCCTTCTTCCCTGAACTTGAACATTGCTACATATACATAGAGTGTAAATGTGTTATATATCCTGTTCAAGTAATTTAAAGTTAAAAAACAAACCATTATCAACATAACATCTTTCATATAAAGTGTGGAATGTTAAGTGTCTGCTGTTTTGAAAATCCTATCAACTCTAATCTCTCTTTTCATTTTTAGTTTAAAACTTCAATCTCATCTCATACTCCTCTCTCTGATTCAGGTGTCAGGGGGCTGATCCGACTGACCCATCCTCTAGAATTCCCTCTTACACAATCACCATCAAACATCAGCTGTCATGAGTCATTTTATTACTGCAGTGAAAATGGCTGCGCTAAAATCCCAGCAGATAGTTTTTGATCATGCTAGCTGACCGTCGGGAGTGTTGACCTCATCCATATCCACTGAAATAAATTGAGGAGAGATAGAGAACATAATTCTCTCCAGATCGCATTGATCTGTTCATCTCCAACATTCTTTGACGTCCAAGAACTCTATGTCCATTTATGGATAACTTACCAACCAAAGTATTCCAGCTTAAATTTTATGCCTGCAGTTAAAGTACTACACTTTGTCACTTCAGAAATCAATCTCATATCACCCAGTGCACTTGCAGGTGTTTTTGTGAGAAATTTGTGGATTTGTTTAGATCAAAAATGATATGTGAAGCTTAAAAGAAACACTATGGAGTGTCATATACATGGCAGGTTGATTTGCTTCAATCGTATCCTACACAAACAACATCATGGGAGAGTTATCTGATGTTTTAGAATGTTGTCATGTCAGTTCAGGCTGTTATTTTCAGACAGGAAAGGTTGTTTATCAGCCATCTTTCATTTTCATGTGATACTTTTTGCGTCAACATTGAGTGATACGTGTGCTTGTGAAAAGCATGCTTTGCCATACAGTGTCAGTCAATCTTAAAATGTTTGAGATAAGCAAAGATTTTCTTTGAGATTGTCTTTTTCTTTGCCAGTAAATAAAAGATAGCTGTGTGAAACAACACTGCAACCTCTGACCTATAGGAGCATACAGTGAAGTCCAAAGGTCTTAGACCAGACTGAAAATATGGGCTTTACGTTTTAAGATTTTAATAATATAAAACGAACAAAGATCCTGCATTACGTCAAGGACACTAATTAAACATCCAAACTGGTGACACTGACCACGTGAACTTCTTTGTACTTGTCTGAAACTTTTGAACCTCACTGTATGTACTTGGTTACACATATTGACGCAGCAAAGCCCTGTAGAGCAGTAGTGACCTTTTAGTCAAACACTGGACGTGGAGCGGCATACCAAAATATTTAACTTTCCGCACCCTTAGACCAGAGGCTTAGAGCCATCCTTTCCGGTTATACAGAAATAGAGGGAAAATTATCGATGGAAAACAGGTGAGGAGTCACAGTCGCCTATACAGTACAATTAGAACCATACATATAGTTTAGGGGAATAAAGGGGTTAAGTCTTTTTCATTACTCTCTGTGTAAGTGTTTAACACGCAGAATCCATTCAGTATCTCTTCTAGAATCTATGTTAGTGTCAACAGTGTTTAATCTGTCCACTTATTTACTGAGCAAACCTGTAATTGAAGGCCACATGAGGAAAAGCTTGGGATTATTATTACACTATTTGGAATTACTAGTGTTTGTTAAGGTTAGCATCGTTATTATGACTATTAACTATTTTGCAATTACAGTAATACACTGTAGAAACCTAGGCAGCTTATCAAAAAGCTATTATGAATGGATAATTATGATAAAATATAGAGGCAGACCCCACTACAACAACAAAACAAGTCTGATTTGTGTTGTGAAACAGCCTGTTTCAAATAAGGCTGTATTGTTAGAAAGCATTTGTTGTTACCAATAAACTTAACAAGCTGATCTAATCAGAGTGAACGAAGCTGTTGGACACTGTTTCGACTGGTCATCACCAAGTTCAGTCAGCTCAGGCATCACTCAGCACTGCTTTAATACGCATTCCAGAGCGAGGGCTTAATATTATTACCCTGTCTTTCTGTAAGAGAGAAAGCCTTGGGCAGATGTACATCACAATAATAAGAAAATTACATCCACACTATAGACATTCTATAGTCTAGATGTAATGCTTGTAAGAAATGTTTCTTTTAGGACCCCATTAGATGACCAATTCAATAAAGATTACATTCATATAAAGAGAAACCAAATACACTATATACCTGGCACCATAGCTAGGTAAAGAGGTTGTATAGCGCCTCCATGTGGTTCTAGAAGAAAGACAGCTGAGCAAATGTAGGAGTTCAATTACAGGAAAGCCCCAAACGTGTTGACCCCACAATGATTGCAGTCACTACAGAAAATGTCTAGGAGCTTTCACACTTAACCCTGGGTTATCTTTTTTAATCACACATAACCAGTCATAAACTAAAGCTTTTATAATCACAAACTTTCACAAGTTAAAAACGGCAATCATTAACACTCTTATACATTTTCCTTTTTGTTTGTTTTGTAGTGTTTCAGAAGACTTGAGAACTTTGCATGGTAATTTCCAAAGATGTAGAGTCAGTTAAAGGAGGAATTCACCACTGGAGTCTGTATTATTTGTAGTTTAGTTGTCTTTATGGCTACGTTCAGAATGTCAATCCAAGTCAGATTTTTTTTTTGCATATCCGATTGAATTCCGATTAAATTTAGAAAGTGTGAACAGCCAAAAATCCGTTTTAAGCTACATTCATATGTGGTTTGAAATCTTACTCAAATCTCATTTCTGGAAATCTGATTGGATTACACTTTGTCATGTTGTAAAAAAAAGATAACATCTGTATTGCAAACCCTTCCGTGATGCGGTTGTTGTTGTTTTTGGTGTATGCCTACCAACGCAATGTCATTGCCATAGAAACCAATGCAGATATTGAGGCATGGACACGCAAATCAGATTTGAACAGTTGCGATACACAATGTGGACAGTCAATAATTTTAGATCAGATTCAAATCGGATACACAAATAATCAGATTTGGACTGACAGTCCTGCAATCTGCTGTGTGTATCTTTGTGGATCAATAAAGAAGTGTTTGGATTCTCCTGTGTCGTGCAATTACTACAACCACCAGTTGTAAATAGTACAAATTTAATTAAACTTGGCTGTATATGCAATAAAAAAACGTGAACAAATTTTTTTTAATCACTACGTGAATTGCTTGAAAAGCTACGTGACTAGAAGATGGTTTATAGTTTTTTCCATTTTGCCAAAAACTTCAACACCCATAATGCACTTTTGATTTTTGACTTGTGACAACTGTCCGTGGGTGGGAACAAAAGATGTTGAAGTTCGATGTGTTGTTTTAATTAAAGCCCAGCTTTCAAAAGTTTGCCAGATGATACAGAATTACGTGTTTTGACAAATAAATGGAGATATCTGGGTGCAGGTAACACGGAGAAAGAGTACATATTGTTCATTTACTGTACATACAACATTTTGTAGCAATAGCTGGTTGAAAACCAGTGAACGTGTTGTTTTTAAAAACTCCAGTAGGTTACTCTGGCAGATAAATGATTGCTGCTAAAGATAGATTTAGAAATAGCACACCGATTTCTCATGTATTTAAAAAATGCTTCCAGTATGTCGTTCTCATTTTTATTACACATTGTATTTTGGCATCACATTGCAACTTATCTGGGTTTAAATATTTTGTTAAGCCTTGTTATCAGTACCAATTTATCAATTAGTTTAAACTATATCTGCCTCAAAATATCTAACCTTTACTGATCTGTGAAATGTCCATTTAGATCTGTGACATCTATTTAAAGCAGCTGGGAAAATGAGCAGGCATGGAGGGAATTTGGCGCCGTTGGACCTTCTAAACAAACACTCACTCCTTATATCTCACTGTCTTAAACGACTCACTTGGAGCTTTCAGTTCCCACTTGATTTCAACCCTGTCCATGCTTGATGAGAGCCCGGCTTTCAGGTCATTACTAAATGTAGGTCAGTGCCATTTAGGAAACTACAAAAGTGATGACAACTTTTCATAAGCATCTCCCCGTGGTCCCTATTGGTGACTGCAGCATGTCACTCTTGTGCGCCCACTCCTCTTGAATTCTTTTGCTGTGTCATGTCCATGTGCAGACACTACACTTGCCACCCATTGGACACTGATCCTATTTATTTGCATAAAATTGTCTCTTTGCTGTTCTATTGGTTGCAGTGAGCAGGTCACCTCCCAGAGGACCTCATGATTCCTGATTAGCTCGAGTTGGTACCCGCGTTGTATGTGCTCATATTTCTTCCCCCTTCAGTTTTATTAATAAATATAAACAGATTAAATGTTGCCTGGGAGACCTGTGGCATATGTTTAAACTCGGTCAGAGAGAGGCCAGACTATCTCTGTCCTATTTTCATATTCAGTTGGCTACCAGCTCTTCAGTTGGGGTTCACTTCATGGTTATTGTCCTGGAATTTTGTTATCTGAGTTGAGGTGAGTTGATTAATTTATATATATAACAGTTTTCTCAAAGGCTTTTGATGTTTGAATATTTACATTGGCACAGTATCATAGATCTAGCTACATCTTTAGACTTGTCATATCACTACCTACTCACTGCTCAGTGCCTTCGTGTTTTTTCTTTCACACTTTGTTTCTATTCTCGCCGATGGTTTCAAAAGTCTGGAAAACTGGAGGAAAAGCATTATTGAAGACAAATGCACTTTGCCTTGATTAGTTATTAGTCTCCTCAAAACAACATGTAAACTGCTAATATGTCATATAGCATGCCTAAGTAAACATGTTAAAGGAATGAGCAGTTGTTCGTGATGGGGATTTTGAGATCATTGGCACTGATGGAATGTGCTCTGTCTGTTCTTGCTGCCAGTTTCAGCAGCAGCTGCTCTCTGTGTCCCACAGAGACTGGCATAAGAAATGCCAGCCCTGTGTAATGGTGGATGGGCATTTCTAGATACTAAAATCATACACTGAAAAACATTTGGTGGAGAAACTCACAATTTCACAATTAATTACAAAGTAGTAACGTATTGAATTATACATTACATTTTTGCAGTAGAATTCTTGTAAACATACTCCAATAATCTTTGTATTATTATTATTATTATAATAAAAAAAATGTACAGTCTGGGCAAAGCTCATGTGAAAAAAATAGTTTCCTCTTTTTGTTGATTGACAGCATTTTGATAAAATATCACGTCCGCCAGATGCAAGGGCATGTATGTACCAATGTGTACATGTTCTTTACAACTGATCAAAGGTCCACTCACAGATGTTAATCTAAGCTTTTTAAATGAACACTGTCTATAAGTGTATTCATGATCAGTCAGCTGTTCGACAAGTTTATGCAGCTGTCCCTCAATGACGCATTAGCTTCAGATTTCCTGTCACCATCCTTAGCATCACTCAAGAATCACAGTTCACAAAGTACATTGTACATACACTTAAAGGGATAGTTCACCCAAAAAGGAAATTTCTGTCATTAATTACTCACCCTCATGTTGTTCCAAACTCGTAAGACCTTCGTTCATCTTTGGAACACAAATAAAGATATTCTTGATGAAATCCGAGGGTTTCTAAACCACACATAGGCAGCAAATTCATTGTACCTTTTGAGGTCTAGAAAGGTAGTAAAGACATTGTTAAAATAGTCCATGTGACTACAGTGGTTCAACCTTAATGTTATGAAGCGACAAGAATACTTTTTGCAGCTTCAAAGGGCTCAACACAAACTCAGCCAAGGAATAAGGGTCTGTTCTGGTGAAAAATTTGCCATTTTCTAAAAAAAAATAAAATAATAATAATATACTTTTTACCCACAAATGCTCATCTTGCACTAGCTCTGTGCTGCGCCATGCATTACGTAATCATGTTGGAAAGGTCACACGTGGAGTAGGCAGAAGTACCGAACAAGTGTTTACAAAGCGAACGTGGAAAGACTTTTGTAAATGGCCTTTACCAAAAAAAGATAAAACAACAATGTCGGACAATTTTGAAGTTGTAGGAGAAAATTTGATTTTTTCGCCCTACCGCAGTACTTCCGCCTACGTCATGCATGAACTTTCCAACGTGATTACAAAATGCGTGGCACATCGCAGAGCTAGTGCAAAAGGAGCATTTGTGGTTCACTATATATAGAAAGATCCTGGAATGTTTTCCTCAAAAACTACTCAACTTTTTTTTTTATGAAATGACAAGAATACTTTTTGTGTCAAATCAAAACAAAAACAACAACTTTATTTAACAATTTGAACGTTGTCATACGCAGTTGACGTAGTGAACGTAATATAGCGCTTCCGTGTTCTACGTGAGGACGCCGACTCATTATTGGTCGGGCTCCCGTGTTAGCATCACAAGCATGTGTCGTGCTGCTCACGTGTACAGAGTCGACCAATACTGACCCAGCATTCGGACATAAACACGGAAGCGCTGCACTGCATTCACTACGAAGATAAACAAAGGTCTTACGGGTTTGGAACAACATGAGGGTGAGTACTTAATGACAAAAATTTCATTTTTGGGTGAATTAACCCTTTAAAATCTAAAAAATGAACTTGGCTAACCACAAGACTGTTCACTCCATACATTTACAGAGGTCAACATATAAAATGGAGGATCAAGAAATGAACTTTGAGCAAACTTATGGATCTCTATCAGAGACAGACAGAACATTTGAACCCTTATTTATTGAAGAGGAAGATGAAGACTACTTTGAAGATTGCTTGGAAGAGATTGAGGCTGCTCTAACTCTTCCCGGAGAGTCCATGCCTTATTCACAAAAATGCAAAGATGCTTTGCAAGCTGAGTTTAACGGACTTATGCAACAGATGTTGGCACAGTTAGATGTTTTTGATGCAGCTCACCCAACCACATCTGCACCACTAGAGTTATTTTCAGAAACAGAGAACAAAATGGACAACAATGGAATAACAAAAACAATCAAGTTTGGAGAAACGTGCATTCCAGAGAAAGAGCAAACTCTGTTGGAGGTAGAAGTTGATGCTGCAGACATCCCTGTCGAGGCAAGGCCTGAGTTGTCTGCCACCATGGAATTACAAAAGCTCAGAGCAGCATTTGAGAGCTGTATTGAGGAGGTGGGCCAGTTGGAGCGCAGAAGGGATGAGTTGGTTCAGGAGCTTCTGGAGCTGGAGGAGCCCATGGCCCAAGAGCTGCAGACTGTAAGGGAAGCTCTGGGGGAGGAAAAAGGCCTCCTGTCCAAAGTCAGGCTGGAGAGACAGAGCCTGCAGGAAGAGACTCTAATGACTAAGAGACGCCTGTTCATAGCGGCCCGAGGCTGTGCACAGAGACAAGCAGAGCTTGAATTACAACAGAAAGAGGTGGAGCAGCTGAACCAAGCTCAGGTAGTGTTCAATAAACCAGACTGGTGCGAATGCATTGAAACTGCTCCAGAAAAGATGTAGATTATTTTATTCTACCAAATGATTTTTACATCAGCTACAAAGAGGACTTACAAATGTAGTTTAAAGCTTTGTAGCAAAAGGACACCAGACACTGTAGCTAGGTATTAATTCATTATTATCAGGGCCATAACCATCATAGACATTGAGGTGGACAATGGAGGTGGACACTGTTGTTAGGATCACAAAAAGTTTTTAAAGGATTAGTTCACTATAGAATTAAAATTTCCTCATAATTTACTCACCCCAATGCCATCCAAGATGTTTATGTCTTTCTTTCTTCAGTCGAAAAGAAATTAAGGTTGTGGAAAACATTCCCGGATTTTTCTACATATAGTGGACTTCAATGGCTACCAATAGGTTGAAGGTCCAAATTGCGGTTTCAGTGCAGCTTAAAAGGACACTACACAATCCCAGCCGAGGTTATAGAATAAGAATAAGTGTCTTTTCTAAAAATAAAAAAAAATAAAAATATTATATACTTATTAACACACAAATGCTCATCTTGCATCACGCGTGGCGTAGGCGGAAGTACTGAGCAAGTGTTTACGAAGCGAACGTGCAAAGACTTTTGTAAACGGCCTTTAAAAAAAAAGATAAAACAACAATGTCGGACGATTTTGAAGTTGGAGGAAAAAATGAGAGTTTTTTGCCCTACCGCGGTACTTCCGCCTACGTCATGCGTGACCTTTCCAACGTGATCACAAAATGCGTGGCGCATCACAGAGCTAGTGCAAAATGAGCATTTGTAGTTCACTATCTATAGAAAGATCCTGGAATGTTTTCCTCAAAAACTACTTTTTTTAATGAAATGTCACCATTTTGAATCGAGAATATGCTATTATTTGCATGATTCATGTAATTCATAACTGCATATGAAAAGAAACATTTTAAATTTTTTACATTAGACATACGAATAAGAGTGAATATTTGCAAATAAATTGATTACTTCATAACAATAATAGACTTAGAACTTTTACCGTCATTTCTTTTTCTTAATTCCCTTAAATCCATTTTAATTCTTTAATTTACATCCCCCACTTCACTTCAAAAAAAACTTTAGTTCCCCCTCAATGTTCAAGACATGGTTATGGCCTTGAGATATATAATTATATATATATATATTACAGTACAGTCCAAAAGTTTGGAACCACTAAGATTTTTTATGTTTTTAAAAGAAGTTTCGTCTGCTCACCAAGGCTACATTTATTTAATTAAAAATACAGTAAAAACAGTAATATTGTGAAATATTATTACAATTTAAAATAACTGTTTTCTATTTGAATATATTTCACAAAGTAATTTATTCCTGTGATGCAAAGCTGAATTTTCAGCATCATTACTCCAGTCTTCAGTGTCACATGATCCTTCAGAAATCATTCTAATATGCTGATCTGCTGCTCAAGAAACATTTAATGTGTACAATTGTACAAAATATTTGTGTACAATATTTTTTTTCAGGATTATTTGATGAATAGAAAGTTCAAAAGAACAGTGTTTATCTGAAATCTAATCTTTTGTAACATTATAAATGTCTTTACTGCCACTTTTGATTGATTTAATGCATCCTTGCTGAATAAAAGTATTCATTTCTTTAATTTCTTTTCAAAAAAATAAAAATAAAAATTCTTACTGACCCCAAACTTTTGAACGGTAGTGTATAATGCTACAGAAGCTTTGTATTTCAGATAAATGCTGTTCTTTTGAACTTTCTATTCATCAAGGAATCCTGAAAAAAAAAGTACACAACTGTTTTCAACATTGAAAATAATCATAAATGTTTATTGAGCAGCAAATCAGCATATTAGAATGATTTCTGAAGGATCATGTGACACTGAAGACTGGAGTAACGATGCTGAAAATTCAGCTTTGCATCACAGGAATAAATTACTTTGTCAAATATATTTAAATAGTACACAGTTATTTTAAATTGTAATAATATTTCACAATATTACTGTTTTTTACTGTATTTTTTATTAAATAAATGTAGCCTTGGTGAGCAGACGAAACTTCTTTTAAAAACATTAAAAATCTTAGTGGTTCCAAAATTTTGGACTGTACTGTATATATATTATTTTGTAATAATATTTATTTTTTAAAAATTCAATAAATTTAAGTTAAGGTGTTCAATCCTGCATTCATAAAATCAGGAGGAGCTGAAGTCCCTTGCTGTTAAACTGACTGAGGAGATTACCAAGATTCATTCAGATCACCAAAGCCACCTGCAGGAAGTGCAGAAGCAGCAGAAAATCACTCAAGAATCCAGCAAGAAGAAGACCCGCTCTTATGTGACTCAAGGACGACGGGCCTCTTGTGACCTACAGCAGTACCTACAGGGTGGAATAAAAGCTCTGGAGGAATTTTACGAACCCCGGTTAGTGTCCCTGCTAAAGAGACGGGAGGCCACCATGGATGCCCTCAGTAAGGCTAAAGAGCAGTGCCAAGAGATGAAAGCCCAGTTAGAACCACTGAGAGGAGAAGAGCAGATGCTGAGACTCCAGAGAACTTGTCTGGAGGAGAGGATCCGACTAATGGAGAAACAGAGGAGGGAAAATGTAGAACAATATCGGGTGCGTAATTTTCATTGATTTAACATGTCATCTTATTGCACACTGACAGTTTAATGTTCTTCATTCAGGAGACGGTTGATGTCTTAGAGGAGAACATCAGAGAACTGAAAATTCAGCTCAAGATCCAGATAAAGAAGAGTGAAGAATTGGAGATGCTGAAGAAAAGCATGGCCAAAGAGCTGATCTTCTACAGGCAAGTACAGGCACTTTTCAACAGACTGTTTCTCATTGCACACTGCAAAGTAATTTAAAGAGAAATTAGTATTACACCATGCACAAATCAAGTGACAAAAATTATATCTCCCATGTTAATGCATTTTTGTCCAAACCAGATGCTAGGTTTCTAGCTCTGTTGCACTTTGCTGGACAGCAAAGATATATTATTGGTCCAAATGCATACTCTACTATATATTAAAAATCATATGCGTTCTTACTGGTTGTAATTGCTGTAATTGTATTGCATTTCTACTTTTAATGTGGACAGAAAAATTACTTTTACTTATTTCTGGAAACGTGTTGCATTGCACTTGGTTAGGACTTTGTGTTAGATGGCATATCTATAGCTTATTTTATATCTATATTTTATATATCCTTTATTGTTTTACAGAGAGAGTGTAGAGGGTCCTCGCAAGCAGGAGAACCTGGTGGAAAAAACCTAATGAGTCAGTTGTGTATAAGAGGGAAGAAAGCTCTTATATCCAGTGTTGCCTGTGAATTAAGTGCTTTCTCTTATGAGTAAGTGAAGTGGGCAAAACAAGGACTTATTTGGGCACTTAAGAGAGCTCTCTAAACATACCTACAGCATGATGGTGAGAACGTGTAGATGAAGGATTACGAGATGATGAATTAAGTGCTTTGTTGATTTAAAGTGTCTAGTTAATAAGATCTGAGATAAACATGTACGAAGTAGAAATTATGTTTATATGGCTCGTCTCGTACCTAGTCTCGGATAGAGTATCCTACAAGGATACAAACTCTCATAGTGACAGGGGGCATGTTTTTTTTTTTTTTTTTTATAAATAAGATTTGATAAGTGGCTATTTTAGGAAATTTTGATAAAATGCATAAAATATGAACCATGCAATCTGAATTAAAAGGTATTTTGTTGAACACTGGCTTTTGTTCAGTCTTTGTTTTGTTTTTTTAAACATTAGCCTTACTTCAAGAAAAGTAATTTTGGATGTTTTCACTTCAATGTAAATATGGCACAGTTCACACCTCGGCTGATCCGATTACAAGTAATCAGGCAAGATAGATTGATATTACACCAGGTACTAATACTCGTCTCAAATAATTCTTCTTAAGGTCACAGAGAGGGAACAGCAGTAGGCCTGTCCTGAAGTCCCTGCAATCTTTTATCCTGTGATTATCTGCTGATGTCCAATTTATTTCAAGCCTGATTAATATTTTATTTCAATTATAACTATTGCTGAAGGCAGACTAACTTCATTGGATTATCAGTCTAAAAGCAATCTCATTTTCAAATGTCAAGCAACTGACTTGCACTTTACATACCTAAATACAATTCAATGTGGCAAATATTTTACTATTGTTCTATACAACTTTTAAATATTTTCTTATGACGGTACTTTTACTACAAGTACAATTATTTTTTTTACTAATTTCTTTTTTTTTAAACACTTTTTTTTTTTTAATCTAAAGGCAACTTGCAGTTTACTGCAATGACTTAATACTGCATTATTGTTTTTAACGACCTTTTAATAAAGGGTCAGTTTACCCAAAAATTTAATTTGTCAATTTCTGTGAATAACCTTACCTCAAAAAACGCACCATTCCTGTCGGAGTCTGCGCACGAGCTGCTGTAGTGATGCGCGAAAGCAAAGCAGACAAGGCCACAGCCAGCCAAACAGGTAGCCCCGCCCCAAACTCACGCCAATGGCAGGCAGTCGACTCCAACTTTTTCATTTGCTAACACATACGGCCAGGTCAAAATCAGTTTTGATACAATAAACAAGCAGCCTAGATCAAGTGTAATTGGGAATTCATAATTTACCTAAAAGACATTCTGTATTTAAAACAGCAAATTTTGCAAAAGCTATGCACCAACATTTAAAATAAATTGTATCAACAAAACAGTTTATTCATAATGTTCTGTACAAAGGTATGGACATACAGGAGAAAGACACTGAAAAGTCACAATATTAAAGACATTAAACCACCTGACTGATACATGAAGCTCAAAGGAGAAAAAAAAAAGAAAAAAAAAAAAAGTACACAAGAGCTTAATTTATCAATACATCTAGCCATGTAATTAAATTGATGCTTAAATGAAAAATTTGTAGGCCAAGTTAAAAAATAATCTACAGAACATCACCATTGTACCACTGCACTCTGGCCACAATTTACTACACACCTGTATACACTCTGATATCAAGTAATACTTTAAGTATACTTAACTGCAAGGAAGTCCACAAGACACTGGTGGGAAAGGATGAGATGGGTCATTTGTCTCACATTCTGATATTGACCAATGATCAACTGACATTTTTTCTTAGAAAAATACTCTATTAACATAGTAGAAAATGCCTGGTGGGGAAAGTGTCAATTATTCCTTTTCCATTACTTAGGTGAGAGTTCTTCACTTGTGTGTAGAGAGTTTTTTAGAAGTTTTGTCTTATGCTGACAGTGGGGTGGTGTAAAGAGCTGTTTTATCCCTGAACCTCAGTGTCTGCTGCACCCTCTGGGTCCTCGTCATTGTAGATGTTCTCTGCCTAAATAAAGAAATACACAAATAACTGAACTACAACACAAAACTATAAAGGTTATGCTAAAAATTACAGATGCAACTCTTTCTATAAAATCCACATTAAGAGGTGGCACAGGCTGCATCATGATGGAACTATACATTTATGCACCTCTGCAATAAATAAATAGTTGTAAGAAATGGGCTTAAAAGCTAGTAGTGCCCTCACCATCTGCCAGACTTGCATGATGTTGTCCTCAGACACTGAGCAAATCACCCATGGTTCATTTGGATTCCAGGAGAAGTCCGAAATCTTGGCTGTATGGCCTCCATGGATAAACTGAATAATGAAAAAAACAAAAAAGGTATCAATATGTGAATAACATGACCTCAAAGAGCAGCATAATGATAATTATCAAAATATATACACAAAAACACACACACAAAATAAAAACTGAACAGCATTACTACTCACCAGCAGCTCCGGAGGTCCATCCTCCGCATCTTCTGGTGACTGTTCCTCACCAATTTTACTGCAGAACAAACAAAAAAACAAGGAATTCATATTAACAGTGTGAAAAGACTTATTATAAAATAGTTCTAATTTTTAGTGGTAGTCACAAGTAAAAGGAAAGTGAGACAACCTACCTGAGATCCCAAACATTGAGTCTCCTGTCTGTTCCACTGGAGGCCAGGATGGTCTCATTATGAGGTGACCACTGAACCTGTGGTAACATTTAAAGAGTTCATGTTATCACCCTCAGTTTACATCTAACAATCCCATCTGTAATCAAGGCAGGAAGGAAGATGATACCTGGAAGATTTCATCTTTGTGCGACTCAAATGAGTGAAGTTTCAGCTTGAGGTTTCGCAGATCCCACAATGCAACAGTCTGAGACACAAATAAAAGCACAACTTAAGACTAAATAGAGAAGCACATTTAAAGAGTATTCACAAGTGCAACAGAACCAAATGCTGAATGTAGCTCTCACTTTGTCAGCTGAACCGGTGGCTAGAATGAACTCGCTGTATGGGTTGAAGGACAAACAGTTGACCTCTGCAGTGTGGGCATCTACCGCATGACTGGGTTTGGATGTGTTATTGGACCGTGTGTCCCAGCTAAAGGAAGACGAAATAGATTAAAATACTGCTCAAATTAAGTAAACACAGACTGAACAGTAACATAGACTTTTAAAATAACATTTTGTGCTAAAAGACATTGAGATTACAGAAACAAACAGGAAGACAAAAGACTTACATCATAAGCTTCTGGTCATCTGCAACAGACCCAAAGAGAGACTCATGCAGCAGGTGCCAGGACACATCCTCCACTACAGCAGTGTGACCAGTGAAAATGGTCTTAGCGTCCACTATTTTCCCCTCCTTTGGCACTGTGCTGATGTCCCACAGACAGATGGTCTACACAGAAACAGAAGAACTCATAGGAACATGCACACAAAGCATGATCTTCTACGTTAGGTTACCAACCTTCCTTGTCAGTCAAACCCTTATGACCTAAAACATTTACTTGAAGATTGAGTAACCTTTTGAGAAATTTATCTTATCCATTTAGTCTTAATTATATTTTACTATACATTTTTTTTTTTCAATTTAATTTAGCATTGAATGAATTTAGGGTACATATAAAAGCAGAGTAATACCTGAACCCTCAAGTGTTTGCAAATATACAGCTTAATTAAGTCAGTTATAGCGATAGTACAAATGTCTTACGTGATCATCAGATGCGCTCAGCAGACAGCCACTCAGGTTGGGATTCCAGGACAGACCATAACCTTCTTTCTGATGCCCCCTCAGACGCAGGTCAGGAGTGCACTCGCCAGAGGGATCTTCAGGAGCACAGGAAGAGAACAAATTTAGAGGAAAAACTTCAATAAAAATCAATATTGACATGATGCCTTCACAAAACTGACTCGACAAATAGCTTGGAGATTACGATTAAGAGTCTCCCATTTAAAAAAATTAAATAAAATTAAGGCATTATGAACAATGATGTCTAATGGCTAGTTAATTTGTGTGGTACTTTAGCTGTGAAACAGTTTGCATTTTGGCATGGCGTCGTCAAACCAATCCATTTGAAGCATTGCCCCTAGATACATTCAGTTGGACATCTTTGTATCACACCATGCACTGTTTTTCTAAATTAAAAGGTGAACAAAACATTCCCAGCTCATACCAGGTTTGGAGGGGTGTTTGGTGTAGTCAAAGACCAGCACATCACTGGTGGGAGTCTTGGTGGCAATGATGCAGGGGTTCTGTGGCATGTAGCGAGCCCTGTTCACCTCTCCCTCATGATTAATCTTGATCTCAATCTCTATCTTCCCACTCACTGAGCCAAAACCCCCAAATTCTGTAAACAGAAAAAAATTTGATAACTTGTCATATGTACATAGGTTCACATTTTACAGTTTATGATCTACACATCTTCATATACGATAAGCCACTCACCTCCTTTTTCACTGTCATAATGTGAGGCATCAAACTGGGCATCATCATTGGGAAGTTGGACGCTGGCAATAACCAGGTGATTCTGCTCATCAGAGGTATGTGTGCCAAGAACCAGGCGGTGCACACTAAAATCCTTCCCTTCAGGTCTGTGAAACATGACAAGTATGAATGTTATTTATACTGACCTTTATTAAAAATTATACACAATCTCTACCAACACTATATTTATCATCTGCCATTCTTAAAGCTGTGGACTTTGCAAGAAAGATCAATATTATCATGATAACATCACAGAAAAAAAAAGAAAAGAAAAAAGTCCACAAAACACATTTAAAAGAATTTGGAGCCCATACCTACTCAAACAATTGAGAATGTTCCACAGTAGGGCTGCAACCACTAATCAAAATCAATAATGAAGATAATCGACGAGTTTCATTTATTAATAAGCACATGGAAAACATCTACCAGTGATTACATTTCTATGGACAAAACGCATTCGGAAAACAACAGGATGCAGAGTGAGCTGCTGCAGGAAAAGTGCTTGACCCAAGTTGTCCTAAACATGAGAATGTGTCATTAAAAAAAAGCAAAGTCTGTGTGAACTGGAAGTTGTGACCAACTTTACTTAGGTATTGTGACGTATTTTCCAAGTGAAACAGATTATTAAATGAGGAAAAAGGTTTTTTTCCTCTGGGAATTGATTGGATCTAGAAAAGAAGACATCCCAATCAGTTCGCAGCAGGCTGACAGTTGGAGGGGATGTTCAGTTGGAACTGATGTCATCTGTGAAGGAAATAGGGTCAATTTTGATTTCATGCCGACTTTAATGTGGCTTGCCTTGTCATTAGCTTTGACAGATGCCTGTGCGGTTTTCATCTGCATATATTTCTTTCTTTTTTTTCAGGCTGACTATATCCTTATCTTTAAATGTTGGAAAGACATGCGAGTACTTCCATTTTGCATAAAGGCTTGCCATGACAAAGGGAGTCTCTATTAAACTTCAGACTTCAGTGAACGTGCACCACTGCACACATACGCGTCAAACAGAGCAACAATTCTTGTTAGACATTAAATATAAGTTTAAAATTCTACAGGTAACAAGTAATTGTATTTTTGAGAGCAGTAAGCATAAAGGGACTATTGTAATGGAGTAATAAATATAATGTTCAGATGAGTGAATGTTTTCCACCAATCCCGTACCAGTAAATATTTAGTCTGTACTTTTTGTTATTCTTAATTATAATTTTTTATTTCGTGATTTTAACTTTAAAATTGTAGCAATCAGCTTAAAGGCCTGCTGAAGTGTCTTGGAACACGCAGCATCTCTGTTCGCATGACACTAATGCGAAAACAGACTTCATTCGCGTCAATGGAAAGCATATTTACTCTCTGAATCGTTCCCTATTCTCTATATTGTGCATTATGTGTCATTCACCATGTAGAAACTAGTAAATGTGTGAACAAATGCCCAATTTCAGCCGCAGCTTCAGTGTCTGTTGATAGTGTAGGAGGGGGGCGGGACACTTCAGATTCTAGAGAGCATTTGATTGGACAGTAGATCTGACAAGAAGCTGAAGTGCGATGTGATATCATGAAAATCCGTGATCCATTTTAGCGGAAGTGAGAGACTGCAAGTTTTGAATGCTTATATCTCCTAAATGCGAATTTTGTCATTGTTTTGGAACACACCAGCCTATTCATAACCTTAAAGCTAACATATTCATACTAAAAAGCTAAAAAACTTACATTTTCATTTCAGGGGGACTTTAAATTAATTGTACATAGCCTACATAAATGTATTCACAATATTTGCATTCATTGCCTTCAAATTGCACATTGTCAGCAGGACAAGGTTGGGCAGAATGTAAAAACGATGAATCAAGAAATAATCGACAGATTAATCGCTTATCAAAATAATGACTCGTTTCAGGTGATGACAGTAGGTGTGCATGTGTTACCTGGTGACATCTGGCAACCACTGAGCAGTAAGACTGGGCCACTCCAGCGCGTGAGTCATAACCAGATCATAAAGAAACGGAGTGTTTTTCTTCCATATTTTATATTCTTCATTTATCACCCTCTCCTCCACCGCGTCATCAAAGGCAGCTGTAACAGAAAGGGGCGGGAAAACAGGACAAGATCTGTCAAAATGCCTTCAACAGAGGAACTCTTTATAAGAACCTTGAATATATGTAGCTCTTAAAGAGCATCTTGAATATGTAAGTTCATAAAGTCGCCCGACAAATTACTTACAATCTACTAGCATTGTAAGATGATGCAATTAATAGTCCAATTTGTTATAGACAAACTCTATGGAAAACTACTTTAATAACATAGCCCATTATTTTGCAATAAGCATAAGTTAGAAGCGCAAATAATAAAAAAAACAAATACAAAACAATACTGAAAGCTTCCAGTAATGTAGCAACACATTCCTTGAATTTACACACCTCAACTTAAAAACCAAACAAACTAGCCGCAGCTAATGCTGCGCTAATTTACCTAAACTATTAAACTATTTAGTTACTTTCCAACATGTTCCCACCATAAAAGAATGAATTTAGGCCGAGTAACAGGTCATGTGCGCTCATAAAAAGCTCTAGAGTGTAAACTGTACTGATGTAGCAAAGACTGTGTCGTTATGGCGGGATTCGGCCTGCGCAGAAATCACACCAACAAACACCTCAGCTGCCGCTACCGGCTTCATTTAACCAGCCGCCGCTAAAAGGGAGTACACCGAATACACAAAACCATACTAACCTTCTTTATCAGCCATAGCGACTCGACAGACAGCTATCACTCGTAAACTTAACCGATAACAAGATACCGGTGTAGTTTCCACTGGAGTGCAGGATGCTCTTTGTCTCGCGCCGGCGTGCACGTTCGCGCCAACTCGGACAGACACAGCAGAGCACGCGCCACCAATGAGCGGAGAGCAGAAGAAGAGCTGCTTCTTCTGCAGAGGAGGGTGATCGCACACTGTTACCACTATACTGCCCTCTGTTGATACCACGCGACAAAATGAAAAATGCATCGTGACTTTTCCATGACAGTATCCCCTCTCACACAGTTCTCATTACTATAAAGCAAATATAGTAGCATTTGCTCTTATTAAACGGTATTTGTATATGTTACAGTATTGAGACTTAAATGAATATAACAATTGTGAAACATAATACAAAAAATACATTAGTGTTTTTTTAACATTATGCATTTTTACTATTTAACAGTATTGATACTCAAATTACAAAAATAAACGAGAATAATACAAAAAACTAAAGTGAAACAACCCATCAAATTACAGTAATTAAACCATTAGGGGAATTTATTAAAAATAAATGTCCAAAATCTTATTAGCCCTAAAACAGTCTTCAGTTTCTTTATGAAAATTAAAATATCTCTTTAGATATTTTTTGAGTGTGAAATTTCCCCAGTTATTGAGGATTACTCAGAAACATTCATTTTAAAAAGCAATTAATTTTAAGGCAATTAAAATGTCATCTTCTGTGAGTTGATTTTAGTTTTTTAGTTTAGTAAGTCTATAAAGTCAATTAAATAAATAAAAAAATCATCAAATTTATAATCCTTCTCTCCATGTTAATGTTGAAAACAAATTATACTAGACATCATTAGCAGGAATTAGGGAAGTAATTAATAAAGTCCTAATCAACATGCAAGTTTGTAAAGACATTCACGTTTATTCATTTGGCAGATGTTTTTTTATCCAAAGCAACTTACAAATGAGAAGATAAAGAGAAATCAGACCAATTAAAATAGGCAAATTCTTGAAATAGAGTACATATAAAACACCTTTTATTCATAAAAAGATTAAAAGCAGTCCCATACGACATATACAAGTGTCTTTTCAAACAAAAATCAATTGCAGGAAACTGATATGCGCAGTACCTGAACGGAAATATATAAAATGTGTTTGTTATTAAAGGCTGTCTTTTCCTAGTGCTCAGAAGCTTTTCCCTGGATTGGGCAGTGTATGTGACTTTCTCTCTCTGGACACAAATGTAATGATATGGAGCCTAAATATGCACTAAAAAGCTGGTCACAGAGAGTTGACCGTGTAAAACCATACAATCTTCAGGATCCTCAAGATTATTAGTCTTCTTCCCCCTCTGACTCAGACTCTGTGGGAAAGAATTAAGAAATAATGTGATTGAGATTTACATTTTGTATGGCAGAGGTTATTTTTTTATCTAATATAATTCCTCACCTTCCTCCGCATTCTGAAGCCACTCCACAAATTTCTTCATTTGCTCCAGAAATACACTTTTTCCTTTGGCAGCATGGGCGTCTTTGTACCATTTCAAAATGGCCTCCTCACTAAGGACATCAGCTATGGAATGAGAAAGAGACACCATATCTTACATTGCATGCTAATAATATATCATTTAATCACTTATCATGTAGGACATGGGTACCTTTGTAGAAGAGCACCACTATTTTGGAGAAGGATTTCATGAAGTGGATGTTGTCATAGCAGTACTCCTGAATCTTGAGCAGTAAGACCAGCTCTGATTGGCCCTGAGTACTGAACACAGCCAGGAGAGGTGCATAGTGCTATAGAAGAAACAATACTGAATATGTTAATATTATATTATAATACAGCTCTATATTTAAA
>RJVU01057109.1:7623807-7677678 GCA_003731715.1 Anabarilius grahami
TATATATATATATATATATATATATATATACACACACACACACACACACACACACACACACACACAATATAGCAAATCTCAACTGCTTCACTGATATATTATATATACACATATATGTAAGCTTTATCTGCATACCTACAGTATACTTGCATAGGACAATATATACTTTATAGCATATTTCAATTATTATTGTAGCATATTATTATCACTGTTAATGATATTATAAACATGAACATCATATTTTTTTTTTTAACAATGTATATTGTGAAATGTACTATACAAATAAATTTGTCTTTACTTGAATTTGACTTTTTTGCAAGGGTTATTTTAAAATATTAGACAAATTTTACACAATAAATAATAATCACAACCTGACTTTGATGTAGTGGTCAGAAATTAAATGTATAACAAATAAAATTCATAAAAAAAATATATACACGTTTGTAAATAAAAACAGTGGGTGTCATTCACTAACCGTGCATACACATACATTTGTGAGTAAAATCTGCATACAAATGTATTCACGAATAAATCATGATTCAATAAATCAACTTTCATTCAAAAATGTATTCTCAATTTACAAAAAATATTTAGGAACAACTTAAACCACATGTTTATATGGAGATGATTTGGGTTTGTTTTATGCAAATTACTTGCAAAAAACTTTTGCCATGCGGTAGCTCATTTAAAATGAGGTTAAGAACAAATGCATGTGCATATGCACATGCTATGAATTACGCAGAAATTTCTCGTGCATATAAATATATGATTAAAATATATGAATAATTCACACAGTTATTAGCGAATGAGACCCATTGAATTCAGACAGACAAAGTGGTTGGAGTAGCTCTACACTGAATTAATTCTTACAGTATGTCTGCACAAACTTAAGTTGACATATTTCTTGATGTAATTACTAAAAAGATAGAGTATAGCTATAAAACTTATACTCATATTTAAATGATCATTTAATTGCAATGTGTGTATACACTACCATTCAAAAGTTTGGGATCGGTACGATTTTTCATGTTTTTAAAAGAAGTTTCGTCTGCTAACCAAGACTGCATTTATTTAATTAAAAATACAGTAAAAACAGGAATATTGTGAAATATTATTACAATTTAAAATAACTTTTCTATTTGAAAATATAAATATAATTTATTCTTGTGTTGGCAAATCTGATTTTTCAGCATCATTACTCCAGTCTTCAGTGTCACATGATCCTTCAGAAATCATTCTAATATGCTGATTTGCTGCTCAAGAAACATTTATTGTGTACAATTGTACAAAATATTTGAGTACAATATTTTTTTTCAGGATTCTTTGATGAATAGAAAGTTCAAAAGAACAGCATTTATTTGAAATATAATCTTTTGTAACATTATAAATGTCTTTACTGTCACTTTTGAATGATTTAATGCATCCCTGTTGAATTAAAGTATTAATTTCTTTAATTTCTTTTCAAAAAAATTAAAATTCTTACTGTCTTTGTATTTCAGATAAATGCTGTTCTTTTGAACTTTTTATTAATCAAGGAATCCTGAAAAGAAAAAGTACACAACTGTTTTCAACATTGATAATAATCATAAATGTTTATTGAGCAGCAAATCAGCATATTAGAATGATTTCTGAAGAATCGTTTGACATTGAAGACTGGAGTAACGATGCTGAAAATTCAACTTTACCATCACAGGAATAAATTACTTTGTAAAATATATATACAAATAGAAAACTGTTATTTTAAATTGTAATAATATTTCAAAATATTCCTGTTTTTACTGTATTTTTAATTAAATAAATGCAGTCTTGGTTAGCAGACGAAACTTCTTTTAAAAACATTAAAAATCGTACCGATCCCAAACTTTTGAACGGTAGTGTAGATATGAGCATTAAAAATAGCAGTGTGGCCTTAGAAAGTCTGTGTGCTGATACTGTGCCTTCAGGTGTTTGAGGGCCTGCTCGGTGACAAGCTCCTCTTTCTTGTTCCATTCAACATCATTCATGAGGCAGGTCCACAGTAAGCCAATCACAGCCTGCTCCTGAAGATCATTCTTTTTCATTTCCTCTTTCACATATACCACGATCTGAACACAATTCACAACAGAACAAATATAATTTTTTTAAAGAGGACCTATTATGCCTTTTTACATTTCCAACTTTCTTTAATGTGTAATGTTGCTGTTTGAGCATGAAAAAGGTTTGCAAAGTTACAAAGCACAAAGTCCACTCCAAAGGGAGTTATTCTCTATATCAGTAAGCCCCGTTTCTGAGCTTCCCTAAATGCTTTGATTGTAGTCTTGAGTTTTCTTAAGGGAACATATGCGTCACAATGTTCCTCATTGAAATAATTATAGGCATATACAAAAAAAGGGGTGAGGCCTGGTTGAGTTTTGTAAGTAATATGTTGGAACTCAAAGTTATGCTAAGGGGCATGATATTTCCGAAACATGCTCCAAGCGGTTGACCAATCACAACACACAGGTTCAGCTGACCAATCAGAGCACATTGTGCTTTTTTGTAGAAGGGGCTTCATAGAGACAAGAACTAAACAGGGGTGCATTTCCCATACAATGACGTAGCTCGCTGATTAACTACAATAGTACGATGCATCTTTGAAGAAACTAACCAACTACTCAACTAGTCATGACTGTTTCCCGAAAATGTAGTAACAAGGTCGCACCGGAGTCGTTTGCATTGGTTCAACAATATAGGACAGTCGTTTATTATGCCACGCACAGGTGGAGGAGTAATAACTTCTTCAAATTAATCTATTTTAGATCTCCGAGATGCTGCTGTAATGCTCTTGTGCCCAAGAGCATGATCTATTAAAGTCCACATATGATACTAACAAGAAACAATGCTTCTAACCACAGGTTGAGAGCTGTAGCTTCAACTACGTAAATGTTTGCGAATGTTTGCTGGAACTATGGTTTCGAGAAACACTGAATTGTTGAACTATGTTGGCAACGACAGAACTTGCGACCATAGTTGGCCAATGATGATTTTGGAAAACGCACCCCAGAGCGTTACTGACAGACTGGGAAGAGAGGTGCTGCAACAATGTAAAATATGTAAAAAATGATGTTTTTTTTAAAGTAAAGCATGAAAATCTATTCTAGTAGACCCCAAAAACTAAAATCAGGACTTTGTAAAAGGGCATAATATGGCCTATTTATTTATTTATTTGTACGATAAGAGATTTTGGTTGCCCCTTGATGTGCAATTAATATCTGGGTCCTGAAGCCAATGCAGTTGAGAAGCACTGATCTTTAATGTTTAATGTGTGTGAATGTGAGGAGAAGGACACACCTCTCTGATGGGACACTGCTGCGACAGGCGCTCCTGCAGCTCTTTCTGAAGTTCCTTGCGTGTGCCCAGAGACTGTTGGACGCGCAGGAAGTCTGACAGCTCTTTCAAACCTGCCTCGGTGAAGTACTTTGTGAAGTGCTCCACATTCTGCTTATTGGCAGGGAAGAGTTCCTGGAGTCAGTGCAGATTACACAATCAGATTAATTACAGGAGGAGCTAGAAGGAACCTTTAACTTTCTAAGACTCAAAGGTGAAGCGTGTCATTATTCAAATGTTAAAATACTTTCTCATTTTCCAGCTTGATTTCGATGGAAGTTGAGGTAAGTGATCAAGAAAATTTTTTTGAAAACTGTGGTTGTTTTTAATATTCTGTTTGGTGGCACAGAAATTACACACTCCACCTTTAAGCATCAGTACTGTGGGAAACAAAAATGATTTTAAACTGTAATAATATTTTGGAATATTACTGTTTACTATAATTCGGATCAAATAAATGCAGCCTTGGTGAGCATAAATCACTTCTGTCAAAAACACGTGTGTGCACATGTTTTTGTGACATATCAGGACACAAATTTGTATAATGACATGGGTATGACAAGGGGAGGGTGACTTATGAGGACATTACCCCATGTCCCCATTTTTCAAAAGGCTTATAAATCATACAGAATGAATTTTTTTGAGAAAGTAAAAATATGCACAGTTTTCTGTGATGGGTAGGTTTAGGTGTAGGGTTGGTGTAGGGCGATAGAAAATACAGTTTGTACAGTATAAAAACCATTACGCCTATGGAATGTCCCCACAATTCACAAAAACAAACCTCTGTGAGAGTGTGTGTGTTTGTGTGTGTTTACTACCTGTGATTGAATATCAAAACCTTTGTTTTACAGAAATCTGCCTGAATTTTTTTGTTGTACTATGCGCATCAAGGTCATGAGTGAGTTTAGAGGTGTTAAGACATGTCTGCCAGGTGATGAACATCTCCATGGAAACAATTTATCTCCATAATGGTTCATTATCTCCTCATAATTTTCAGAGGTTAATGAATTCAGTATCAAAACTAATGAGAGAAACACAAATGAGCAGCAAGCATCATACCAGGAGTTTCTTATCCAGGTTGGCTTTTCTAAGGGCAGATGTCACAGCATTGGCATCCTTCTCTGCTATCCAAGCTTTAAACATCTTCACCGCAAAAGAGGCTGATATTCCTACAAAGCAGAGAGTGGGGGGAAAAAAGCACAGACTCCGTAATCAATTTCTTAAATAGTCACATGAATTCGCTACTTATGCAAATCAATTCCCAATTCTCTTTAAGAGGAAGAAGACACAAAAGCACAAACCTTCTTTGACAAGGTTATCGCTGAAGAGGCTGGTGAGGATAGGTGGTGGCAGTGTGCCGTTGGCCAACAGGATGCCTGTTAGCATGGCTAGTTTGGTCTGCTCGGACTCAGTGAACGCCTTCAGGAAGAGAAGAAGCTATGAAGGGATAAGAAATATGGATCAGCTTATTTGGCCTGCAGCCACACCATTTAATTAAAAATAAACTACACTGGCATCATGTTTGTTTGTCCTGCATTGGTACATTTTTCACATGCGAGACATCCTCCACAGTAAAACGCATTACTGACAATAGTTACCTTTTTGATTTCCTCCTCAAAGGTCTTCTCCAGATATTTGTACCTTCTGATAAGTTTATTGAACACCTGTATATAGACATAACCATCCATTAGTAATAACTGTATTTGAAGTATTCATTTAATACATTTTTTAGGGCTGCCCTCCCTTTTTCTAGTCGACTAGTCATCGTACTTTTAAGCGATTAGTCAACTAAAACAAAATGATTATGAATGGGTCGTGAAAAAAAACAGCAAGGAGACTGTCTAAACATTTGAATAATTTATTGATAAACTAGTCTTTTTTGTGTTTTCAGCTGCAGAAATGAAGTCAACAATGCTGACTGTGAGATATGTATACACTGAGATTTGGTTTATGTTTTGAAAGGCTCAAGTTCACAGAGACTGAGACAGCAGAAAGCGCATCTTGTTTGTTCTCATTTTACAAAAGCACAACGTTTTGTTGTTATTGTGAGTGCACACAAATAAAATTAATCCCTTTACGTTTCGAATGATGGATTACTCTTATCTGTATGACCAAAAATTAGAGTATTTCAAGTTAAATGCAAATGATTGCACTGACGCCTCCATGTCATGCAGTAAGCGCGCTACTATTCAGCTTTCACACTCCGCACAAACAGTTGGATATGTGGCAAATAGCGCACATTTATCTAAGTTAACATTAGAGTGAGCGACCATGTAAAGTGAGAGAGCGCGAGAGCGAGAGAGTGACATGTGAAGGCCAAGTATGGTAACCCATACTCGGAATTTGTCCTCTGCATTTAACCCATCTAGTTAGTGCACACACATTAGGAGTAGTGAGTAGTGAACAAACACACATTGCAAATTGTGGAGATACACACCAGGAGCAGTGGGCAGCCATTTTTTGCTTTGATGCCTGGGGAGCAATTGGGGTTAGGTGCCATGCTCAAGTGCACTATAGTCATTTCCTGCCAGTACTGAAACTCAAACCCGTAACCTTCAGGTTACCAGTCTCATTCTCCAACCATTAGGCCATGACTGCTTCAAGTGATAAGCCATATTTGAGGTCAATGAATGATATGCAAATATGTTTGAATATTCTTTTCTGACATACTGTAATTGACCCTTCGCCGGGAGTTTGATTGACAGGCGATCTAACCAATCATAACGCCGAATCCGCCATTTTGTCTGACAAAGCAGTCAGGAGTTAGAAGATTAACCTCGGTGGCCTTGAACTTGAAAAATTGTGTGTACTTACGTCTTTCCGCGTTTGAAACAACATTCCTTCTCATGTTCATTCATGTTTATTTGATGCTATAAATTAACTAGTAAGAAGAAATGATCGGTTAACGAGCCGCTTGAGCCGAGGCACTACAGCAATCTGTCACGACACATTAAAGAGCCACAAAACGTTTTTTATTGTTCGGATTTCTTAAAAAAAATTACACAATTTGAAAGCTAGGACTTTGTTTAATATCATAAGTAACCTGCTCGGTCTCGTCTGGCGATGCGTTGTCAGTGTCCTCTTTGCTCTGCGATGTATTTTTCACTCTGTGGGGTGTGACAGCGCCACGGCTTGTCGGACAAAGCAACAGTAACTGTCCCTCACAGACTGAGTGACTTTGTCCCCTTCCTGTGGATTTTTTTTTTTCTGCGACTAACCGACTAATACAATTTTGGTCGACTAAGCCTCTTCTCGTCGACTAATGGTTAGTCGACTATTAGGGGGCAGCTTTAACATTTTTGTATAATAATAGTAATAATTTTAAATAAAAAATAATAACAATTATTATTATACAAAAATGTATGTATTATATATTTGATAAAAAATTTTAAGAAAGTAGAAATATAGTGTACAGTAGACAGGCAGACACTCAAACATTGGTTCATATGCACAGTCCACTTTGCCACGGGTCTAATCGATTAAAAAAATTCAACTGACTGATTTGATTCCACATGATATGACCCCTTTGCAGACAAAAACAAAATGCTGGAAACAAGAATACACTTTCAAACTCACAGTGGCTGATGATGGAGAGACATTGTAATCCAAGGGATTATTTTGAAATGACACAGTATAAGTGGCATACTGGTTCTACCAAGGGGATTTGGAGACTAAGTACATCTAATGCAATTTTGAAACAGGATTCCCCCATCTCCCTGCCGCCTTGGTTTCAGCTGCTCATTTTTCATATACAAATATGGAAAAAAGCATCTCATTGCAAACAGTGAAGAGGGGTGTTCACCTGAGCATAGCTGCGTACAGCAGTGTGGTTTTCCTCTGTCTTGAACACACAGTGCTCCGTCACCTTGGTCTTGTCCACGTCATCAATGCGCGTTCCCCCGGGAGCTGAGAGAGGGAAAGTGAGGTTACAGGTTAATGCTGTAAATCTTTTGAGAGCACTGTGCTGTCATTGTTAACCCCTACTGAGAAAATGTCACTGCCAACTGCACACTTATAATCGAGAAAGGCGGACGCCACAGCAAACAGTTATGCAACAAAAATGCCAGAATGCATCGTTCAACCTGCATCATGCTACATTTGCAATGTGTACAGTTTTGTTCATTATGTATAATGTACATTATACTGTACAGCTTTATTTATAAAGGGAGTGATGTATTGTAGATCAAGTTCAAGAAGCATTAGCCTCTGTAATACAGAGTTGGATGCATTTAAAATCATTTAATCAAATTAGAAAAGAAACTGAATCACAACATTGCTTCCACTCCAAAATAGGACATGGTTTCGCAATGTGTTCTGCAGTGCACACAAAACAATGCAATGGCTTATGGTCTAATCCACAGGTGTCCGGGTTAATACCACACAATAGTTAACTTCAGATCCCCTTGAGAGATTTGCTACGGATTACAGTGTTGATCCACTGATCCATTGATTGTTCAATGTACCATATATCTTACCATAATAAAAAGTACACTAAACAGGCTCTTCTCTGGAGCAACAAATGGAACATGATGGAAAATAAATTGTTTTGCATTCGCTCGCAAAACTTTTGCCTTCTTCCAAGAAACTTTGCATTGGCTTTTAAAAGCACTGAAATTATATTTTTCCTTTTGCGTCCTCTCTTGCGAATGAAAAGTTCTCTGAAAAATGCAAAAGCTTTGCGAGCGAACGTAAAGGCAATGAAATACATTTTTCCTCCCACCTCATATTATTTCAATCAACAGTTCTACTCGCAAAAGCATTATGTTCCCCCGAGACACTCTACATTTGTATGCAAAAATTTTGTGAGAAGCAAATGTGAGAAGTTTCTCAGGGTAAGGCAAAAGTTTCGGAAAGGAAATATAGTTTTTTTGTGTTCTTTTAGGGACTCTGTACTTCTTAGGCAGAAAGGATTAAATATTCAAATGAAATCAAAAGTACAATAATGTTTTCCTTTTTTTTCATTTTTATTTCTTGTTATTGTTTTATTTGATGGTATAACTATTCATTTTAACTCATCTTTGATCACAAAAATGACATATTTACATGTTTTTTTCCTGTGAAAAAAAATTCTTCATCCCTTAAAATAACTTGAATGTAACAACACTTTTGCTTCATTTAGTATACGCGGATCTATGAATATACTGATTAGCCCCGCCTCCACTCACTCGGTCAACTTACTGAGGTAAACGCTGCACAATGGTATCGCTTTTTACAACGTCAGACACATAAAGGTAATTAATATGATTAGCCTTTTGCTTGACTGCATTATCAAACAGCTAACAATGTGTTGCTAATGTTACACGACTCCCTTGCTTCAGAGCGGTCATAGTTAATGATATGCTAAAGCCTGCCGGCACGTTGTCAAGAAACCGGCAAGAAACACCAGCGATTTCAAACCGCGTTTTTGTCTTCAGATCACTGCACATGGTTTGTCTTAAAGGGTTTGTCATATTAAAAACACCACATAAACAACATTAAAAAACTCAATTTTTCACCACAGGGGGATTTTAAGGACAAATTACTATGCAAGAACATTTCTTACAACATATTTTGCTTGCTTAATGAGACATTTCTGAGAAAAAAGAAGTAGTAAGTTTGTGTAAAGTTCATCGTTTCATTCATCAGGAATTGACTGTATTATGTAAAAAGTTCTTTAGGACAGAGGTTTAAGAGGAGTGGCTGAAAAATGAATGAATAATGTGCACAAATGAACTGTTGTTCATGATAAGACCAGAAACATGCATTAAGAAAGTAAACAGTCAATTTTCATTTCATGTCAACTTGAAAGTAGTACAATTATCACAAATGCATAATATATCCCACTCTATTTTCACAAGGTTCAGGGAAATCAGACTTTGTTATGGACTTATAAGGGCAAAGATCACCTTAAGGAAGTTCAGTGATGCTTAACAGAGGATTTGGACTTAATCTCTATTTTAACAGAGTTAAAGGCAGCCTTCTGCTCATCAGGGCTCTATACCGTACCGTAGATGGAGTAATCTGACTGCTGACTGGACACTTTACCAGGCTGTTCTCCTTCCTCTCTCATGTGCTCTCACTGCTCTGTGGGCCTATATAGAGCCAGAGTAAACCTTTTAGCTGTAATTGGGTTGACAGAGACAGTCCCTTCCTGGAGACATCTATGTCAGCACCTGAAACTGAACTAATTCTACAAGGACTGAATGGAATGTATGTAGTGTGTAAGAGGAAGAAAGTAAACTCACACTGAAATGAAGCTCTTCTCGCACAGATGATTCCCCTAGCTAATGTTCAGCAGTTCAAGGCTACAGCTACGTCAAGCTGTACTGTACATATAGAAGGGTTATTATAATTAACTTAAACTAAAATTTTTGTTGCTTTAAAGGTGACCTATTATGCCCCTTTTGACAAGACGTAATATAATTCACTGGTGTCCCCAGAATGTGTCTGTGAAGTTTCAGCTCAAAATACCCCACAGATCATTTATTAGAGCTTGTCAAATTTGCCCCAATTTGGGTGTGAGCAAAATCAAGCCGTTTTTGTGGGTATGTTGCTTTAAATGCAAATGAGCTCGTGCTCCCCGCCCCGACGCTCGCTCGTCATTCCTATTCCACGGAGGCATACATAATACAGAAGCTAGCATAGCAAATATAACTCGCAAAATGGATTATTAAACTGTTCTTGATGCAGCATATGATGCACATAGGTATCGGCATGTATTTTGTGGATGTTTGCTAAAATTTGATTCTGAATGTTTTCGATAGAGTGATGCACTGCTAATGTGGCTAAAGCTACACACTGTTGGAGAGACTCAATACCAATGAAGATGCGTTTTTGAATTATACAGACTAGAGACTACACACATTTTTGGGTTAAAAATTAAAATAATGAAATGGCTCTGGTCTCCGTGAATACAGTAAGAAACAATGGTAATTTTAGCCACATTTAACAGTACATTAGCAACGTGCTAACTAAACATTCAGGTAGACAATTTGCAAACATCACGAAATAAATATATGTGAAACTGGATCAGTTGGTATCTACGGAAGAGGATTAGGGCCAAGCAATAATAAAAAAATAAAACCATCTCGAGATTAAAGTTGTTAAATTGAGAAAAAAAATCGTTAAATTTCGAGAAAAAAGTCGAAATAAAATGTTGAGAATAAACTCATTAAATTACGAGAAAAAAGTCGTTAAATTATGAGAACGAATTCGTTAAATTATGAATTTGTTCTCGTAATTTAACGACTTTTTTCTCGAAATTTAACAACTTTAATCTTGAGATGGTTTTATTTTTTTATTATTGCTTGGCCCTAATCCTCTTCCGTAGGTATTGATCCATTTTTGAGAATCAATTTCTGTGCAAATCCTGTGTTTTACTGACGATCATGTGAAGCCTTCTAGTGTTAATGACTTACACATACTGGTAACTGTTATATGAATTTATCTGGACACATTCCCTTCATAAATAAAATTACACCACTGCGTCCTTAGTGGCTCAGATGCCAGGAGTTTATGGAAACTCATGTGTTTGCTATTATAGCCGTTAACAGATCAGTGATAATGTTTACATAGCGGAGACATATCACAAGCTCAGGGACGGTCATTCTTGAGTGCTGCTGTCCTGCAGAGTTTTGCTCTGACACAACTCACCTTCCTTCTCATAGCTTTAGTAATCCTGAAAGCATTCAAGTGTGTTTGATCAGGGTTGTAGCTAAACTGCAGGACAGCTGCTGCTGCACTCCAGGACTAGTGTTACTCGTCACTTGCGAAAACAATGGTGGAGCCTTGGGTGGAAACATACAGATTCAGGGGGCGGTAATATTATAATAAGATCCCCTTCCTACGTCACAAGGGGAGCGAAATCAGAACTGAAATCGATTTTTCACATGCTTGTAGAAAAAGGCTTACCAAAACAAAGTTACTGGATTGTCCTTTTTCACATTTTCTGTGCTGGTAGATGCACCAGAGACCCGATTATAGCAGGTATTTAACGGAAATAGAATTACATTTATACTTAAAGGTGATACAGAGGATCTTTTCGTCGACTGAGAAGCCAAAGACTGTTACTGAGTTTTTTAAATGAGCGCATGCGTAAGAACAACCCCCCTCCTTCACACCTCATTTCGAGCGAAAGCCTCCCAAAACACGTGCACGAGTACTGGAACACGAGTGTTTACCACCGGCATTCGCCGTGTTGTGTTAGTGGATTCATTATGTCGGACTCACCGCAGGTAACTCATAATCTGCAGTTGTTACTCCTGTCTCCTGACAAAAACATTGCATGCGGCGCCTGTAGGGTGTGGAAAGTTACTGGAGCGTGCAGCCGGGCACGTCTCTCACAAGGAACGTCATGGCAGTGATTGACAAGCCAGAGGGCCAATCGTTTACGCGATGATCACGTAAACGATTGGCTGATGTTTTTAAGGCCCTACCTCGTGCACAGATGATGTATATTAATATTATTCCTTTCAGTTCACCTAATAGTCTTTTATCAGTTACTAAAGACAGTTTCAAGTAATATTGCAAAAATGTATAAAACAAAACATCCTCTGTACCACCTTTAACTAGCTGTCAATAAGAGCAGAGTAGGCTCTCAGAAAGGAGGGGTTCAGAGAGAACAAATCTTCGAATAAATGGTTTTCAGACTCTTTGAGAAATTAGTTGATGTACAATGTATATTATGAGAAAATTAAAGTGTTTTTTTGACCTTTGATGCATGTAAACCTATTGTAGGAGACCTCCAAAACAAAATTAGGAACCTTTAAATGGCATAATAGGGGCTCTTTAAAGTTAAATTGCTATAACCTAATTATGTGCTGTCTCATCTGCCAGTATATGTGCTTCACAACGCCTTACATGCATTAAATTCTAACACATATTCAACCTCGAAAAAATCCTATAATATGCCTTGATGCAGTTCTCTACACTGGCTTCCCATATCTGCTCGAACCAAATTCAACACTCTGCTTCTGTCCCACAGAGAAGCCGCCCACTCACTCTCTCAGCCTGCTTATGTGCAAAAGATCTGAAGATTTCCAACTGGCTCTGACAGCTCCTAGGAGACAACTAAGACAGGGTAAAATCATGTGTATTCCCTGCTGTCCTCATCTTTAACCATCAATGGGATTTGTAAGTTGATGGGCTGGAGGTACTTCACTAAACACTTTGATCGAAAGATGTGCTGCAAGTGTTGGAGCAACAGCCTGCTGTCACAGGGGAGTGAGCTAATGACCTCTTATTCTGGTAATCCGCTAAAGACGGCAGTGTCTTTGCATGAGCTAACAGCACAAAGGATGGCTCAGTCGGACCTAGACTCTACAAGTGCAATGTTCTGTCCTTTACGATTGTTGCATGTCAGATTGTACAATATTATACCAGTGCCATCTTGGATAGACAAGGCATCAATGGTCTTTTATGCCAAACTGTAAGATGTACGCAATACAAAAGTTATGTCAACGCCATTTTGTCTTATAAATCAATTTCGAAAAATTTCTCAAGATGCAAATTTACATGCACAATTGCGTTCACAATAGGAAAAAAACAACAGACTGTGTATATCGGACAACAACAACAGGCTAATGGATGTTCTCAGAATCTGTATGATAAGTAATGAGCTTCCAAGCCAAAGACTTGGTATAACAGGTGTAATTCAATTGGATTTTTATGTTTATTGGCCATTCTTTGTAGAAATACATCATAGAATTATATCATAAGGATGTTTCAATGGGCCCTGGGTATTATCAGAGACATTAAACAGTAAGAGATGGACCATTTGAAAAAAAAAAAAAATCTATAGGAATAAATGGAGCATAATACGAGCTTAATATGGTGCTTTACGCAGTTTTTGGGATTGATAACCACATTTACTTACAGGTATGAGTCTCTAAATGTCAAGTTCACACAGCAACTTACAGTAGCGTCTCGAATACTGTCTGTATGAACGTGCAATGAGAGTCTAGACCGTATTCTCTTACTAGTAACCATAACGACAGTGACCAAAGTTGGCAACGTCCATAAAACTGAAAAGTCTTATCACTTTTGACATGACAGAGACAGTCCAATTGAGCCAAAATCTTCAATAACCAACAGCACCTTCAATGTAAACATGCACTAGCTGGACACCTTTAACCAGTGCACTTGCATCTCACATCTTTTGCACCGTCTTGCACATGACACGGCATTTGAGTTGCGCATAGAACACAAAACTGATGGGAGTGGCTCCGGTGGAGAATAGTGACTGGATCTAAAACCTTCAGATGACACACAGCTCATATCTCCCTCGCTGAAAGCTACAAAAGTTGAAACCACGAACGAAACCACTTAGCATAGCAGCTCTCTCGCACTGTATGACGTGACAAACAACTAATTGTCCAGTCTGGTTCCGTTCACACAGCACACATTTTCAGAGAATATGGTTGTGAGTCCTGAAAATTCATGAGTGTGAATTTGGTTATAGAATGCGGTTGTCACTCCCATAAATAACCGTACTGTGTGTGAACATAACCGTATTAAGGACTCAAATACAGGACTGACAACCGTATTCTGTTGCTATGTGAACGTGTACTTAGAAATGGATCCTACATTTCAGCAAAAAGAGCCTTTTGCCTTTCTGTTGAGTTTAAAGTAATGATGTAGTGGAAGAGGCAACAGATCTTATTCCATATTGCAGTGTTGTATTACTCAAGACCAGACAAGTCTGAGTCCAAGACAATATTTTTGATAACTAGTGAAGACAAGCTCTTTCGAGTCCAATCAGAGTCCAAACGCTCCATCAGAGTCCAAACGCTCCTAAAAATATGGCCTTTGTCTGGTCTCAAGTACTACAATACTGTCGTTCTGAGATACATCCAAGTGAAACGGAGTTTCAAAAAGGAAAAAGTGTAGGATGGGGACTTGACGTTTCACTGGAAGATTGATATTTTTTTATATTAAATATACACACAGATAAATCATTTAGAAAACTTTAATTTCATGCCAACTTTAAAATACTCTGAAGTCCATTAAGCTAGACCAGCCTGAAAAAAATTCTGTTCTTTAGCATGATTTGAACTAAAGAAACAAATTATTGTTTACATAAAATTTTATTGCCAGTTTAAAATATCATTAAAAACATAATCATGACAGTTTAGGAGATTATTAAATACATCTCTGTACAAAGAGAAAATAAAATAGTATACTTAAAATCATGAGAAAGCATCTGTAATGAGGCATCACCAAAGTCAAATTGGATCTACAAAATATCCATGCAATATTAAAGTCGGCATGAAACAGTTGTGATAGTCTTTTCTTCCCTATTGTGACGTATAGCTGAGTGAAACAATATGATGCACAAGCTTGTGGACCTTCTCACCAAGCATGCTCCCAGCGATGAGGATGTCAAAAAGGGTGTCGGCATAGCGGCGGTAGTCTAGTCTCGACCCATTGACATCCAGAAACTTGGCTACAGCATCAAGATCACCACCTGCTTCGTTGAGGCCTTGAACAATTGTGTCTCGGAAAACCGTAGGCTCAAACTTCTCCTTTTCATCTGGAAGAGAGAAAACACAAGAAAGTCAGGGTTACCAGAGCACAGCGGAGATTCAGGATTCATAGTAGCCACTTACAGATATAGAATATAATGCTTTAAATGATTTTGAGTTGATCCTTTATTTGCATCTGTCGGTATAGAACACTTGATAAGGAAGCAGGTGGTCACACAGAAATATGCAAGGCGCACTTATACCGACCATTATGTAAATTAGTTCCCTCGCCTCGCTGCTGGCTAGGAATTCTGATTATAGCACACACTAAAGAACATGTTGAGTGTCTTCCTGTGAGATCTCACATTTGAAGAGCCAGTCACACCTACAACGCAAGCCAGTGAAGCATAACACTAATGCCCTGTTGAAAACACCCTCACATTTGTCACATTTGTCAGTAAAAAGCTGTCTGTAAAAAAGCTGTCTAACGGTGTTCACCTTTCACCCAAATCATTCACCTACATGGAAGATTAAATTTAGAATTGTATGGCATATACTGTACAATTCTTTCTATGTAAAATACTTGTGATTTTTTTTTAAATTTAAGATTTAAAAATTGACCAATGTTTGTTTAATCATACATTACCATTCAAAAGTTTGGGGTCAGAAAGATTTTTTTATATATATATACACTACCATTCAAAAGTTTGGAAACATTACTATTTTTAATGTTTTCGAAAGAAGTCTCTTCTTTTCATCAAGCCTGCATTTATTTGATCAAAAATACAGAAAAAAAACTAATATTTTAAAATATTATTACAATTTAAAATAATGGTTTTCAATTATAATATACTTTAAAATATAATTTATGTCTGTGATGCAAAGCTGAATTTTCAGCATCATTAAATCCAGTCTTCAGTGTCACACGATCCTTCAGAAATCATTCTAATATGCTGATTTATTACAAATGTTGCGCTGCTTAATATTTTTTTTACAACGTGATACTTTTTTCCAGTATTCTTTGATGAATAAAAAGTTAAAAAAAGAGCAGCATTTATTTAAATTAAATCTTTTGTAACTATATACACTACTGTTATAAATATATATATATTATACACACACATATATTATGAACACAAACTTTTATGTTAGATGCGATTAGTCGCGATTTATGGACTTGACAGCACTACTTTTTATTAATCAAAGAATCCTGAGAAAAAAACAAAAAACAGGTATCACATCAACTGTTTTCAACATTGATAATAATAAGAAATGTTCCTTGAGCACAAATCAGCATATTAGAAGGATTTCTGAAGGATAATTTGACACTGAAGGTTCAGCTTTGCCATTATAGGAGTAAATTACATTTTAAAATGTATTCAAATAAAAAAAAAAAGTTATTTGAAATGCCAATTTAATTATTTAAAATGGTATTTCACAATAATACTGTTTTTACTGTATTTTTAATTACATAAATGCAGCCTTGGTGAAATAAAAGGCATTTTTCCTACCTTGTTTTTAGCTCTCTTATTTGAACGCTCTGTTTTAAGGGGCGTGTCTGCTGTGAGACTTCAGTGTAAATGCCCACTGCTGTGATCTTTCCATTTGAAATAGCCAAGTATTACTCTCTCAAAAACTTTGAGCACGTTTTTACTATTAAAGCTCTCAAGGTTAATTAATCGTGAAAAGTGTTGCATTACATGTAGATCTATGGCATTATATTTAGATAGTGGCATGAAAGGTGGCAGTGATGAAGATTGTAGCCGATCACAGACATGTTGTTGTGTGCATGAAAGCAGTGATCTCGTCATTGCAACTCAATTTCAGTACACTAACGAATGCATTCATCATAACTAACAGTGCAAATGCATTGTAACAGATATTCGTTGAATAAAACTGGATTTTTGGCACGAGTCCAGAACTCAGTCACTGATAAACTCGCACTGTTTAATTGACAGCTCCAGCGATTGTAAAGGGAGCGTTCCTTGATCACTTTCTTTATATAATTTAATCACCTTTAAATAACAGATTATTTTGATCCTACTAAGAGAAACAACGTGAAGTTGACTTTGAACATCTGACTGAACATGAATCATTACATATCAGATCAGGCATTAGAATTAACAGTTACTTATATGTTGTTGCATTACCGGAGTCCATATCGTAAAAGTCTGTTTGTAAAATCTGCACCGAAACGCGACTGATTTACCAAAGAACATTCCACATTCACATTCACATTTTTGAAAATAAATAACCATATCCCTAGAATTAGGATCAATGCTCAAGGAAAAGTTGTTTTCTCAATTTATGACCCCTTTAAAAAAAAAAACTTACCAACCCCAAACTTTTGAACAGTAATGTATTTTAAGTTTAAATGTCTGAAACTGATATGAACCAATTTTTAGTTGTTTTTATTTAGCCTTTTTGCCACATTAATAAAAAGATCAGTAGGCTACACCACAACAATAAAAAAAAAGATAATATTTTGTGACTGGAGGTGCAGAAATTAGACATTTCATATAAACAGAAAGGATCAAACAATGCAGCTACTGCAACAGGCGATTTGTTAACTTCAGTGACTTTGAGATTGCAGAACTAAAATAAGGGTGTTTTTACATGCTCCTTTTCAGGGGACTGAGTTTGGTTCTTTTAAAGAGGACTCAAGTGTGAAAACACCCTAAAAGAGCAAAATGGCAGAGGGTCTGCACTGGTCCCAGTATTGTGCAAGACATGAAATACACAGTAGCACACAAACAAGCTATTAATGGAACATGAATTGAGACCCTCCTCGCCACTGCATTTCTGTGTGAGTGTCTGCAACATGTGTGCGCATTTCTACAGTGTGTGTGTGTGTTTCTGTATATGTACGAATATTAAAAACAATCATAGTACACTTGCCCCACAGACTTGTATTGTAAGCGCATAACCGACAACGTGTTTTTGTTTGTTATTATAAGTTCAAATTATTTTCTGTGGTAATCCAACATTATTCCACTTGTATTTGACCTGGAATACTACAAATAAAGTGGAATAACAATGGTAAAAAGGTCTTTGTATAAGATAAAGAAGATCTTTTGTAATACATTTCTATTAGGTAGAATATGAAATACTGGGATAAAAAGTGACTCACCCCTTTTCCTGGTCTTAAACCGCTGGCCTGTAAGCACTGGCTTCTGTTGCTTACCGGTATTCATAAAAGTCCTTCAAAAACAGGAAGACATAAAATACATTCAAATCAACACCAAAAACACAGATGACCCATTTTGTGTGCTATGACAAATCCATTATTGAAAAAGCCAGATGCCCCACAAGACAAAACAGTGAAACAACTCCTAACGCAGTAATCTGTGCTTTACCCAACACATCTTCCTACACTACACCCTCCTATCATCACACACCTTGTTTATAATAGTGCACCGTACTAGGAGGAAAAAAAGCTAGTGATTTAAAAGCTCATCAGCTGAGAGGTCCTCTCCAGCACGCACCGAGTGCTCCAGCAGAAAGCGAATGCTCCGGCAAGCTTTTCGCTGCCCTGTTCTAAATATAGAGGGGCTCATCCCCGACAGTGTAAACTTCAGTCACCCAGGCCTGGGACACGTGTCGTATTACAGCAAGGACATGTCTGATCACAGCTTACAGCCCTGTGTGTGTGTGTGTGTGAGTGTGTGTATACAAGCAAACATATACACAAACAAAAACCAACATTTTCCATCAGCTGTCTCAACAACTTAATGACGCTCAAACTATGCAGGTCTGCAAAACAATGTGGGGTAAATAAAGGCTATTAGCTCTGAATCACCAGTGCATTACCAGCAAAACCAAAAAAAAAAAAAAAAATTATTTGATGTCCATTAGATCCAACTGGAAGAGCCAGTTATGACATTTTTATTAAACATTTGATTAAAATGCCAAACTAAAAATAAATTAAAACAAGTGCATGGATAAATTGTACATATACGTATAACCTGCATTTATTTTGTTTTTTGATGTATTGAACATTGTTATTGCAATTTGCAAATTCTGCTGATATGAATATTTCACCATGGTATAGTTAAGTCACCAAGGTTAGAATTGTGAAAAAATTATTTGTGATGGATATAATATAATATAATTATCAAACTGATTTAACTTATTAATATTAGTTAAGTAAATCTAATTGTAAACGTATATTGAAGTAATTAGGTTTAATTTTGATATTCAGTTTTTTAAAAAAAGATCTTTTCATAAACTACCATTCAAAAGTTTGGGGTCAGTTTTTTTGGAAGAAATTAATACTTATTCAGCAAGGATGAATTAAATTGATTACAGGTGACAGTAAAGACTAATTACAAAAATGTTACAATATTTCAAATAAATGCTGTTCGTTTGGACTTTATATTCATCATAAAAATCTAATGTATCATGGTTTCTATAAAAAATATTAAGCAGCACAACTGTATTTAATGATAATAAGATATGTTTCTTGAGCACCAAATCAGCATATTAAATAAATATAAAAATAAAATACAGCCTTTGGTAGTAAAGTACACTTCTTTAAAAAAAAAATTTTTTTTACAAACCCCAAACTTTTGAATGGTGGTGTAAATGTATTACTGTCTTACACATATAAAACATGTTCTACAAAAAAAAGCAGCCAGAGGTGAGTCTTCTCACCAAAGTAGCTGCTTTGGAACAACGTGTATTTTATAATCTATAAAAATACATTTAAATAATAGATTTTGTAGATATGAAAGGTTGTGCCAAATTCATACTGCATAAAGAATACCCTTGATTTGTCCTCAAAGCTGCAGCTGCATGAACTCTCAGTGATTTTTCATTTAAATCAGAACAATTGTTTTTAAACAGCATTGTGCACCACAGCTCCTTTCACGCAGCTCTGAACAATATGTACTCATGTGCAAGTCCCGTGTGATTTATAAATGATATCAACAGCCACGCTCACCAGGGATGAGCCCACAAAGGGGGTGATTTAGCTGATTGTCACCCAACCTTAATCCATTTCAAGAGACAACGCAGTTAAACAGCACCTAGATCAGCTCAAGGAACTCCTCCCAGGACCAGTTAGTACCGGTGTCATCGGAAAACTAGAAACAGTGAGAAACTCTGGAGAAGGAGAGTCAGAAGTCAGTCTAGTCTTAATCAGATTACAGTTCCTGAGAAGTGAGTGGGACTTACAAACTATCAGAATCACTCTCCAGTTGATGTATCTGATTCATTCAACCCAGCTCTTTGTTGTTTTCTGTTATTTCGCTAGTTCTGTATAACAAGTGACATTCCTATAAAACAAATTAAACTAAGGAAAAATATCACATTGCACCTGGCAACCACAAAAAGATGTTCTAGCAGACTTGTGTGTGTTGACATGTATCTGAATGTTTATGTTCCATGACACACACTCTTTAGCTAGTGTCACCGGTCCCAATTTATATGTGCTCCAGTGCCAGGAATAACTCAGGCTATGGCATTCCTGGAAGAGAATGCAACCTGGTTTCAAAGTTGGAATGAGGTGCTAGGACAAAGCACAGGATGGTAGCTTTGATAGGATAGAAATATTATATACACTGTAAATATTACTATAAATATTGCACAATACCAATCAGACCATGAATTGATTCATGGGCATTCGTATTTTAAACGATGAACAGATATTTTATATATTAATTATATTTTCTTAATAAAATTAACTTTTTATTTAAATAATAAATTAATATAAAATAAATATTATACACACATATATAAAACTAGACAACTGAGATCAACAATCAGAGTCAAGTATTCCAGAAAGCTGTGTTATATAGGCTATAATTACTTTATTATAGTTATTATAAAGTAGGTAACACCTTCAAAAATATACATCACTGTCTGAGACAATGGCAGAAATACTAATACATGTTTGATGCACTGAAATGACAGAAGTGTTTTGTTGTGCGCTTGTGTCAAGCACAATATATAAGTGCACTTATATACACACAATATTCAGTGCACTTGTTTCACTGCTACTTAAATGAAGCATCACATACAGTACAATAGATTTACCAACGAAGATATACATCCTCGGATAATACAGGCAAGTTCTTAAGAAGTAATCCGACTTCATCAGTAGTTATGCCTCCGTCTGTTTACAAATGTAGCATTTTGCACACGTACTTAACAATTATCTGAAATTAATCAGTTTTTCAAGACCAGGTTCCCCTTTAAAAACCAAATCTCAGCTCGCTGTATAGACGAAGCTCGAGAGAAGGAGACACGAATTAGACTTATTATATTTAGGTTAATTGTAACATTTTGCATCGTGACATTCCATCATGTGATTGTATTTACCTGTCTGTGATTCTGCTTGCTGTGATGATATCGAGCACCGCTTCGCGCAGTATCTCACGCGACAGTTCGAGCAAGCAAGTTAAGTACAGCTGGACTGATCTATTCCCGACAGGGGTAGATAGCACGACGAATAAAGTACTAATGCAATTAATAATCAAAATCTTTTGAATTAAAAAGTAATAACATTCATTTTTAATCAATTTTTGAATAATATAGATGTTTATATGCTAAAATATTCACCATGACTCGTTCGCATCGTGTCACTCGGATATCCAACCCCCCTCCTTTTAATTTCCATTGTGGTATGATCCGAGGATATTTTCTCTTTTTTTTACATTTGGGTACTGTATAATAAGGTCTGTGTCCAAAGGAAGAAATTTTCACATCGATATATAGCCTACTGTTTATCCTTAAAATGAATAATAATTGACTTGTATCAATATGACGAGTATGACCCCTGCAAGGAAAGGTGATTTGACACCTGAAGAGAGAGGGATGCTACAGGTGGCTGCTACAGGTACTGGAAATCACTTTTTAAGTTTTCTTGTTTTTGTTGTTTTTTTTACATTCAGTGTATCTTAATGCTCTAAAAATAGGAACAAACTTTCTATAAAACTTTATACAGGTCATTCATTGAATCTATTTATTTGGTTGGGTGTTTATTTAAGCCTAATGTTTTCAACACTAATAATGATAAGAAGTGGCAATTTAGCATATTAGAATGATTTCCGAATCACTCTAATATATGTAGGCTATGTATGTATATGTACTGTGTATATTCTTTCAAAAACATTACAAAAATCTTATTGGCCCCAAACTTGAACAGTAGTGTTAAAGTGCCAGTTTCATTCTAAACACACTTTGATATTGTAAAGAGAAAGGTGTAAGATTTGTTCACATAATCCACTTCATCTATAATTTAACTAGTTTAGTTAAACTTTCTGCTGGTCTTTGAACTGTATTTTACTGAATCCTAGCATAATTAGAAAAGGGTAGATAATAAAACTGTTGAAAATACCGCCAATATAATTTAAGTGTCTTCCTAGACACTATAACTACAGTTGGGTATGTAGACTGTCTAAGGGAATAAAATGGTGGATCATCATGAAATGTCCATGATGCCTAATGTTTATTTTTTAAACTCTAGACTGTGTTCTCTCAAAAGGTGATGTGCAAGAGGCCACCCAGCTTCTCAGCAATCCAAATGTGCACGTTAACTGTCTGGATGAGGTAAGAACATAAAGATGACAAATATGGGTAGTAATTTACAGGCCATTAAGCACCGTTTATGGCTCATTGGGATTCACCAACTGGAACACAACAAAACATAAAATCAAACATAGGGTTGCTGGCCAAACACAACCCAAAATTAATGTTACTTATATTCATGATTATGTTATTTTACTGTAGCCTTCTTTCTTAAACACAGACTGTACACTGTAAATAGTGGTATTATGTAGTTGTTTTCTGATGATCAGCCGTTATGTAAACAAGTGCAGTGGCTTGTGGGCTGGTGAGGTGACGGCATATGTTCTGCATTGTTATTCAGTCATATGGCAGAGACTCTTGAGTGCCGGATGTAGTACTTAAAGATGTAAGAAGGTACTTAAAGAGGTGTGATAATGGAGACGTGCCACTAGATGTAACCTACAGACAACTTGTGGTCCTTTTGGGGCCAGAGTGATTAGAAACAGCAGTTGATAAGTGTTTCCCACCTGTCAAAATCATATGTGCTGCATGTTCATTTTGCCACCAACGCAGTCTTTCAACTTCATCCAAGGAGCAACAAAGATTATGACTCACTCTGCTCATGTCACTCTCAACAAGTGCCAGCGTTTTGTCAGAATCACCATACTGCAGACACATTTCCTGGATTTTCACAATTTGTGATAGGAATGAACAAGGCTAAATGTCGTTTGCTTTTGAGTCATGCATATGAAAAGATGGGTAAAAGTTATTTTTTAAAGTCTTTTCCCTTATGTCGTTTCAGTATGGCATGACCCCTCTCATGCATGCGGCCTATAAGGGTAAAGCAGACATGTGCAGACTGCTGCTGCAGCACGGAGCTGATGTCAACTGTAATGAGCATGAGTATGGTTATACTGCCCTCATGTTCGCTGGCCTCTCAGGTAAACTTGCTCTAGTAATGCTAACAAGTTTCATTTTATCTAATGTTTATTTAACCAGCAAGGTCATTTATTAATACATTTTTAGGGTAGTCCTGGCATTAGGTTGCACAGATAGCAGTCATGAATAAACCACAGAAGTAAGAAGTGTGTTTAAGCATTAGATGAATGTGATGGTTTCATAGCTTAAAAAAAAATAAATAAATNTCTTTTAATTTGGATCATAAGTTTCCAAAACGAAGGCATGCAAGCAGGTAACGCATTACAAATAATGCGAGTTATGTAATCAGATTAGATGAATGTCATAGTTTCATAGCTTATATATATATATATATATATATATACACACAGTGCGTGCAGAAGTGCAGAATTATTAGGTACGTTGATTTTCTGATCATATTTTTTTTCCAGGCACATTTTACGAATTCCAAACCCCATTAATCTTAATAACTACTATTAATTTTGTATTTAATCATTTAAAGTGATATATAATTGTTCATGAAGGCTGGAAATGAAAAACACCTTATATTCAGGTGTGCATAATTATTAGGTACGTTTTCTTTTACAGATAAAATGAGCCAAAAAAGACATTTAACTCAGACTGAAAAGTAAAAAATTATTAAATGCTCATGAGAAGGATGCAATACTAATGCAATGCTAGAAATTGCAGTTAAGGAATGACCATTGGACAGTGAAATGCTCATTGCGTCAGCAGGGTCAGACAAAAACAGGTGGAAAAGAAAAGACACATGTTAACTGCAAAAGAATTAAGAATTAAGGTGAAGAATTAAGTGTGAAACCATCAGGAATCCTTACTTGGCAATACATTTTGGGAGTTAATTTTTAGTCCATCTCTGCAAAACAGACTTCAGGGTAGGAGATGGACTAAAAATGAACTCCCAAAACTTACTGCCAGATTCTGGGAGATAAATTCTTCAAACAGTGGTACAAGAGGATGTGGTGCTGGTCCTTCAAGAGTCACTCTCAATCTGTCTCTCTATAAAGCCTATAAAAAACAGTCTTCATGTATTTCACAACACTTCAGCTTGTGATTCTTATTAAGAGGGTGTACATTTTTAGGATTCTTTACCTAACCTAAGTCTTTGAGATTCTGACACCTTGCACTTCTGTAGACTCCAGGTAGGTTGCAGTTTTGGAAAATGGTGGCGCTGGAGACTAAAGAGTTTTTGATGGTTTCACACTTAATTCTTCACCTTAATTCTTAACATGTGTCTTTTCTTTTCCACCTGTTTTTGTCTGACCCTGCTGACCCAATGAGCATTTCACTGTCCAATGGTCATGCCTTAACTGCAATTTCTAGTATTGCATTAGTATTGCATCCTTCTTGTGGGCATTTAATAATTTTTGACTTTTCAGTTAAATGTCTTTTTTGGCTCATTTTATCTGTAAAAGAAAACATACCTAATAATTATGCACACCTGTATATAAGGCATTTTCATTTCCAGCCTTCATGAACAATTATATATCACTTATAAATGATTAAATACAAAATTAATAGTAGTTATTAAGATTAATGTGGTTTGGAATTGGTAAGATGTGCCATATATAATATATATATATATACACACAATGTTGGGGTTATGCATTACAAGTAACGCGAGTTATGTAATTAGATTACTTTTTTCAAGTAACGAGTAAAGTAACGCATTACTTTTAAATTTACAACAAAATATCTCAGTTACTTTTTTGGATCAGTAACGCAAGCTATTTTGTTTTTCCATTTATTTACTGACACCTCTCCTGTCCCCATGTTGAGAGAAATTATGAGTAAGGGGCAGAGGCGTTTTGTGTGCTGTGTGAACATGATGGTTATTGTAGTATCCATACAAATAAGCAACAATAACTTTGGATAAATATCACATTTGGATCATATGTGTGTTTGATTTTTTTGTTTTTATTTGCTGAAGTAAGCGTGTTTAACTTCACCCTCTACTCTACAGGGTGAATTTGCATTTCCTTTAGCCTGAGGCTTATTCACTTTTGGTGTGAAAGGGTCTTTAAATTTGCCAAAAATAATTTTTTTTTTTGTTTTGTTATTAAAAAACAAACAAGCCCAGCCTAGGTGTTAAAAAAGTATATATATATATATATATACAGTTGCATGTAAAAGTATGGGAACCACTTGCAGAATCTGTGAAAATGTGAATAATTTTAACAAAATAAGAGAGATCAAAAAAATGCATGTTATTTTTTTATTTAGTACTGTCCTAAGTAAGATATTTTACATAAAATATGTTTAAATATAGTCCACAAGACAAAAAAAATAGCTGAATTTATTAAAATAACCCTGTTCAGAAGTTTGCGAACCATTGGTTCTTAATACTGTGTGTGGTTACCTGGATGATCTATGACTGTTTTTTGGTTTTGTGATGGTTGTTCATGAGTCCCTTGTTGGTTCTGAGCAGTTTGCGTATACAGAACTACAATTTATCAAATTTTCCCAGCTCATCTAAAATAATCCCACAGGTAATGCTGAAATTACAGAGATGATATTAGATGCTGGAGCAGAGACAGATCTGGTCAACTCAGTGGGACGGACTGCTGCTCAGATGGCTGCCTTTGTGGGTGAGAGATTCATATACATATGCACACCTACTACTTATTAATGAATAAATCACTTGAAGACTTGCTTTCTTTTTCACCCTGTGCAGGTCAGCATGACTGTGTGACAGTGATCAACAATTTTTTTTCTCGTGCGAGGTTGGAATACTACACCAGACCCCAGGGCTCAGAGAGAGAACCTAAACTACCCCCCAAACTAGCAGGAGCCCTACACAAAATCATCATGACTACTAACCTCAATCCTGTCAAGGTAGAAAGTGCCATGTGCATTTATATAACTCAGATTTCAAGCATCGGTCAACAGCCACGCTCACACAAACCGAACAATGTTAGTGGAACACAGCAATCTATGCTTTCATAACACTGACCCATAAGAATGCCATACAAGGTCACATGACTGAGGGAAGCATCAGTTTGCACTAACCAACACCCCTCCTGTTTTATTCCATCTAAATATATCCTTGTGATATTACAGAGCAACAACAGGCCATTTCAACACAGGCCTGGAATTCTGCATATCTGTTATCTCTGATAAACAATCTTCACTGCATATTATATAGAAAATGGCATGACTGAAATGCAAAAATAATCACAGGATACGTTTTTTGTTTTTTGGGGTTTTTTTGACAAATTGCTACGACCCTTTTCTCAAAATGGGTACACAAGAACATAAGAGCAGTCTATTTGTGCTAAACTGTGGATCATTGTCCATTGCTTTGGCACAAAATACATTTATTGATTACTTCTTTCAAATTACTTGAATTCTTTTCTCACTCAGACACAACCATGTAACTACAGGCCATTTACATTTACATACTCTTTTCAGCTTAAGTTCAAACCCCAACATAATGTAAAACCGAATAAGACTGCAATTTGCTACATTTCAACTGTAATACCATATTAATCTATTCTAAATTTAAAAAATGAAATACTATCAAAACAGTTAGGTGTAGCTAAATAACCACACAGGTGTTAATCTTTCAGTTTCATTAACATGTATACAAACAGGGACAACTTAGTTGCATTTTGTACTGAAATATACAATGGGCCATGTAACATCCCTGCTGAAAAATTCAGCGTAAACCAGCATGAATTCCATGTTGGTCCAGGCTGGTTTATGCTGGTTAGAGCTAGTATAGTGCTGGTCTAGCTGGTAGACCAGCATAGTCATGCTGTTATCAAGCAAAACTGAGCTGGTGTAGCTGGACCACAGGAACCAGCATCCCATGTTGGTTCCAGTATGCAAAACATACCTTGCATGACCAGCAATGCTGGATTTTTCAGCAGGGATACTGCAGTGAATTCTAAACAGTAGAGAGCTCTCATTCTTGTTTTGTAAAGAAATGTTGCATAAGAAAACATTGTGTAATGCTACCTGTTTTTTAGGTCATTGATTTATGAGGCCGAGGACAATGATGGTGCACTTTTATACTTCCATCATTGAGTCAATATTAACCTCCTCTATCACCATCTGGTATGCTGCTGCCACTGCTAAGGATAAAGGCAGACTGCAGCGTGTTATTCACTCTGCGGAGAAGGTGATTGGCTGTAGTTTGCCATCTCTCCATGACCTGTATACTTCAAGGACTCTAAGAAGGGCAGTTAAGATCGTGGCCAATCACTCTCACCCTGGACATAAACTTTTTGAGGTTCTCCCTTCGGGCAGAAGTCTGCTGTCTATAAAGACAAAAACCTCACGCCACGAAAATTTTTTTTTTCCAGTTGCTACTGGCCTTATTAATACTGCTTCATATGTATTACACTAAACACGCATTAATCAGACTGCAAGCTGCGCTTACACTAACTTGTTAAATTGTGTATTTTTATCACAGGCATATTTCATTATTTTTTATGTTATTATCTAAATTGTTACTCTACTTTTTATTTCTTAATTCTTTTTAAAGCACCTGCATACCAAAGCAAATTCCTTGTACTTGGCAATACATGTGGATTCTGATTCTGAACTAACCCTTTAAGTGACATGTGAAGCCAAGTATGGTAATCCATACTCGGAATTTATCCTCTGCATTTAACCCATCCAAGTTAGTGCACACACATTAGGAGTAGTGAACACACACACACTGCATACTGTGGACACACACACCTGGAGCAGTGGCCAGCTTTTTTCTTTTTTTTTTTATGTGGCGCCCAGGGAGCGATTGGGGGTTAGGTGCACCTCAGTCATTTGCTGCCGGTATTGAGATTCAAACCCGCAACCTTCGGGTTACTAGTCTGAATCTTTAACCATTAGGCCACTACTTATTAACTGCTATGCCAAGCTGGAAGATGGTAAGAAGAATTGTGTGAAGAGTTTTGATAAAGTGACCCGAGTATTAAGGGTCCTTGCAATATAAAACAGAACTGTAATGGGTTGGTCTAGTATAGACTTGCGTGTGTGCTTTGCAGATCTCAGATGGCATCTGTGTGCGATATCTCATCTGTCTCACATCCAGTGATTTCTGATGAGTAAGGTGTCTCAGCGGCACACTCAGCAGGGATCAGTTAACAGAATCATGAAGCGTGAGAACGTTTCCTCCATGAAACTTGCATTGTAGCATTGTAAACTTGCAAGGCTAGTGTCTCTCTGTCATATTCACTTCCCATATTTTGGGGCACATTTTTCCATCATGCTTTTTTAGATGGTGATGCTGGTGAAGGAGAACCCCTTATTGGTGGACGTGGTGGCCCTGGAGAAGTGCTACCGCGTGATGGATCTGCTCTGCGAGCAGTGCGTGAAACAGGAGGACATGAATGAGATTCTGGCCATGAAAATGCACTACATCAGCTGCGTACTGCAGAAGTGTCTGGCCTTCCTGCAGGAATGTGACGACAAACTGGATGCCCTTTTGAAGAGGTGAGGTCATCATTATGATCCTTGAATCTTAGATGGTCTTGCAAATGGAGTCACAAAATTATATATTTTTCTTCTGCCCAAGACTTTTGAAAGGAAGAGATGGTGATGGCTTCCCTCAGTACCAGGAGAAATTCATCCGTGATTGCATCCGGAAGTTTCCCTATTGTGAAGCAACCCTTCTGCAGCAGCTGGTCCGAAGCATAGCACCTGTGGAAATTGTCAGTACACTTTTCAATAATAACAAACCAACATCTTTTATTTAACAAAGGAGACATATAATGTAGAATCACTTTTTAAAGGGTTAGTTCACCCAAAAATGAAATTTCTGTCATGTTATTGTTTTCTGACGCTGTTCACGTGAGCATCCCGATGCATGCGTGTGATGCTGACGCAGGAGCCGGCCAATACCGAGCCGGCGTTCGGACGTAAACACGGAAGCGCTGAACTGTGTTCACTGCGTCAACTGCGTATGAGACTGACAGGGTAGAGAAGAAGTTGTTGAATAAAGTCGTTATTTTGTTTTTGCAAAATACAAAAAGTATTGTTGTCGCTTCATAAAATTAAGGTTGAACCCCTGTAGTCACGTTGACTATTTTAACAATGTCTTTACTACTTTTCTGGACCTTGAAAGATGAAAAATTAAATTGCTTTCTATGGGAGATAAAAAAACCTCTCGGATTTCATCAAAAATATCTTAATTTGTGTTCCAAAGATAAACGAAGGTCTTACGGGTTTGGAACGACACGAGGGTGAATAATTAATGACAGAAATTTCATTCAATTATTTTAAATTGTAATAATATTTTAGAATATTACTGTTTTTGCTGGATCTTTGATCAGATTAATGCAGACTTCTTTTTTAAAATCTTACTAACCCCAAACTTTTGAACGGTAGTATAGATGTACATAACTTGCTGACTGATGAACATTATGTTTCACAACCTCACTCTTGTTTCCAGGGGAACGACCCCACAGCCTTCTCGGTTCTGACCCAGGCATTGATGGGCCAGATGGTGCTTATGGACACTGAGTACTGTGCTACTTGTGGGGAGAGGGGTGCCGACAAGAAGTGCTCCTTCTGTAAAATGGTAATATATATTATATATTTCCTCTTGAGTAATCATGACATATCATCAACATTTATTCAATTAATAATCACATTTTTATCATTTTGCAGCCAAATAATAAACTTTCCAATAATGATGTCATCTCTTTACAGGTGGTCTACTGTGGGCAGGCGTGTCAGAGGCTGCACTGGTTCACCCATAAGAGGCAGTGCAAAACCCCTGTGCAACAAAGAGATGCTCAGTTCAACAGCCAACCAAAACTGAGAGAACTCTCTAGCAAAGGTATGTTTAGCAATGTTAGCATATTAGCATACCAGTGGTTAGTAGGTAAGAATTGTTTGATTTGCCATGTCATGCGCGAGATGCTACACAAGACACAAAACACATGCGGTCAAACATGTCCATCTATATGTACTCAGAAAAAGATGAAAAAGCAGTGCAGTGGAATACAAAAACTTGTTCTCTGTGAACAGCCCCTGGGTATACTTCTTTTTTATACATGTACGCTAGTGTACGCACAGTCGAACGCACAGCCTTGCAAAGTATACTTCATTTCACCCATACCCATGCGCAGGCGTTCGACGCATGCACAGTTTTGAGCAATCTCTCGCCACGAGTTACAACCCATGTAATCACATTGGTATTCCTTCATGCACAAGTTGTTCAAGTGAGGGTACTTTCTAACCTCTTCACACAATCTCTCGTCTATGTAGGCCTCCATTGTCGCTGTAGCTTGCATGCGTTTGGGTCTGTTCTGTTTATGCAGTTTTTCTCTGACTATCTTGTGAATCGAAGCCCCCAGGGCACGATTGCCACCTTGTGGATAAATGAATTACTGCAAAAAAATTTAATGCGGATGTGCGACCTGTGCTTATCAGTACGTGCGGTTACAAAAATCTGGCGGTGCACATACTCTTCTGATGACGAAATTCACGTCACGCGCACTGTACGCTGATCCTCGTGTATGTGTAAAAAGTAAAGTATACTTTCGGCTTTACAATAACTATATTAGTGTCTTCGGAATGCAAATGGAGATCTTTTTTCCGCAAGAGGTTTGCTCTTGCGCGTCATTCATGTTCGGTTGTGCTTTTGTTTATGTTTACTGATCAATGTTGATATGTGAATAAAAGCCTAAATTAAATCTGTTCATCATCTAAAGTAATCGAGTCTCTTCAGAAAATTTGGACTAAACCACTCAATTCATATGAATTAGTTTTATGAACTTTTTGAAGCGTCAAAGTTTCAGTTGCGAAGGCAGTCTATGGAGGGTCAGAAAGCTCTCAGATTTCATCAAAAAGATCTTTATTTGTGTTCCGATGATGGACTCAAGTCTTACGGGTTTGGAATGACATGAGGGTGAGTAATTAATGAAACCAAGGCCTATACTATGGTAGTGTTGTTCTTGTTGTAAATGTTCTCGTCATTTAATGTGACTTTATAAGAGTTTTATAAGTGAACTATGAAGCTTATTTTATGTGTTTTTCTGTTTCATCCCAGCTGATGACAGTGATGTAGAGAAAGCTGCCAGCTCAATGCTGGCTCTTTGTCTGGGGTTTTCAGAGTGTGTACTGCAGCACAGTCCTTCTGATGACCACCATGAAACCTCTGAAGATGATCCTCGTGCTGGACAGGACTAAGGAACAGAAAGATGTTGGCTGTCGTTTCTTTGACCAGGTCAACTCCCTTGAGCATCGAGTTCAGGCTCTGCATGCTGTGCTGTTATTGGAGCTCTGCATTCTACAGGACACTTAAACCATGATACAGAAGTGTTGGACTGTATACTCATTCTGAGCTGTGTAAGTACCACACAGACGACTGCACATGTAGAGCGCGTGAAAACTACTGGCAAAAGGACGTCCTATTTGGACATCTGTTCTCAAGACACAAATAGAAAAGCTTTGAGGATTTTCTCTACCACATGAAGTGCTATGTAACATTTCAAAACAAAACTGCAAGCATTTTGTGGAAGAACATTGTTTTGGTTGTGCTTTGGCTCTGCGTGACTTTGCAGATGAATACGTCCCTTCACAATAGATTACATGACATTTTATCTGTTCAATAAAATATCTTACTCACCTGTTGAGTAATAAAAACACCATCTCTGCATCACTTTTACAGCATTTTAAATCCCTCAGTTCTCGCCTTCTCTGAAAAGCCAAGCAAATTAGCTTTTTTCGCGTTTTTTTCTCTCTTCTGTGTTGCTTTTTTTTTTAAAACAAGTGATTCCCCTGAGTTTTTCCCCAGAGTTGACATATTCCATGTCAACCTTTCTCACACATTGTGACAACTAACCTATGCCACTCCCACACTATACACACATCAAAGTAGCCAGAGAAACTTTTCTCTATTTACGGATAACACAAGTCGCATGTATTCGATTTTCCCTTGAAAACATCCTGCCCAGTCTAAAATATATACAAAGGGTAAGACAAAAACACAAAATTTGGAAGAAGGATTGATGATGTATTGACTCAAAGTTACATAGTATAACTTTAAGTCAGACCCTTTTTACCCTTATTTCTTATACACTGAAAAAAAATTTTTTACTCAGAAATTGCTTGTAAATTTCACAGACAGTTACAAAGATTTAGCAAGTCACAAGTTGAATCAAATATAAAATTTTGAAGTAGAAAACCTGAAATAGTATTTTTAAAACGTACTGTAAAATATCGTTTTATTTACAACTTTGAATTTTAAAAAAATGTTTTGGTCGTTTGTAGTATATCTTTCCTATTTTTGCTGGTTTCATAACATGAGTTTTTTTTTACTCTGCCTCTTATTTCTCACATAAGTAGTTCATATAGTTCTGAAAGCCTAATTTTATCTAAACATTAAAGAGCTTTTTTCCATTATTAAATAAAGAAATGGATGCATTACATTCATAATTCAGTGGTTTTGCCACAAGAGGGCAGCGTCCAACCTCTGAAGATCAAGTGTGAGCTCAAATTTAGCATCAGTGTACTATTTACTTAGAATGTGCAATATAATATCATACATGCTTTAAACTATCAGATTCACATTGTTTATTATAAACACAAACCTCTTTCAGGTGAAATTTTGATCACAATAATGATCACCAAATGAAATGGGCAACTGACAATGTTTTCGTTAAAAAAAGTTTTTTGTATGTATATATTAAATATGCATCATCATTTTTCATCATTAATCAGTATATACTAGCATATTCTCAGAAAAATGTTTGGAAAACTTCCAGTTTAAGCTATAGCTGTAGTACAGTGAGTTTTGTGCGAGCAGGGATCTCCTCCATAGACTTTCCCACACTTGGTCCTGTTGCACACATCCTAAGGCACTCGCTCAGAATTCTATAGACGGCTCTGTCTGTTCCTGAGTGCTTTGTTCCCAGTCTCCACATCCCCTCATCCCAAGGGACTATCTCACCCTGTGGGCCAAACGAGGGTCTATTTAGTACACGCTTGTCACGTCGCATGTCAATATACCCATAACTCAGTGCCGTAACCTCTCTGTTTCCCCTGAGATTCATCCCTCTCCTGTCTCCATCTATGAGCATGTCACGGTCATTACAGGTGCATGAAAGGACTATCTCAAATATCCGGTTTTCAGATGCAGAAATTAGCGAATGCCGCATCGTATCGCATGACTTTGATATTCCTCTTTCAAGCCCCGAGGTTGCATATTCAGTGATCCCCAATAAACCCCCCCTCACCAATATGACTAACAGTGCTTTTTAGGTAATAAGAGATCATTTTGACAGCAGTGGCTTTTGAAATACATTTTTTCTTCAAAAAAAAAAAAATCCTGCATAATATTAAAGTGTTTTTCATTCAAATCAAAGACGTGTACCTGTGGGCAAGTGCAATGAATTAATCGTAAATGCCTGAGGAGAGACTGAAACTAGACACTTTTGGGGGAGCCACACATTTTCGGTGGAAGAAAGTGAGCATTGGGCTTTTGTGTTTCCTCCATGTCATTTGTGTTATGCACATTCATTTGGTGAGCTCATCTGAGGCACCTGTTTGGATAATTTTGGGGTAAAATAATCCAGGGCTATCCTGTTTCATGGGTTTTGTCATGCATGCCCGTACTTTACAGCACTAACTGAAGCTGAATGCATCAGGTTCACATGTAGAGGATCTAAATATGCTTGAAAACTCACACCTCTCTTTTAAAGAGAGCAACATCCTCAGCACAGTATCTCTGTTTGAGAGTGTTGCAGTATAGAGTTTGCTCTGTTAAGCTTGCATTCATTTGCATGGAAGGAATGTATCCTTTGAGGTACACAATAGACGTTTCCTATTTTCTAAAACCAGCACTAATAGAATAAAAGACTAAAAGATTGTTTGCATGTAGTGAAGGTTTTTTGCATGCTGCTAATTAAATAATTGTTTGTCAAAATAAGAATAAAATAAATCAACCTGCAAAATATGAAAATTCAAAAAAATCCACCCATTCAATTCACTTGTCCTCTGTGGGGTCATGGGAATTCAAGAAAATGTTATCCAAAATTGATCTTTGTTTTAAAGGGATAGTTCATGCAAAAATGAAAATTTTTGTCATCATTCACTCACCCTCAAGTTGTTCCAAACCTGTATAAATTTCTTTGTTCTGCTGTATACAAAGGAAGATATTTGGAAGAATGTTTGTATCCAAGCAGATCTCGCCGCTTTCGCCACATTCCTGGTTGCATTCGCACCGGGAATAGGAACTCTGAAGCGGCCGACAGTAGCATCTTTAAGCGTGGCATTTACAAACGCTAAAAACTGGTGGATGGAGGATGCCGTGATCGGAGCTGTGTTTGTTGGGTGTTGTGGGTTTAAGAGCAAAAAGTGGGGCTAAGAGACGAAATCTCCTATGACAACTTTCAGTATTACATATCATCGAGGCGGAGAAAAGAACACAACTCTGCAGACAACAGGTAAATGCCGTTATCGCTATTTTCCATGTTTGTGAAGTAAATATGTTTACTCAGCTTTTTAAAAATGCCGGTGTTTGACATGCATTTAACCAATCAATGTAGACTTACATCACTGATAGTTCCTATAGTGCTGGTTTAGACCCTACTCTGAAGTAGGAGCTAATTTAGTTCACCCAAAAGCAGTTCCTAGAACTAAAATCGTTCCTAGTTCCTGTGGTGCGAACACGGCAAAATCCGGATTCTTCAGCCAATAGTTCTAGTAACTATGAAAAGGTTCCTCCAGTGCGAAAGCCTCTATTGACCATAGTAGGAAAAGAAATACTGTGGTGGTCAATGGGGGGCGAGATCTGCTTAGTTACAAACATTCTTCCAAATATCTTCCTTTGTGTTCAGCAGAACAAATACATTTATACAGGTTTGGAACAACTTGAGAGTGAGTAAATGATGACAGAATTTTCAAATTTGGGTGAACTATCCCTTTAAAAAGATGTCATTCTGTTTTCAGTGTGTGGAGTGAATTAAATGTCTTAATGTTGAATACAATGAATTGTTTTTCAAATGCTGTCATAGACAAATGTGTAAACTGTGTTTTGTTTTACTTATTTATTTTTACTTTAAATATAACCTATTAAGTTGAAAGTCATATTTAAAAGTCAGTCAGACTGTAAAGATCGTCAGAGGAAAAACTGCACATTCTTCACAGTAAGGGGGTTTTGGTTTATAGTGTTGCTTCCATTTAGTTTGGCGGGTTTAGACCAAATGTAATGTATAAATGTATTTTAATGGTTTTCTTAACCATTCATTTAAGTATTAATAAATAAACAGATAATAACAAATAAAATCGTCTGGATTGTTCTAAAATGTTCTCTCTTTTTTTAGATTTATTTAATAAAATTATTTCGTGTCAGGTTTCTTCGACGATTGGCTCACATTAAGATCATTTTTCATGTAGATAATGAAGAATAATGTTGCTGTAGGTGGGCGTGCTGCCTGCAGCGCGAGGACACGCCCATTTTCAGCACACTTCAATATTCCACTCGCTGCTGCTGCTGCTGCTGTTCAAAGAATGGGCGGGTATATAAACATGCACGAGTAAACAGGTAGGTATAATCATTCTCTGAATTTTCAAAGAGACAGAACCGAACTCCTTTGCAATGCCCCTGAACACATGCGAATACCAGCTGCTGTTTCTGCTCTGTTTTCTGATGAAAAGCTGTCATGCTTTCAAAAATGATGCCACTGAAGAGTTTTATGGGCACATGGTCGCATCATCTCACGAGACTCCGAACAACGCCTCTTTAAATCGAGCACGCAACGGAGGAAGACGAACGGAGAGCCGAGACCAAAACGGTACGTATTTACCATTAAGTGTTTCCTCTTGTGTTATACTTTTGTAGGATCTATCTATCTATCTATCTATCTATCTATCTATCTATCTATCTATCTATCTATCTATCTATCTATCTATCTATCTATCTATCTGTCACTTTAACCTTAACTTAAAGCTTTTAAAACTATTTTAAGCTTTCAGACAAGGCTATTATATTACTGTAGTAGTTATTTAAAGGGATAGTTCACCCAAAAATGAAAATGCTCTCATTAATTACTTACCCTCATGTCGTTCCAAACCCGTAAGACTTTCGTTCGTTATCGGAACACAAATGAAGACCTTTTTGATGAAATCTGAGAGCTTTCTGACAGCTACGCAACTGACTTTTTGACACTTCAAAAATTTCTTAAAGAGATCGTAAAACTAATCCATATGAATTGAGTGGTTTAGTCCAAATTTTCTGAAGAAACATGATCGCTTTATATGATGAACTGATTGAATTTAGGCTTTTATTCACATATAAGTGCGAGAACTAATGTGGTGCATTCTGGTGTGTTATTTGAACTTCCACAAGGTTTGTTCTCTTGCATCAAGCAGGTTCGGTTGAGCTTCTGTTTTTGTTCGCCGATCAATGTTTATATGTGGATAAAAGTCTAAATTAAATATGTTCATCAGATAAAGCCATTAAGTCTCAATTCATACGGATTAGTTTTATGATCTCTTTATGAACTTTTTGAAACATCAAAGTGTCAGTTGCGTAGTTGTCTATGGAAGGACAGAAAGCTCTCAGATTTAATCAAAAATATCTTCATTTGTGTTCCGAAGATGAACGAAAGTCTTGCCGGTTTGGAACGACATGAGGGTGAGAAATTAATGACAGAATTTTCATTTTTGGGTGAACTGTCCCTTTAAAGTATTATGTATCATGTGAAATGTTACCATAATTCCTTATCCATCCACTGATTTCTAAAGCATGAAATTTCCTTTGCAGAACAGCACCAGGTCGGTTGCAGGGAGCTGAGGTCCACTAAATACATATCCGATGGCCAGTGCACGAGCCTGAATCCCGTGAAGGAGTTAGTGTGTGCCGGAGAATGCCTACCCACCCACTTGCTGCCCAATTGGATCGGTGGAGGTCACTACTGGAGCAGACGGGATGCCCAGGAGTGGCGCTGCGTCACTGACCGCACACGCACCCAGCGCATTAAACTCCAGTGTCAGGACGGCAGCACGCGAACCTACAAGATCACCGCTGTCACATCCTGCACATGCAAAAAATACACGCGCCAACACAACGAGTCCTCTCATGCACCTCAGGGTCCCTCAAAGGAACATCCACTGCAGAACCCAAAGAAGAAAAAAAGCAAAAATAAAAATTTAAATGTTAATTCTAAAAATGAATAGAGCTTCTCATTGATTGAGAATGAGCCATACTGATGCAGATTTGACCAACACAACCCTGCTAATGGAAGGAATGGGACTATAGTATGAACTACTATGACATTGACTGGATTGCAATGATGTACAGCTGTTTTTCTTACTATTTCAGATTCTTTGATGACCATGCATAAATGTATGCATATGTGTGTGTATATGCACTTTTTGAGTGTAATATGGTTAATGTTTTGTACAAATAACCTGATTACATGAAGCAATTATGTATACGACTACATTTGAATGACAAAAGTTGAGGGAAAAAATGATAACTATAGCTATGTAAATATTTGCATTTCATGTATGTAGTAGTTTTTGAATAGAATTACATCTATTTTTATATAATAGTTGTTTTATGAATATTTCAAGTTGACATTTACACAGTTAAATTCACATTAATACAATAAATTAAGTAGTTTACATATGCTGGTTTGTATCATTTTGAAGTGGAGACCACTGATTGTAGCTCAAGGCAAGGTTGTAGAATTACACGGACAGTCAGAAACTCGAACAAATGAGGAATTAGTTCAAGAAGCGAGTTCTTTCTCACTGTGTTCGTAACTCTACGCTGCATTGTTGTGAAGGGCTGCCCTCACCTGCAGGCACATCAGCTACTTTTTGGCGGCAACATGTTAAAGCTGCTTCATTGTATTCCGTATCCTTTCACTCTGCCATTCTGAAAGTCATGTTGCCGTGCCTGAGGTTATATTCCCAAGTTATGAATCAGATTCCTTGTGTTGTGAATCCAGGAATCCAGAGGAAGGTGACACTGCAGAGGTAACATTGCAAGTCACTGGAGGATGAGAAACTTTGTGGGTCCTGTGAAATCAATAATAAAGAAGCATAAAGCAACTTTATGTAATGTCAGCTTTCCAAATCAAGATAATGCTTTCCAGTTTTGTATGTAAGATGCATCAGAATGTCAGCGAACAGACTGTGCGGTCCATGGGTGTGCCGAGACTAAAGGCAGGTAATATCATGAGTCTAACGGAAGACGTCTTTAAAGGATGTCTGGTGTCTCTGGTGTGTTGACAGGTGCAGTCAGAAACGGGTGCTTTTGTCACAGCAAGTACTGATTCTCCATCTCTATAATTATCCCTGACAACAGATTTGCCTCTAGAGAGTTTGAGATGCAAGGACCACCTGCTGTTATTTATAAGCTCAATTACCAAATACATTCCCTAAAGAATGGGTTGCTCTGATCTACAAAACTCTGCATACTCCCACTTACTATGGCATTCAAACACAGGCTTTTCCTTGGAAATGTTTTATGTGTTTACTCAAGATTCTGAACTGAGAACACGTCATTGGATTTCCCAAAGTTTATAAGGTTAGTGGCATCAAATTGCGATGAAACTGAAGTAGCGATAGATCTTTTCTTTTGTATTGTGATGTTAAAATTTTTTTTAAAAAGTGTTGGGGATTTGGTTCTACACAAATAAAAGTTCCAAAAGGGAGTTTGTGCATTGATGCCATAGAACCATTTTCGGTTCCACAAATAACCATTCTGTGAACTGATCTTAAAAGAAATGTTTTCTTTGTGTGAAGAACATTTTAATAATCAAAAGTAGGATCTAGAGGGCCGCAAGGAATGCAAGGAGGTTGTGGAAAAGTCTAAAGAAAAGCAGTGTAAAAAAAAATAATAATAATAATAATAGACAGCCAAACCCTACTAATCTTCAATATTTACTTCAAGTGCCCTGTGAGGTTTAATATAATATTTCAATCATTTAAAGGCACAATATGTAATATTTTTTATTAAAATATCCAAAACCAATAGAACAGTGTTATATCTTTTGTTTACTTGTGTACTTACATTATCCCAGATGTTTCCAAGAATGTTTTAAATCCAGAGAAATAAGCAATTTTAACCAGGACATGGACCATGTCCGTGTGTCGTCTATCAATGACATGATACCTGCATTACCCTTGATTTTGACACTGAGTCTCTGAGTTTCACAGACAGGGCTTAGCCTACGCCAGGATTAGGCCTTAGTTTAATTAGGGCATTTAAGTAGCTTTTATAAGTGAAGTTCACAACGTAATTTCAGGAGGAGTGAACCCATCTAATCTTTCAATTTGTGAAATTCAAACATAATTTCAAGAGGAGGGAACCCTAATCTTTCAGTTAACGACCAGAGCATATAAGCAGCTACTCACCCTGCTCTGGCATCAGTTGTTTCGATAGTCCTCCACCTCCCCAACTCCACCACATAATTTAGGCATCTCATCTATCGTACTCCTCTTCCAGGCACTAGTTGTCCCTGGGGGGTATATCCAAGCTCGAGTTGAAGCTGCTTCCTCGAGCCCCTCCACAGCGGACAACAAGCCAAATATGCTTAACCTTATTAGCTTAAAGATTTTATGAGGAAACGAACTCGTGAAATGTTCATTAGAAAAAAACATTACTGCTGTGCATCTCGAGACAAAACAATGACAATGACGCATTTTAAGATATGTCAGTGCAAGTTACTTTCAGTTAAAACAGCTCAAACATGCATTTTAGTCCGGGACTAGCTTAAGCCTTGTCTGTGAAACCAGGGGATTGTTTTATTAGATAAGGGAACAACTGTTCAAAAACGAATCATTGTTATATAGTTCAACACAGTATTATTGTTTGAATCTTGTTTTCTTGATTTTCCACTAGTACCATGTTTTTATCATGAGTCGGAGACAACACTATTTTGCCAAGTGGCTAACAAAGCATAATCAGATGCAGCTTTATTTTTAATAACAGTAATACAGGATTCTCTCCGTCATACAATATGTTTTAAAAATTAATTGCATGCCAACACAAGCCATCCAGCATTTATTATTATGATATTCTAATATGAATCTAGCTTACTGCAGTGTGCAACAAGTGTCTCATAGAAGCCGCCCAGCGAACACATGGAGTAACGTTATAAAATCATTTTCAACACACTCAAATTTTTCTTATATGAGTGTTGCGTTACCTCACATACACTTGACCCGGAAGAAGTGGAAGCAGTTATCTGTGGCATTATAAAAGTTCAGCTGCTCTCGAGGCGTGTGTCGCGCTCGTCTCTCATTAGCAATCGCTCCAGCGGCCTCGTTCAGCTTGCACACTCGGCTCTGCTCTGCTTCAAATTACAGTAACGTTAATAATCTCATCCATGAACATGATTTCTGCCTGAGCCCCATCCCGATTCTTTTCCACCGGCTGTGAGGTGAAGATGACATCTCCCATAATTCGGTGCTCAATCTCGGCGTCATCAAGCTACGCCTTTGTTTTGAATAGGCGACCTCTAGTGGTGAAAAATTACATATTGTTCCTTTAACAGCACATTTTCTTGTTCATGGTTCTCTCTTAATGCTCATGTGACATGAAGGTAAACAAATAAAATATTTCATTTTTAGTAAGTGTTTTATTTTATTTGGTTGTTTGATTGATTGACTGATTGAATTAAATAATTAATTAAATAGTAGTTTTTCATCAACTCACAAACCCCAGTTTAAGAAACCCTGCCCTGTGGTATTTCAGATAACACTATGTTATTTAACATTAACATTTAGCCTTATGCTGTGATCAGTGGACCACGAAAATCCCATACATGATGAATGACATACTGACGTACATCGTTCTTATGTCTCATTGGTTCATGTAATTCAACAGTTTACTTTACTCAAAGTAAGAAAAAAAAAACAACATTAAATCTTCTTATGGTAATTTACTCATCATTTCATTTATTTCTCCTCACATGTTTTCATCACTCCATATAGTTTTATGTTGCTGTGCATCATTTCACAACAACTGTCAATTCTCAACAAACTGTCATTGTTTAAACCATACATTTATAATCATATACCATACAGCCCCAGGCAGCGCTTAACTCCAGTTAATTCCTGCAGCAAGTGATGTATAACTCACTCTGTCAACACAGTACAATGCGCCAAAATAGACTGCTGTACCGTAACTCCAACTCACCTACGGTTTGGATCGTTACCATAAACAACACAGCATCACATGTCAGTGATGTCTTAAAATTTTATGTTGCATCAACTTGAGATGGAAGTTGTTTAACAGAACATACAGTTTGACTTTAAGTCACAATAAAATCAAAATTGACAATTCTTATTTTTTTATGGAATATTGCAGAAGTTATTAGGGTAACACTTTACAATAAGGTTCATTAGTTAACATTATTTAGTAAATACAGTAACACATATATTGTTCATGGTTAGTTCATGTTGGTTAATACATTAACTAATGAACCTTATTGTAAAGGTGTTACCGTTTTTAGAAATGATGTATCTGTGCACATCGTTATGCATCCTCAATAAACAAGCTACAATTAGTCCAAAATGCAGTTGCTAGAGTTCTTACCAGGTCAAGAATATTTGATCATATAACACCAATTTTATTTTTTTTATTTTTACCAATTAAGTTCAGTAACGATTTGTGAATTTAACCGATCTTCTATCACCCTACAATCCACACTCTTTAAAGGATTAGTTCACTCCATAATTTAAATTTCCTGATAATTTACTCACCCCCATGTCACCTTAATTTCTTCTTCAGTTGAAAAGAAATTAAAGTTTTTGAGGAAAACATTCCAGGATTTTTCTCCATATAGTGGATTTCAAGGTCACCGTGATTTTGCCAAGTAAGACATGTTCCTGGGTCAGCATATTTTGTTGATCCTGGAACAACAAAGGGCTCTACGCGATCCCAGCCGAGGAATAAGGATCTTATCTAGCGAAACGATTGGCCATTTTCTAAAAAAATAAATAAAAATGTATATACTTTTCAATCACAAATGCTCGTCTGAGAGCTTTCTGTCCCTCCATAACAGCCTACGCAACTGAAACTTTGACACTTCAAAAAGTTAATAAAGAGATCATAAAAAACTAATTCATGTGATTTGAGAGGTTTAGTCCAGATTCTCTGAAGAGACTCGATCGCTTTATATGATGAACACATTTAATTTAGGCATTTATTCACACATAATGGTTTAGTTTTACGGTCTCTTTATGAACTTTCTGAAGCGTCAAAGTTTCAGTTGCGTAGGCTGTCTAGGGAGGGTCAGAAAGCTCTCAGATTTCACCAAAAAGATCTTCATTTGTGTTCCGACGATGAACGAAAGTCTGACGGGTTTGGAACGACATGACATAATGTGTCATAATGTCACATAATTCAAAATAGTTGGTGAGATTACAAAACTCACAAGGTTGATGTATTCATGATTTAACCCCGCAGAGCACCTGTGAAATGGCTAATGAGGGAAACACATTTGCTTCATTTAAAATAACAATACACAAAGCTGCAGCATAATCTCCGGCTATGCATTGCAATGACAGGTCTTTCAGTGTTGCCAAGTCCACAGTTTTTCCCCAGAATTGGGCTACTACACTGTTTCCACGGGTTGTTTTTCTAGTCTCTGGGTTGAAATGGACACAATTGGGCTTGTTTTGGCCTTGATTGGGCTAGTTTTGATTAGCAATTGGGCAGGTTTTCTGGTGCAGACCTGGCAACCCTGAGGTCTTTGCACCTGTTGGTGTATTTTGATGATTTTGCCTCATAGAGCACAAAACAAAACAAAGATTTCTGATGCCTCAAGGCAAGGCAAGGCAAGGCAAGGCAATTTTATTTGTATAGCACATTTCATACACAATGGTAATTCAAAGTGCTTCACATAAAGAAGAATAATAAAAATAGAACATAAGGAATAGAAATAACAGTAAAAAAGATGATACATAAAAGATATAAAATACATTAGAAATGAAATAAAAACAGGAAAAGACAGAATTTTGCTATCTGGATGGAATCAAGGCCATTGTCAGGACTTTGTTCTTATAAGTGTTTAATATGGATGCTTCCCGCTTTCTTGTTACCATAGCAACCACGTAACATCACACTTCTATGCCACTATCGGTGAAGCTTTTCATACAGAGGTTAAAGTAGAATCACATTGAATCAGCTTATCCAGCTGATGCAGCTTAACCCATCCACTCACAGACATGTGAGAAAATGCATCCAATTGTCGTCACACCTGTTTCTCATTCAACCAAGATGCTCTGGAGAGATGGTTTCATCCTCCAGCTACAGCTCATCTTGTGTAAAACAAAGACCCTCAGTGTTTCTGAGGGCCCTATTCCTATGTTAATACATCCAATTATGAAACTGTTACTGTTATTTGAGTTTGGGCTTCGTAGGAAACAGAAACAGAATAAAGTAAAAATGACAGTTGGAATGTTAAGCACCAAGATGCGAAATCTGAGTAAACAATGAGCTGGAAACTGAAATGGTCTCAGAAATAGGCCTACTGCATGCCGTTTGTAATGAATGTAGTGCATGGCTAAGATGGCCAAGGCAGGTAAGCTTGTTAAGGAAAGAACAACATGAACTAAAGATTTAGTTTAGTACAGTGATTTTATTTAATTTGGCAAGCAATGATGCCACATTCCACGGTGTGTTTCTGCCCTTTTCATGATGTTATTGACATTGATCTGTTTATATTATTTCAGGCATGTCTCAGCCAAGTGCAGCAAGAGGATAGGCACAAACCTGCTGAGCGCTAATGTCTTAGCTGTGTGACATGTTAAGTAAACAATTAATCTTTAAGGTTGTGTTTGATACAACAGACCAGACCAATATTCTTTATTTTCTGATTTATTTAGTAATTTATAGGCCTATAAATCAATTAGGCTTAAACATTTTAATCAAATTAATTACAGTTATACTGATTAATCAGATTAATCACAATTAGTTTAGGCTCTTGGAAAACCTGCTGTAACTGGCTTGTGCCTATTTTCAGACGGGACTAATCAACTTTATTACAGCTCTCTGGAATATTTGATTCTGATTGGTCATTCGCGCCATTCGGTGGTCTGATATTTCCTAATATTTGCTGTCGCTCTTAGCAACGCTGTATTTCAAAGCCCGCGTCTGAACTGGAGCTTCTAACGGCAGCTGCAGTGATGCGATGACTTTACCAATCAGCAATTGGCTCTTATTTAGAAGGCGGGACTTATTCCGCCATATAGAGTACCTCAGAGATGACGTGTTTTTGTATGCAAAACTCGGAAGCGAGTTAGCATTTTAGGACTTCCGGTTCCATCGCCCTAAAGTCTATGGGTTTTTTGAATGGGTTTTTGCTAAACCACCTGAAATAAGGTCTGTGGTTAACAAAGCCTCTAAATATTTTCATGTTTTGATCTATGACATAAAACACACCAGTTATAACCCGCTTGTGATTTTTTAAACTTTTATTGTGTCTTAAAAACGGCGGTTACTAACAAGTTGCTAAAAGGGACTACTTCCTTTGGCGGGGACTTTAGACGTCATCATGACAAACAGGACATTTGAACAGCATTTCTCATAAAAAAGTGGATAAGTATTCATACACATCGCAGATTATAATCAGTGAGCATGTTTTTAAATAGAGTTGTTTTCTAAATAAAGTTTGAGGACGCTTGGTGGTGACGACGTTGATCCGGGACCATGGTGTGCTGTAGTCCGTTTATAGCCTACTGTTAGCCTTTTATATCTGACGACTTTATTTAGGCTTCAAAATGTATAAATGTTGTGTTAACATGTAAAGATTATCTTGATAGACAAAACGTGTAAGTGTCATAACCCTTTGTTAAACACAGAGCTTATTTTTTGCGATTTTCCAAAAGTCTATGGGAAAAATGCATAGGTTTTCGATCGAGGGAACCCGTGCGCCGCTAACTTCCGGGTTGGCCTACAAAAACACGTCATCCCTGAGGCGCATTGCACTTTCTCCCATTCAAAACAATACGAGTGGCGCTTCTTGTGTTATTCTAGAGGAGTCCTTCGTGTATATCAGACCGCTCCATCCGGGTAACGGAAACCGGCGCAAACTGGCGCCATCTTGTGTCTCAGTTATCGATTATAGTGAAATTCACCTCAGTGGAATACTGTAATATTTTGTTTTTTTGTTTGTTTCGTTTATACGTTGTAGTGGACATTTTCTAAACAGAAGCTTTAATATAATATACAGGTAAGTTAAGACTGCACAATTATTTCAACCATTGTTTCATGTGAAATATTTGTTGAGTAGCTAAAAGGGCACTTCTTTCACTCTCTTCATTTAGGCCAGTGGTGAACATGTGGAGGCAAAGTTCCCTTTCTGGGTTTGGATTCTTTTAGTGAGATTCATGTTACCTTTAATGCTTACACAGCATTGGTGTAAAGTAGGAGTAGCTAAATGTAATTAGTTACTTGATTATCTTTTTGGCTAGTTTGTAGTTTGACAGAGTCAAAGATAGCAACTTTTACACTCTGCTTGACTACATTTTTTGAGTATGTACTCTTTACTCCAATACATTTGTAATGCTATTACTCATTACATTTCGTAAGGCAAGGTGTATATACTGTGAGTTTTTCCGTTACTCACCCAAACTTGTCAACGAGGCGACTTTACGCAAATTTGAGATGAGGACATGGCTGCAGCCGGTAATGAGGCTGAAACCTGCACATCTGGTGCATGTATTTGATGATTTAATTTTACTTAAAATTATGTTATTTTTCCTTTATTTTGGAAAAGACCTTTTTGAAGGATATTGGTTCACTTATGCCCTTTTAAGGCACTTGAGACTTGTTTGTTGACTTTTAATAGGATGTTGTGTTGACCTTTATTAATTGCAATATTGGGTTTTATTTTGATTTCAGATAAAAAAATAAAAGACTTTTACTCAAATGATATTGGAATTGGTAATGGAGTCATTTTCGCTGTAAGGTATGGTTTTCAGGTACTCTTTACACCTCTGTTACACAGCTTTTGGGTTAAAGACTTGTAAAACTCCATTTTACCTACACTTCAACCATCAACAAGCAAGTTGAAGCAGCCAAATGGTAATATATAATAGTTTAGTCTGCTAATTATGAAAACCACATCATATATCAAATAATAAAACAGTAAATAAGCATATTGTGTATTATTTGATGTTATAGTCTCCTAGGACAAGATGCTCCAGGTGTAGGCCTAATTCCTTCTTCTGTGTTGACACATGCACTAAGAGAAATCCTTTATAATTTCTGTACCTGGCAATGAAGGTTTCTTATGTCTTAAGCCTTTTAATTCTTATATTAGTACTACCTGGCACTATAATCGCTGTACTGTCTGCCTAACTGATATTTCTTTTTCATTCATCAGCTTCGTGACAGCAGAGACTGTGCACACACTTAATCCTTGTTATTAATGCAGAGTTGATGATCAGTCCCTTCGATGCCTAGATTTAGGGTCTTCTGGCACAATGGTGTATTTTTCCATCATTAAAAGACGTGTTGGTTCTGTCACTTCATTTGAGAAATATGACTTGGAGTTTGGTATGGCAGCTGGCAGTAGTATTGAGGGATACACAGAATGCAATGTTGTATGGCAGTTGGCAGTAATTTTGAGGGAAAAGATATGACACATTAATATATTGCTTTCCTTTGAGACTATTTTGAGGTGGTGCTGTGTATTTCTTTCAACTGGCAGTGAAAAGCAGTCCTTGGAACATTTGGGAAAATCCAAGCAAGGCACCAGAGCAGGGTTTGTAAGCCGCTCAAAGCTGTTAATAAACGAATATCAGACTCTGCTGTGGTTGTTGGGTTTGTTGGACAAAATAACCCTGCATCATAGATCAGATTATTATTTATTGTTGTTAAAATTATTATTATTATTTTCAAATATCACTGCAGAAGTAAACAAAGCAAATCTTCTGGTGAGGACAACTCTATTATTAGATTTGTGCCGTATTTGTTTGTATATAGCTTTGATTCTGTTATCATTCCAGTGGTAATTCCCACCAGAGAGTGAAATTCAAATATTGCTATATTTTGGAAATTACAAATTTGGGATAGAATGACAAAACAGGATATCCAGACATTTTTTTTTACAACAACATACAGCAAACATTTTGGTTGAGACAGAGAAAATGGATAAGTAAACTGGTAAACTTGACCACCCATGTAAATATTGAAAACAGTCTGGAAAAGATTATTTTGCTAAGAATGCAATTAAGCAAGTTTCAGCATTTCTCCTTAAGCAGTGAAGTCCTCAAATTGAAGCTTTTTCGTTATTGTTATCATTGTATACTAGTAACATAGTTTGTTTTATTATATTTAAATTGTATATTTAGGATATTTATTTACCTTTTTTATACTATGCATTTGACCTTAAAGGTGATACAGAGGATCTTTTCGTCGACTGAGAAACCAAAGACTGTTAGTGAGTTTTTGAAATAAGCGCATGCGTAAGAACAACCCCCCTCCTTCACAGCTCATTTCGAGGGAACGCCTCCCAAAACGCGTGCACGGGTATTGGAACACGAGTGTTTACCACCGGCATTCGCTGTGTTGTGTTAGTGGATTCATTATGTCGGACTCACCGCAGGTAACTCATAATCTGCAGTTGTTACTCCTGTCTCCTGACAAAAACATTGCATGCGGCGCCTGTGGAGTGTGGAAAGTTACTGGAGCGCGCAGCCGCGCACGTCTCTCACAAGGAACGTCATGGCAGTGATTGACAAGCCAGAGGGCCAATCGTTTACACGATTGGCTGATGTTTTTAAGGCCCTACCTCGTGCACAGATGATGTATATTAATATTATTCTTTCAGTGCACCAAATAAATAGTCTTTTATCAGTTAGTAAAGACAGTTTCAAGTAATATTGCAAAAATGTATAAAACAAAACATCCTCTGGCACCTTTAAGTGCCATGTTAATTTGTATATTTGCATAATTATTCCATACTTATACTGCTTCAGATAACAGTTTAATTGGAGACCTTCATCTTAAAATGTAATGCTCACTTAATTTAAAATTCATGGATCTCCTACCTTTGCCCAGAAAACTTTATTGGTTGGTGATGAGTGTGGGCACATGTTTGTTTGTGTAAATGCACACATATACAGTATGAGTGTGTTCACTTTACGCTTTGTTGCATCAGTGATGATAAGCTTTTTCCTCTTGTCTTCTGGCCTGAGCTCTTGTGACATCATCATTCATCACCATCAGAGATCACTGGGGCCAACGTGGGTGGGCCGGACTAGGCCAACATCTGCAGACTGAGAGCTTCCAGGACTCTTTTCATCTTTCTTCTCTGTCTTATTCTCTCTTTCTGTCTATTTCTCTTAATTTTCACTCTTACTTGTTCTATATAGTTTCCTTTCCTCAAAATGTAATGTTCATATCTTGTTATGTCCTCTGCATTTCATATATGGCATGAAAATGTCTGATGGTTTCCTCAGTTACAATTTGTTTACTTGGTTTTGTGTAATCGGTTGGTGTAATCAATTAAAAACAGATTCCATTAAAAGGCAAATAAGATCTATTTAAAGCTTCTTGTGACAATGACTGCATTAACATGCGCATGTTATGTTATAAAACATGCATTGACATGTTACAAGTAAGCATCATGTAAAACAGATTAACCTGACATGGCATATGTCTGTATTAATCCAAATTTCCCACCTTATCCAACCTTATTCAGAATATTCACTGTAACTGAACATTAATTCATTTAGAATTCAGTGAAATAAATGGCAAGAGTGAACATCTCCAGTATTTCCAGAAAAAAACGTACATGACAGTTTATTCTGAATATACTCATTACGTTAGGAATATTCAATATTCCCTTTCAGAATAAAGACTTTCAGCAACAGTATAAAGCAGTTGCTGCATCTCCCGTTCCACAACATCCCATATGAAAAAATGATTTTTTTTGGATTGAGATCTGGTGACTGTGCAGGCCATTTGAGTATAGTGAACTCATTGTCATGTTCAGGACATTTTTTTTTAGATGATTTGAGCTTTGTGACATGACGCGTTATTCTGCTGGAAGTAGATGGGTACACTGCTGTCATAAAGGGATGGACATGGTCAGCAACAATACTAAGGTAGGCTGTGGTGTTTAAACGATACTCAGTTGGTACTAAGGTGCCCAAAGTGTGTCAAAAAAAATATCCAAATAGCACACCACCAGCAGCAGCAGCCTGAACCATTGATACAAGGCAGGATGGATCCATGCTTTTTATATTGTTTACTCCAAATTCTGACCCAACCATCTGAATCAGAAAATCGCCCTCTTTTCTCTTTTAATCGCATCAGAAATCGAGACTCATCAGACCAGGCAACTGTAGCCTCAGTTTCCTGTTCCTAGCTAACAGGAGTGCTGTAGCCCATCTGCTTCAAGGTTCAGTGTGTTGTGCATTCAGAGATGTTCTTCTGCATCCCTCAGTTGTAACGAGTGGTTATTTGAGTTACTGTTGCCTTTGCAGCTCGAACCAGCCTGGCCATTCTCTTCTGACCTCCAGGGCATTTTAGCCCACAGAACTGCCGCTCACTGGATATTTTCTCTTTTTCGGACCATTCTCTGTAAACCCTAGAGATGGTTGTGCGTGAAAATACCAGTAGATCAGCAGTTTCTGAAATACTCAGACCAGCCCGTTTGGCACTAACAACCATGCCACACTCAAAGTTACTTAATTCACATTTTTCCCCATTCTGATGATCAGTTTGAACTTCAGCAGATCGTCTTGACCAATGCCTGCATCCGAAAGCTTAAAAATGCTGCCTTTGGAGAATGCATCCCAAGGTAGGAAGGCATAAAGGCACGTCCAAATCCAATGTTAGCATCACTTCCTGTCTCCTGAGATGCCTTCATCTAATTGTTTTTTGAAGGCAGCATAGATAGCAAGTCCTTTTAGGGCAAGTCATTTAAATTGTTGGCCATCTTTGAAACAGCTTTCAGGCAGCTATTGCAGAAAATTTTGACTAAACCGCTCGATTCATATGGATTACTTTTATGATCTCTTTAAGAACTTTCTGAAGCGACAAAGTAGTAGTCCCATGGACTGTCAATGGAGTCATAGAACTCTCTCAGATTTTATTTAATATATCTTCATTTGTGTTTCGAAGATGAACGAAAGTCTTACGGGTTTTGGAACTACATGAGGGTGAGTGGTGAGTTTTTTCATTTTTGGTTAAACTAAACCTTTAACAGAAAAAAATATGTGCTTGTAAACATTGTCATTTTTTTCATGGAATATAGTTTACCCAAACATGAATAATTTAATTTATTGACCCTAATTTTACTTCAAATCTGTGGGGAAATATTGATGCATATTTTTTTCAAATATGAGCAGAGATGTGATGTAATGATGTCACAAAATAAAAAAAGTGTAAGAAAAAAAAAAGTCTGAAACCTGAAACCCCTCAAATGATAATCCTGTAATTTGAGACACACTGAGACATGTTAATATTCAGTCATTTTTACACAAAATCGAAAAAGAGGGAGTGGAAAAGGAAAGCTAAAACATAGGCATAATGTAGCACATCTGCACTCTTCCCATAGTAAAGTCACAGTGCCCCACAGTCATTGCTGAAGTATATAGGCTGCTTTGTGGGACAGCTTTTAAGTGCTGCGAATCCACTGATACTCTGTATCTTGGGTAATGATGAGACTACTCATCACGGCAAATACACGAGACTGTTTTTGCTGGTGTGGACATTTGATCCAGAAAGAGAGGAAATGCAGTTAAAAAAACAGCACTATTTGTTCCTCAGTATTATGTGTCAGCGCTGTGTATGGAACCACATGATACCACTGTTCCTCGCCCTGTGACCTCATGTTTGGAGCCATGCCTTTCTTTAGTTATCTGTATTGCATCACACTCTGAAACCTGCCTGAATGGGATCACGGCACAATGAGACTGTGGATCCTTTCTCTCTTTCTTCTTTTTTGATAAAAATGTGTATATAACTTTGTCACACTTGCTCTGTAGAAGTGTGAGAAGAAATCCATCTCTCTTCCTCCTGCTAGTAAAGACATATTGGGGCTTGACAGTTGTGATTTTAGTCTTTGGTAGTAATGGTGACAGGATTTTGGCGGGCGGTCAGTCCCCCCGTTTACACCTGACATTAAGAAATGTTTACATGGTCCAAAATGTTTTGTGATCTGATCTCACACTAACTAGCCTACAGTTGGAAAAGGTTGAAAATGCACATGACCACATTGCATTTGCACTGTACATGCTAATCCATCATGGGGTTTTGGCAACAGAGTCACTGGAAGTTGAATATCCTTTTACACACAACTTTTGAATCTACTAGGCTACTGTTGTCTTGTAGGCTACGAACCCCCAAAGCAGATTCAGTTTTAATACGCAAATGAGACTGGAGAGAGATCAGAATGTATTGGATTATTATTTATTTATTTACTTTACATATTCACTATTTAAAGTGTAATTAAATTATATGATTTATTTTGGAGTTATATCTTTTTTTATTGTTATCTTTCAGCTACTTGGGGGAATTTCTGTGAAAGTTAGTTAAATTAAATAAAACTGAAACATTCCTTGAATGTAAGGAGTTGTTTTTGCAAAATAATAAAATGTAAACTAACATTTCAGTGGTGAATTCTCAGGGCCAGCAATGCCTGGTGTTACAGGTCACAGATTAAATCAATAAATTCTTCTCTTACTTATGCTTTAGAATGTATTTTAGATCACTTCTACTCCTGATTCTGCCCATATGCAGACTTTATCTGTTTACAAATTAGTATTGGAGAAAAGTTTATCCAAATCGAAATTTATTCCTTGGTGAATTAAGATCTAATGTCAGATTAATCAGCATTTTGTACCCAGAGGGTGAAATCTTTGCCGAAGCCTTCTCGCGTTGCACAATATAAATGTGTAAACACATACAGTACGTAATTGGAGCATGAACAGCACAAGAGATTTTCTTCATGACTGTGTTTAGGTGAATGTATTAAACACAGAAAAGAGGGCTTTTCTGTGTCTTGACATTTGCTGATTGCTTATAGTGGGATTACTTCAGTTTAAACAAGTCTGACTTAGAGTTTGTCCACGCATACAGTGTTTTTTTTTTTAACATTCCACTGCACTTCTATTCCTTTGTTTTTCTAAACAATTTTCTATTTTTAAATATCATATGCTCTAAACTGACAAAGGCAGGGCCGGATTAATGCATAGGCATTATATGCACGTGCCTATGCTTGCAGGTCCAGGGGGACCCAATTACAATGAGGGGAAATTATACAATTATATTATTAATTCACTCTAATGTTAAAACTCTACATCTGTCTGTGGGTTTTGCAAATACTTAACCAATGAAAAGTATTAAAAAGAGCTTGTGACTAAACCTTGTATCTCCATTGGATTCTCAAACTGTCAGTCAAACCTCATAACTCCACCCGCTTCTATTATGAATTAAGTGCTGCTCGCAGTTTGGAGTATCTCTGCCTCTTTGCAATGCAAGGGTACATAAAAAAACTTTGTTTGTTTGAATAAGTATAGCGTTTTCTTTACTAAAGAAACACTATAGGCCCTAGGCCTATATATAAAGGCAAATGTTTTATGTATTTGAGGAGCAGAGAAGAGTGTTAGTCTAGCATTTGTCATCGAGTCAATCTTCAATAGCATCTTTTATAACATGAAATTTTGGCCAAATGACAGAAAAAACTGATCGCCCACATAGCTACAATAAGCTTTATAACCTGTAGGTTGATGGAAATGTAATGCGATGCACTTACTGCCTCAGATCAATGATGTATAAAACACATATGACATTCGCAGGTCAAAAACTTCTTAACTCCATTGACCGTGATTTTGGTAAAATGTTAATAATATAATGGCACATGCAAGTATATGATCATATAAAAAGCCACAATATCAACTTTGACAACACAGTGTTTAATTATTTAAAATAAAAAAGTACAGTTTTCCATTTCCTAAAAAGTAGAGGTTTTAGTCATAAGAGGGGGGTTTCTGTTCAATTTCTGTTAGATACTCCATTGAAATACTCAACAATTAAGCTAGAACACCTTGCTTCAAGTATATGGCACAAATTCTGCATTGATTTTTTTCATGCTTGCTTTCTTTACTTTAAAGTCCAAGATATAGTGATATAGTGAGTGAGACAGTGAGTGATGTAGTCTAAACCAGAGATCGTCCTCTAGAAATCTGATCACAGGTGGTAACAGGACACGCATTCAAAATGCATGTTACTACCAGGTGTAAACAGTGATGTGTCTTGGCTGACTACAAATGTATATACCAGGTGTAAACAAGGCCTTTTTGAAGAGTTATTGAACTTGTTGAACCATGAAGTGAAAAGCTGTGATGTTTACATGCCCGACACTTCCAGCTGGTCAAACGGTTAAGATAAAAAACCTCAAACCTGATCTGTTAGAAGAGTCTCTGGTTACAGATGGATCTGAGGTCAACTCACCCAACCTTGCTATCCATAGTGATATTCATGCAAAGAGACTAAAGCTGCCCCCAGTGACCTCTACTGTGGTTGTGAACCCTAACACTTCATTAGAGTGTTTTGTGGGAATGGATTCAAAGATTCACAGTATGTTTTTCATTTGGCTTTTTCAAAGCCAAACCCGATATTGGCCTATAATCAGATATGTCCTGTACATTATTTGAATTAATTAAACATAAATAATTGAATTGTCACAGTACTATATATATATGTTTA
>RJVU01057109.1:7677719-7697082 GCA_003731715.1 Anabarilius grahami
TGGGAGGTGAATGATTTCCAAACTTTACAATTGGGAAATCATGGGAAAGCATTTTGGATCATTTTGAAAACAAATCTTTAACTGAAAGGTCTGTAAATATGTGTTTGATTTTGTGGGGATTGTGTTTGTGTGTGTTTGGTACACACTTTGTGACCACTATGTGATCACCTGGCTGTATCTCGTCTTGTCAAGCGCTGAGGCCACCCACAGAGGTCATGGATAGGATTTCTGTGTCTTGGTCCACTGCTCTCCTGGAAGCAGATGAGAAGAGATTGGCGAGGACACGTTGGCTGATCTTTTTTCATTTTATTTTCATGATGTGTCAATGATCTCATTGATGATTTTTCTCTGTCTCTTTGAGAACATTAAATGCACTTTGCACTAAAAAAAATTTAAATCATATTGATCATTTTCAAATGTCAAAAAAGAATTAATTCCAGAAGCGCTTAATAAAGTTTGCCAACCATGCTATTAGGTTGGCAAACCTAATAGCAAAAAAAAAAAATGTATCTCATATTTACAAGCTATTGATGTGGAGGCCATTAGAGAGACAGAGTAAAAAGAAAACAGAAGTATATTATTTTATAGTATATTATTATTTCTTTTAAAAAGTATGCTAAAGTGTTTTCTTTTTCACAAGGCTAAGGTCAGATTTTTTTATTTAATACAAGAATTAGGATAGTCCTTTACAAACCAGCCTTTTTCAAATGATTTTTTTTTATTGTTCAGAGCAACCAATTAAATTGACTATAAAAACACCTCATAATCAAAACAAGCATGTCTGTGTCTTTTCGGATACAGTTAGTGGAAACGAAATAAATCTCTGACATTTAAGAACCTACCTTTCAGAGCATTATAATTATCTGTCTTTTAGATCTTCATGGTGTGCTTGAAGTTCAAAGCCATTGATTACACCAGTGCTTTCTGAGCATGCTCAGTCCTGATGCCAGGATAAAGATGGTGATGTGTGTTGTTTGTTAATTGCTAGACTTGGTCAGAGCTTGTTGCCGTTTTGTGAGGTCCATTTCTGTATTCATAGCGTGGAACATTTTGTGTATGTATTGCTAAATTCTGTTTATCTAATCCAATCAGCTGATTGTTGTTGATTGTGTTTTCCATTGTTTTGCTGAAAAGAAATGCATACACTCTCTTTCCAAAATAAATAGGTAAAATGTTCTAGCAAAGTTAATACACATACTTGTGTTGCACTGTGCCTATGTACCCAAGCGTATTTGTGTGTGGTTGTCCCACTTTGTTTGTTCCTCAAGGCGTCTTTAAACAGCCGGGTTAAGGCTGCGCCTTCTCCAAATTCTGTGTAAAGACACAAAGTATGCCAACTCAGACCAACCTCAGTGACTAATATCAAAGGTCGTGTCAGATGCAGATCCACTTCCAATCCTTATATGTTAAGCTATATAAAATGAGAAGGCAATGTTATCATTGCCAGACAGACTGTATATTTCATGCCATTAACACCGTCATGGTTACTGTCAACACCTCAAGTGTGATGGAGCAATTTAATAACATTCCTGTACATTTCCAGCAGCATGAACATGTTGCGTGGCCCTAACTGCCCCCTGAAGCCAAAGATTACATCACTATTTAATCCTTATTAGTAGAATTATTAATACTAATTGTATTATACTAGATAGTACTTTTAGTTTTTAAGTTTGAAAGGTCAAAGATAGATGAAAAGCATATAAATACATGCAAGTTTCCCATCCATTTGAAATTTGCACATAAATGGAAGTCATACCTAATTGCCATACAAATGATATGTTTGATATCTCTGCTCCGTGCTGATATGTTCATATGTGCCATCCGTCATATCAAAGCAGAACTGCGGAAAGATTGTTCGTTGCTATGTAATTAATGTAATTAGGTATACATGTTTCCTAGCAACTAAAGACCATTTTGCACAAACATTTGGAATAATTTCACTAGTGCGAGCAATAACAGGTGAGCGCACTGGGTGTTTCTGCAGACATTGGATGTGTTTTAGTGTTGTTTACCAGGGTTATTTAAATTCCCTGGAACAATGGGTTAGTTTAATGACCCAAACAGGTGATGATCTGTGATAACTGAATAATACAATCCATTAGTGCTGTGTTTCCTCACAATCCCATCAATAAGTGATCCTTCATCAACACCAAACCAGAAATGTGTTCATTTTAATTCATATAGTGCTGGATATTATTCTACATTATCATTAATGTTATTAAAGTCACTAATATTATTAAGGGAAAAAACAACAAAAAAACAATACGGATGCAAAACAGACTGACAAAGTAGGATATTGCAAATTAAATTAAAGGGTTAGTTCACCCAAAATTGAAAACAATGTCATTAATTACTCTCCCTCATGCCGTTCCACACCCGTAAGACCTTCATTAATATTCGGAATGCAAATTTAGATATTTTTGTTGAAATCCGATGGCTCTGTGAGGCCTCCATAAATGATAATAAATCAAATGTAATAAATGAGACATTAAATTAATGCTAAATACGTTTAACTATATGCTAAGTATAAAATGAGTTCAGTGAATGCCAAAGCAAATATAGTTCTTGTTCCATTTACCAACCTGTATTGTTTAACACATGAATGTTTTCAAAGAATTCATATTTTTTTTAAATTATTATGTATTTTGGGTGAACTAACCCTTAAAGGGATAGTTCACCCAAAAATGAAAACAATGTCATTAATTACTCTCCCTCATGCCGTTCCACACCTGTAAGACCTTCATTAATCTTCGGAATGCAAATTGAGATATTTTTGTTGAAATCCGATGGCCTCCATAGCCAGCAATGATATTTCCTCTCTCAAGATCCATTAATGTACTAAACAAATATTTCAATCAGTTCATGTGAGTACAGTGGTTCAATAATAATATTAATATTATAAAGCGACGAGAATATTTTTGGTGCGCCAAAAAAACTAAATAATGACTTATTTAGTGATGGCCGATTTCAAAACACTGCTTCTGGAAGCTTCGGAGCGTTATGAATCAGCGTATCGAATCATGATTCGAATCGCGTGTCAAACTGCCAAACGGCTGAAATCACGTGACTTTGGCGCTCCGAACAGATGATTCGACACGCTGATTCATTATGCTCCGATGCTTCCTGAAGCAGTGTTTTGAAATCGGCCATCACTATATAAGTCGTTTAGTTTTTTTTGGCACACCAAAAATATTCTCGTCTCTTTATAATATTAATATTGAACCACTGTACTCATATGAACTGATTTAAATATGTTTTTAGTACCTTTATGGATCTTGAGAGAGGAAATGTCATTGCTCCCTATGCAGGCCTCACGGAGCCATCGGATTTCAACAAAAATATCTCAATTTGCATTCCGAAGATTAACGAAGGTCTTACGGGTGTGGAACAGCATGAGGGTGAGTAATAAATGACATAATTTTCATTTTTGGGTGAACTAACCCTTTAAGGCTTTTACTAGTTCAGTTGGCACAGAGGAAATTACTTTGAAATTAAAATAGTTCTAAACTGATTTGAGGAAGATAGTGTATTATTTNTCTCGTCTCTTTATAATATTAATATTGAACCACTGTACTCATATGAACTGATTTAAATATGTTTTTAGTACCTTTATGGATCTTGAGAGAGGAAATGTCATTGCTCCCTATGCAGGCCTCACGGAGCCATCGGATTTCAACAAAAATATCTCAATTTGCATTCCGAAGATTAACGAAGGTCTTACGGGTGTGGAACAGCATGAGGGTGAGTAATAAATGACATAATTTTCATTTTTGGGTGAACTAACCCTTTAAGGCTTTTACTAGTTCAGTTGGCACAGAGGAAATTACTTTGAAATTAAAATAGTTCTAAACTGATTTGAGGAAGATAGTGTATTATTGTGCAGACTAATCTCGTGTTTTATTTCATTTACTGGCTTTTTGATCTTTAATGAGTCAGGTCATGTGCAAGCCAGATTCATACCCATGAGGACACAGTTCTAACATGTTGTATGATCCACTGCCACAGCTCCAACTAAACACGTCTGTCTTTTAGTAAAAAGTAGCAATTTTTAAGTTACCTGTACTGTGTTTTTAGTTCAAGTCTGCAAAGGTGGCCCAAGTATTTCAGACATGTAGTAACGGTGACACCTGGCGTATTACTTGGTAATTGCAATGAATTCCAGCCTTGTGCAGTGCACCGTTTAAACAGCAGATGGCAATCTAAACATACACAATGGAGTCTTTTCCAGCTCAGTTCCAGGTAATTCACATTTATTTATTTATAACACATATTTCAGTCATAAAATAAAAATTTCAAGATCTGAAGATTGTATGAAATTGTAAAATTCCAATGTTTAAAATAGTTATAGTTAAAATAGTGTATAGTTTATATTGTCAATTCAGAATAAATCGTTTCATTGAAATAAATTCAAAACTCTTTAAAACAATATTAATGTGTTAAACAATACAGTTTGATAAATGGGACAACTATATTTAATTTGGCATTCACTGAATTTTATCATAACATAACAATCATAACATCTGTAATTTATCATTTAATAAAAATATGGTGTGAATCCAAGCATCATCCTTATGGCTTTGGTGCAACTATAGTAAGATAAATGGCATTCCAGCAGCATATTACAGTGTTTCTTAGATATTTCACTCTATGTTATAATTTAGATAGATCCGCTGTAAAACACCTTTATTGCATGTTATATAATTTCAGCTGTCCATGTTCACCTTTCTAACCAAATTTACAATGAATCATACTACTAATTATACCCGCAAATCTGACCTTGACCAAGCTACTCGATTATGATCCACAGTATAGGTAATGGATGTCTAACTGCTGGTCCGCAGTGTTGACTAATGGTAGGTTGACCTTGTGGTGCCAATGGGCAACTGGTCAAGGCTGTGTGCTCTACCACAGATGTCTGGGATGGGAAGTGTGCAATAAATCTATAGGCTCAAAATTAGTTATCATCTACATCACAGAAATGCCAGCCTATGCTTTGTTTGGTTGGAGCATTTTTTTCTAACCGACACTGATGTCATATCCTGGTTTGAGGTACATTTGGATATATGAAGTTGGCTTCACTCTGTGTGTGTGTGTGTGTGTGTGTGTGTGTGTGTGTGTGTGTGTGTGTGTATGGCCAGTTCTAATTACAGACTGGGTGAAGAGGCCCGTTGAGGGACATAAGTAAGCTTCTAGTAGGCCTAAGGTCTCCCAGATTTACCACAGCAAGAAAAGTGAGAAATAGACAGAGAGAGAGAGAGAGAGGGGAGCCAAGAAGGAAAGCTGTGGAGAAAATTAAGGACATGTAGGCGGAAAGAAGGAGTGTATCAGTGTGTGCGTGTCTATTCTGATCGTGTCACAGTATTCAGCACCATCGAATCAACACGTCTGCCACTAAACCAAATGGTTTGAATATGAGTATATAAAGGCAAATTTTTCATTTAAATCATAGAGGGACAAATTCACTAAACATTAGTGCAATTTTACAGGATAGTGTTTCAGTACACAACCTGGGTCTTATTCACTAACTATCCAAAACCTAGTTTAACCAGATGCTTGTTTGTATTGGTTAAGCTGTAATTCGTTTCAATGCAAAGTACAAACACACTTCCTTTCTGTGTAAATGATTATTTTTGAGCTTTACAAAATTAGATTTTAACAGTGATGCCATAGAAGAACCTATTTTTGTTCCTCAAAGAACTTTTCAGTGATCAGTTCATTTATTTTCTTAGTGTGAAGAACATTTTATAATCTAAAGAACCTTCTATAAAGAACCTTTTTTCTGGAATATAAAGGTTCCGTAAGTGTTTAAAGGGATAGTTCACCCAAAATTTAAATTTAGTCTTTATTTACTCACCCTCAAGTTGTTCCAAACCTGTATGAGTTTATTTCTTCGGTTGAACACAAAAGAAGATATTTTGAAGAATGTTGGTAATCAAACAGTTGACGGTAGCCATTGACTTCCATATTAAAAAATACTATGGAAGTCAATGGCTACATTTGGTTACCAACATTCTTCAAAATATCTTTTTTGTGTTGTTCCAAACCTGTATGAGTTCATTTCTTCTGCTGAAAACAAAAGAAGATATTTTGAAGAATATGCATAACCAAACAGTTGATGGGCCCCATTGACTTCCATACTAGGAAAAAAATACTATGGAAGTTCATCAACTGTTTGGTTATGCATATTCTTCAAAATATCCTCTTTTGTGTTCAACAGAAGAAAGAAACTCATACATGATTGGAACAACTTGAGGGTGAGTAAATGATGACAGAATATAAATTTTTGGATGAGCTATTCCTTTAAGGTTCTTCATGGAACTATTGATGGCAATAAAGAACCTTTATTACAATACTAAAGGAAGCATGCGGTAACAAATGCTTGGTGTTTGTGTGCCTTTTTTTAGCGATTATTAATTCTTTAAGAGATTATCATATGATGAACAAGGGTAAAAGTAGACAAATATCTAGCATGTGATGTAGTCGAGTCCACTCTCAACATTTTAAAGAGCTGTTCAGGTGCCTGAACTGCAGTAAGGCCACAATAAAGTACTTCAGATCTTGGTAGACTGCATCAACCATCCAGAACAGGCCTGTATACTGAGGAATTGAGAGGAAAGTTACTTTATAGCACATTTGTTTTGCGTGTTGAATGCGTTGTTGCCTGATTTGCTTAATTCCTTCAGTGAATCAGGTGCAAAGACTAAGACAGCACATGCAAATGAATGAATGCCGCTCAGCAGCCAGAATTCATTGCTTTGACATTATTGTTTGGTGTCAAATTTGGTGTCATTTTCTTTATCTTTCACAGAATAAAACCAACCATCTCCTCAAAAGAACCAATGACACCATGACAGTCCATTGTTTCATCTTAGACGAGTGTACTGACTATGGGGTTTCTAGGAGGCAAAAAACAGCACTAGAGTAGTATTTAGCATGAGCTGTATAGTCAGATTTTTTATTTATTTATTTATTTTTTAACTGCTTCCACCATTCATGGAGCAGAAAGAGGGATTGTGAGATGGAGTAAGATTGAACTGTGGATATNAGTTTTCAAAGGTTTTTTTGTTGTTGTTGTTGTTGTGTAGTATCACTTGTTTAAGGCTTCAGACGAAGTGTTAGAAGTGTTCAAGTATTCTTTTGTAGTGTTTATTCATCTTAAATGATTAAACATGTTGTTCAATCATGACAGTCCATTGTTTCATCTTAGACGAGTGTACTGACTATGGGGTTTCTAGGAGGCAAAAAACAGCACTAGAGTAGTATTTAGCATGAGCTGTATAGTCAGATTTTTTATTTATTTATTTATTTTTTAACTGCTTCCACCATTCATGGAGCAGAAAGAGGGATTGTGAGATGGAGTAAGATTGAACTGTGGATATATCATGCTGAGGTTGATGTGTTCTGATATTTGCTCCAGCTGTAAATGTCAAAAAATAAGCAGTGCTGATTGTTAGACTAAACCCAAATCCTGCAGCTTTGAGTGTTTTTCATCACATCGCTCATGGGTTTAGTTATATCTCTATGGAATGAAATTCAGTACGAATTGACCCTTAACCTGAGTTTGATTGACAAGCGATCTAACCAATAATAATGCCGAATCCGCCATTTTGTCCGACAAAGCAGTCAGGAGTTAAAAGATTAACCTCTGTGGACTTGAACTTGAAAAATGGTGTGTACTGATGTCTTTCCGCTTTTGAAACAACATTCCTTCTGATGTTCCATCATGTTTATTTGATGCTATAAATTAACTAGTAGGAAGAGATGATCGGTTCACGAGCCGCTTGAGCTGAGGCGCTACAGCGATCTGTTACAACCATGGTCATGACACATTAAAGAGCCACAAAAAGTTTTTTATTGTTAGAATTTCTTAAAAAATTACACAATTTGAAAGCTGGGACTTTGTTTAATATCATAAGTAACCTGCTCTGTCTTGTCTGTTGATGTGTCGTCAGTGTCCTTTTTGCTCAGCGATGTATTTTTCACTCTGTGTGGCGTGACAGCGCCATGGCTTGTCGGACAAAGCAACAGTAACTGAGGGGGACGGGTCTTTGCGAAGGGTCAATTGTATATAATTGTTCAACAAATTATATGTTGGTCCTGCATTTAACGGTTTACAAATGGTTTGTTACTGCTCAACAAATACAGCCAGACACAGATTTAGTTGTAGAAATAGACTTAATTATGGGGAAAATCACATTGCCTTGTTCCTGCTCTATTCACACATTATCAATGACAAAATCAATTTGTTGTTCTGTGTTTTTAAGGCATCGTGTCATTCATGAATTGAATTGCTCTCTGGGAAAATGAATGGCCTTGGTGGTGCTGTGCAAGTTAGAGCTGCAGTCTGGGTGCAATTCTAGAGCTCAAGCAATTCAGACCATTTATGATGTTTTGGATTATAATATTAAAGGAAACCTTTTTCATAATTATAAACACATTTTTGGGAATATTTGAGACAGAAAGGCTCAAGACAAATGTACTTCCCTCATTGCACATGAATCAAATGTCTCATTAAATGTGTAATAAAATCTAGCCCTCAGTCTCTGCATGAAAAACATGTTCTGACATGGAGGGGCCAGCGAGGGGTTTCTGAATCATTGAGATATTCTTTTCTGAATTACAATTCTGTATTTTCCATTTAGATGCTTGGGCTGTTTCGTTTTCACTGTTGAAGAAAAAAAACATATCAAACATGAGATTTGCTTACCACAAAGCCAATTTCTGTATGTATCTTCGTTGCAAATGGCAAAATTATCTGGAAGGGCTTAAACTGGACGTGTAAAAATAACATGGAAAAAACAGCCCCCTTTTTTAGAGCTAACTCTATTCCATTTCCATGCTTAAATAATTTATAACATTCCTTATTTTTTATTTTTCTTCACAGACTATGTAAAATAAAGCTATTGTATATAAAATAATAGGAGCACAGGCGGATAAAGGAAATTAAGGCAGTCATGGCCTAATGGATAGAGAGTCGGACTTGTAACCCAAAGGTCATGGGTTCGAATCTCAGGTCCGGCAGGGATTGTCGGTGAGGGGAGTGAATGTCCAGCGCTCTCCCCACCCTCAATACCACGACTGAGGTGAGACCCTTGAGCAAGGCACCGCACCCCCAACTGCTCCCCGGGCGCCGCAGCAATGGCTGCCCACTGCTCCGGTGTGTGTTCACGGTGTGTGTGTTCACGGTGTGTGTGTTCACTGCTGTGTGTGTGCACTTGGATGGGTTAAATGCAGAGCACAAATTCCGAGTATGGGTCACCATACTTGGCCACATGTCACTTCACTTCACATCACTTCACACTGCAAATTCCAAAAAGAAAAAGTACACTTTAAATAGGCTACCTGAATGATACAGTCAATTAACTGAAAAAATTAAATGTGGAACATTGGACACTTCATGTTTAATTAAAGCTGCGTTCACGCCACCTCGTATTTACCGGAATCTTGAAATGACAACACGTGACGTTATATTCGGAGCTGTTCACGTCCTTTTGGTCCTTGGACTGGGAATTATGCGTTTCCATGGCACCACTATCAACGCCTAAATGAATCTACAGCGGTCAGGTGGTACAGCGGCCACATGGTACATGTGGGAGCTTTCAGAAAACTCCCAGCTTACAAGCTGTCATTACGAGGTCTACGAGGACGTGAACGCTTTTTACAAGCTAGAATCTCGTAACTACAGGAATTACGAGGCCGCGTGAACGCACCTTAAGTATCGGAGGGGGAGGGGCTGTCAGACTCCGATGTTAAACGACAAAGTAACCTTATTAAATTCAAACAATACACAGTTGAGTGCATAAGTACATAGTGTATAATAGTATATAGTGCGTCATTTGGGATACTACTTCAGAGTAATTGAAGGGCTGAACAAGAAACGGGTGAATCAAATCAATCAAACAATGAGTCACTATGACAACAAATGAAAACATTCTAGAAACCCTGGAAGCAGAAAGGAAACACAGGAAACAATGACTTCGTCTGAAATCTCAAAGTGTATAGTAGGTACTGCATTTGGTTTGAAACTTATTTTGAGACTGTTAAAAAAAATAGTACTATATAGTATGAATGTGTGTGGTATGAATGAAATTCAGATGTACTACATCCGCCATGTTGTCATTGTCATGTGACCTACCAGCGTCAGTTGCAACACTTCACTGCCATTCATGAATCTTCTCCCGTGGCCTCATGGGATAGTAAAGTGTCCAGTAGATGCGCACCTCAGAATTTCGGCAGAAGTAGTAGGTCATCCGGGTACTTTTTGACTACTTTTTTCGAATACTAGTATTCAGACATAACACTATGTTGCCATACTGTTTTTTGCCTAGTATACATGTATATTAGGGAAGTATTCTATTTCGGATGCAGTGTAAGAGTCCAGGAAAACAAAACAAAAACCAAACTGAACATGAGTCATTGAATCATTCAGTCAACCAATTAGTGGAGAAAAAAAAACAAAAAAAACTGAATTGTTAATGACTGAAAGAAGTCATGATATCTATTTATTTTAATAAATATCCTTATTAAAATGTGTATGTAAAAAATCAAACAACTGCAGGAAGATTAAATGCTCTTTCTGAAAATATTAACAAATCTAAAAATTTTTTCATTGATTAATTTATTTAGGATTCGTTCTAAAACAGCAATTCACATATGAAACCTGCGTGCAGCGTTTATGAAAGCTTTAAAACAACAGACGTTAAAAAAAATATGCATGATATAGCATATTAGGTAACGTTATGTAAATTTTGTCATGTTGAATGATTGAGATTTATGCCATGTAAACATCATCAGCTTTATCCTGTGTAAGTATGTGTGTTTGTGTTTGTGTCTGTAACTGATTGTATTTGAGTTGACAGACTCTTACAAAGAGTGTATGGAGAAGGCATTGGCAGATAGAGACTGTTTGTATACAGTCTAAAATAGACAGAGATAGAATGTGTGTTACACTTGTGGTTTGCGCTTTCCTCTTTTTTTTTCTTCTTCCAGATTAATCAGCGCCCAGAAGAGGTGAACCCTTTTCCACGTAAACATGGCATGGTGGTGTGACACGGCTCATTAGCAAAGAAAATGGTGTATTCAGAGCAATGTGATTGTGGCTTTCTGTTAAGAGCTCACATATTTACAGGCTCCAGCATCGGTACAGCAGGATGGTGCCAGCCGCAAATAATGTTTACACTTAATCTTCTAACAGAATTAGCGCTCAGAGGGCTAAAATAGTAAATTACGGCATGATTACAGAACAACTGAACATGTGGTAACAAAATGCAAGCAGTCATTAGCTGGACGAATGAAGCGTTCAGCCTAAGTTGGTGCACTGTTTGAAAAAGCATGATTTGCGAAACTTTAACGTGTAAACACTTGTTGCTGGATGAGGAAAGCATCTGTCATTATCTTCTGCTAGTTTTCTTTCACTAGAGATACATGTTCAGTTTGTTGATGTGTCAAATAGATTAGCAATTTCCATGGAAGATATTTTGTTCTGGTTTTAAACATTTAAACACAGTTTGTTTTTGTTAAATATTTACAAATCATAGTTTGACTAGAAATTTGTTTTAGACTGAAGGATTTTCTAAGGCTGTAAAAGGTCTAAAGACCAAAATAATTTCCCATTAATTTACATGGTCCACACTAGGGCTGGGCGATATATCGCATGCGATTGTCACGTGCATTTCGTCAGTAAAGCCGGTTCCCTGATTACCGCTAAATCATCACCTGCTTTCAAATGGAGCGGCATTTAATAGACAGAACTGTAGATCATTGACAAGCTACGCAATATCACGTTCATTATCACAGATGAATCGCCTTCGATAATGAACGCGATTTTGCGTAGCTTGTCAGTGAACTATTAAAAGATACTTGAGGCACCATTTGAGCTTCCTGGTACCCAAAAAAGGAGTTTTTCTGAGGAACCCATAAGTTCAAGTAAACGGTTTTTCCATCTGGAACCCCATTAAAGGTTTAGCTCACCCAAAAATGAAAATTACCCCATGATTTACTCACCTTCAAGCCAAACAAGGTGTATATGACTTTCTTCTTTCAGACGAATACAATCAGAGATGTATTTTAAAATATCCTGGCTCTTCCAAGCTTTATAATGGCAGTGAATGGGGGGCCCGATTTTGAAGCCAAAAAAAGTGCATCCATCCATTGTAAAAGTACTCCACACAGCTCCGGGGGGTTAATAAAGGCCTTCTGGAGCGAAACGATGGGTTTTTGTAAGAAAAATATCCATATTTAAAACTTTATAATCTAAAATAACTAGCTTCCGGCAGAAGACTGTGAAAGTCAACTTGAAGCACAAGAGTAACCCAAGACATGATGTATGACGTAGGATGTAGGAGTATCTTAAGCTTAGATGCCTCTCGTGATTTAGGGCTGTGCAACAAACTCAAGGTCCTCTTCTCTTATATCAAAATCCTCTGACATTTCTCTTTAAAAATTCTCATTTTAGACTTCTAATTCGTGACTGGTGTTTTGTTTTGCTCTCTCCTCTGTGCTTCCATGTTCGTCATTACGTCATGCACTGGGTCAAAGGTTACTCTTCCACCACAAATCGATGCGTACGGCCTATAATAGTTATACGTTTTAAATATGTTTTTTTTTTTTTTTTTTTTTTACAAAAACCAAAAGCTTTGCTTCAGAAGGCCTTTATTAACCCCCCAGAGCCATGTGGAGTACTTTTAAGATGGATGGATGGATGCACTTTTTTTGGCTTCAAAATCGGGCCCCCCATTCACTGCCATTATAAAGCTTGGAAGAGCCAGGATATTTTTAAGTATATCTCAGACTATGTTTGTCTGAAAGAAGACAGTCATATACACCTAGGATGCTGGCTTGAGGGTGAGTAAATCATGGGATAATTTTTATTTTTGGGTGAACTAACCCTTAGTGTAATACACTATCATTCAAATGTTTGTGGTCAGTTTTTTTTTAAGAAGAAGAAATAAAAAAAAATTCAGCAAGGATGCATTAAATTGCTCAAAAGTGAGAGTTTAGACTTTTACATGGTTACAGAAGATAATTATTTCAAATATATATTTTTTTACTTTCTATTCATTAAAGAATTTTGACTAGAAAAATGTATAATGCTTTCCGCAAAATTATTAATCAAGACTGAAATGACTGCTGAAAATTCACTTTTGACATTACAAAAATAAATAAAATTGTAAAATATAAATAGAAACAGTTATTTTAAATTAAAATATCACAATATTGCTGTTTTTACTGTATTTGTGATCAAATAAATACAGCCTTAGTAAGCATAAGAAAGTTCTTTTAAAAACCAACCTCAAACTCTTGCATGGTAGTGTGAAGTTCTTTTCATAATAGGATTTTTGAGGCACCTTTAAAGGCTGCCTATAGAAGTTCTCCACTCCGGTGGTCTGAGGAACCTAAAAAGGTGCCTTGAAATATCTTTTAATTTTTTACATCTTTTACAGAATAAAATATTCATGTCAACCTCAGGTATAATAATCAGCCGTTTGACAGTGTTAGTCCTTCACAGTTAGCAGTATATTTTACCAGCAAATCCTAAATCTGTAAACCTCTAAGGAAAACTCCATAGACAGGCAGTGAGGTAATGTGTCCTTCATGGTTTGGTATGTGAGTCCTGGTGGCTGTATTTTAGTAATGAACAAGAATGATCAAGGCAAATAACCTTGAATTGAGATTGATGCTGTGGCAGCTGAATCCCAGCATATTCTATGATTGTCTGTTAAAATCATATGTATGAAAATCATTAGCATCAGTTCTGTGGCTAAAATGTTTGGAGATTAAAAAAAAATAAAAAATGTTGTAGTAATACAAAACCCATAGGCAAAGTTAAATCTAGTTTAAAATCTGGGCCATTGCATGAAGAATTTAATAGGAGAAGGGAAGCCATTAAATCATAAGATGTCATCTTTACTTTTCAGAATTATTTCTAATATTAGAACAACATGTCGCACTGGAGGTAGAGAGCAAAGTTGGAATAGCCTGGGAACATTTTTTCATTTTCAGTCTCTAACATATGCCAGTATTCCTTTTTTTTTTTNTGTGGCAGCTGAATCCCAGCATATTCTATGATTGTCTGTTAAAATCATATGTATGAAAATCATTAGCATCAGTTCTGTGGCTAAAATGTTTGGAGATTAAAAAAAAATAAAAAATGTTGTAGTAATACAAAACCCATAGGCAAAGTTAAATCTAGTTTAAAATCTGGGCCATTGCATGAAGAATTTAATAGGAGAAGGGAAGCCATTAAATCATAAGATGTCATCTTTACTTTTCAGAATTATTTCTAATATTAGAACAACATGTCGCACTGGAGGTAGAGAGCAAAGTTGGAATAGCCTGGGAACATTTTTTCATTTTCAGTCTCTAACATATGCCAGTATTCCTTTTTTTTTTTGCGGCCACCAGAAACAAATTCGGTTTTAAAAGGCGTTGACGAAGTGTAGGCTCTGCATGGAATACATTAGTCTCAGCTCGTGTCATGAGCGCAGACGGATTTACTCTACAGGCTCAATCAGATACTCTAGCTGAGGAAAACACATACTCTCAGTAGTTATGCGCATTTCAGGCTCTTTATAACACTGTGTTTAAGATCAACTCTGATTACTTACTTTGTGAAAAAGAGTTTTTCATGTGTCATTTTCATTTCAGATCGCAAATTTTGTAGTGCATTGCAAATGGATCAGCAACAAGTTTGGAAACTAAACTAAATCACAACTAATGATTTAATAAATGAGTTGGTGGAAGTATTAGATGGAATAGTAAATTAAAAAAATTGTTACATAGCATAAATGTCAGGGGGAAAAAATCATGCACATAAGTGAATCTTACTGATATTTTAAAAGTATAAAAAAAATGTCAAATATTGAAGGGTGCATGAAAAAAGACTGATTTATTCTTCCCAGGTTTGTCTTTCCCACTGGAAAATGTTGCAATTTCAATAGATCTCTTATAAAAAAAGTCACATTTTCTATCATATAAATACACACTTCATTTTACATTTTTATTTATTTAAAGTATTCAATTAATGTGTGTGTTTTAAAAAAAAAATTTTAGTTACATGTGTATTTAATATCTGAGAATATTTCATAATTTTTTGGCAATTGATCAATTCTGCGTCTGCGTCTGGAAGGTTGGTGTATTTGATTTGAATGATCTTTCTACACTGTAAAAAAGAATTGTTGGTTTAACTTAAAAAAGTAAGTTACCTGGTTGCCTTAAACTTTTGAGTTCATTGAAATAAAAAATTTGAGTTAATACAATGAAGGCGATTGGTTTAATCAACAGAAACTCAAGATATTATGTTATCTGAACCACATTAAATTTCTAAGTTGATTTGACAAAAGAAAAAGTATATAGAAAAGTGTGTAGAAACTGTATTTTTGCATTTAATTTAGAAATTAAATGATTGTCATTCAAAAATGTTGATTAAGTACAACAATAACTTGAAAGAGCATCAAAGTGTTCAAGAATGGACTTTTTCAGATCATATGACAACATTTTTGATTTTTAATAGCTGTATAGTTCCTACACATAGTCTCCTATAAATTGACTCAAGCATAGCAGAGATTTCTAAGGACTCTATATTTTCTCAGTCTTTGTGTGTTAATATGAAACGCATCACTTCCTTCTCCTTCGACTCCTTTCATCCTCTCATTACAAAGCAGCGCACATTACACTAAACCCGCTTAGATATCCTATTGGAAATGTCTGTCTGAGGTCTGGCATTAACAGATACCAGAGTTAGTGGTTTCGTCTCTGAGCTTCTTTTCCACTCAGCTAATGAACGTCACGGGGCCTTTTAAAAATAGAACGTGTTTTAATGTGAACAGAAACAGAATGACACTAAAATTACAATGTATAGAATGACAAATTGATACAATCTTAAAAAAACTACAAATAACGAAATGAAATGCATGACACTAAATCACTAAAAGTTTCATATATTATCACTCAAACTCCCAATTATCTTCCAAAACAGCAAAAATAAAATCCCGAAAAGCATCGCCGCTCTATTTTAACCATCATCTGTCTGGTTTTACTCTCATACATGTCTGATTGACTCCGACAGGCTCTTCAAAATCCAACAAAATCTAATAAGCATTAGCCTGTCAGACAAGCTCTACCTTGTGTCACACACACATTCAAAAATTGGCCACCAGGTGAGAGGACTCACCTGCAGAAAATCCCTTCTCCACAGGGACCTGTCAAATTAGCAGTTAGCTATTACAGAGGCTTAGGCCTTGGACCCGTAGAGAGGGAGAGAATGAGGAAGGAGACTCACATAACCGCTCAGAGGCCTGGGGGCAATGACATGGCGCAGGGTCTGAGGCAAAACCGAAACCATATGAACATTAATACGCACCCGGGGGCCGTTCTCGGAGATTACTTTACATAACTACTAATTGGCCTAATTTGTTAAATAAACACTATATTTTCTTTTGAAGCTTAATACAGGACCACTGGACATAGCAGTCACTCTGAGCCGAGCAGCAACACCCACATCGGATTTTGGTGGTCTGCTAAAGTCATTTCCCCTCAAAATGAACCTAATTTCCTCTCTGGGTTCAGGCTCATGTGCGTGTTTGGTTCACCACAGTCATCTAAATGCAGAGATAGTGCTGAATATTAAGGACGTCTGGACAAGACCGACAGCAGTCAATATTTCTGAAACGCACATTGAATCGCAAAGTTCGGGGGTGCTAATTGTGTAAAATACTGTTGTGTAAAATTAGTTTGGCTTTTGCAGCTCGGTGGAAAGTCCACAATTACGTTTTATTTGATTTATTATTATATTTTTACACCAGCTGAGCTACACCAATAATAAAAGTGCTAAATTACCAGTCGAAGTGAGTTCTGGATTCAATAAACCTGGGATAAAAATAGTATTTTTTATCGACTGAAGAATTCCAAGGGCTTTTATTTTTAATTAAATGTACAGCGGATAAGAGTTGCAAAAAATGATTCTGAAATTATAAACTATGAACTTGCCACAAGACTATATTTTAATAACTTTATTAGACATTGAAAGGAGATTAAACACTTTTATTTTCCATTTTGCCAGCTTTTTTTGTAATTGCAATGCATTCATGAGCAACACTTTCTTCAGCAAGTTTCCACCACATAAAAAATGAGATCCTTTATGATCTCTGCATTGCTAACGGTTTTATTGTGGTTGAAATCTATAAAGTGAAATTAAAACGAAAGAGTTGAAGAAAAAGAAATTGTTCCCCCAACCAATAACATTCATTTGATTGTCCTGAATTTTTGCAGTAAGAAAACTAAAAACTCAATAAAATTGTTTTTGTTTTCAGTAACTTTTTCATTAAAATATGTAATTTTCCTGTACTGCGTGTCAACTTGGATCATAAAATGAGTTTTCATGCCTTGCTCAAAACCAAAGACATTTTGTGACAAGCAAAAAGGCTCTTTTAAGTTTTCAGTTTCATTGAGCATTCTGGGAGAGAAATATGGTTTTCCATCTGAGAAATACATATGAGAATGAGCATCTGTGTTCGCAATGATATTTTTTTGCAAGTGACCAGTGTATCTATTTCTAGACAGATTTATAGAAATCTGCATATTGTTTTACGTCTCCAACAGCAAGTCCATCTTGCCATTTGCAGGGTAGACAGACTGTCAGTATCATATTTGATTAGTTGTGATAATGAATTTAATTTAAAATACAAAGACACTTTTATACGATTGGCGTTTTAACAGATTTTATCTGTTAAATATTAGTTATACTTATGCTATATAAGCAATTTTTTAGTAATGCAAACTTATTCTGTCTCATACACACTAGATATTTAAAGCAGTTAAGTCAAATATTGTTGTATATGCTTATTTTAACAGACATTTTGGTGGAAAATGATCCAAAGACTTCACAGTCCGAAAGAATTCCCGGACTTGCTTACAATCTAGATGATTTTAGGTAAACGCACAGACAGATAGACACCTAAACCCCTCACCCCAATCTTCCGTCCCACCCTTTAGACCCCCATTACCCCTTCGATCCATTCCACACTCACTCTTTGGCAGCTTATGCAACTCATTTCTTAGAAAAAGTGTCCGTGGGATCAGATAGCCCAAGTCCAAAATATCGTACCCCCGTTTTCATGAGCCCAGAACTAGTTGGCTGGCCTCAGATTTATTGTACCTTGTCGTTTTGGAGGAAGATCGTATGCATGTGGTCAGTAGCGAGGAGCCTGCGACCCAACCTCCCTCTCATGTTACGCCCTATATATAACATCCATTCCTCCAGCACCTCCGTTCAACCCCCCCTCCCTCGTTCCCTCGCTCCAACACCACTTCTCCAGAAGCGCTGTATCCACTCGGGCCCAGACGGCTCTGTCTTTCCCTCTCCCTTTCTTTCTCTCTCACTCCCATCTGTCACCCGAGCTTCCTCTCGCAGGCTGTGTGTGTTTACCCTCTTTTTCGGCCTGGCAACGGGGCTGCATGCTCAGGATTACCGGAGGCCCTGCCTTTCATCGCTGCCCGCTCCCTCTTCCTTTCGCCGTTGACTCCTGGACTACGGTGGCCACGGGTGCGAGGCTGTGTGTTTTTGGGGCTTTTTGGAGTTAAGTGGAAGTGTCGACACTAAGAGAACATGGATCACTCTCTGTTCGGATGCCTTCGGAGCCCGCACGCCCCGTCCCAAGCCCTGCACCCGGCGTTCACCCAGTCCTCCCTGGCCCTGCACGGTCGCTCCGACCACGTCTCCTACCCCGACCTTCCAGGACCCTCGCCGCCCTGCAGCTACGCGGGGGAGGAGGGCAGCTTCGGAGGACCTCATCACAGAGTTCACCACACTCCGCAGCATCCACACCACTCGCAGCATCAGTCCTGGCACGTGCCGCAGATGCCGTCGATCGACGGCGAGCGCCACAACCTCTGCCTGCCGCACCCTGACTCTGCTGCTCCAGAACTGTGTGGTGCAGGAGGAGCGAGTTCACAGGGCCTGTGCGCGGGTAACCCAACGCTCGCTGGTAGTGACCCCTCCGGGGTGTCATGTGTGCCTGGAGAATACGGGAGACAGAACATGTCACCTGTTGAGCCGGAGCGACGGAATAGCAAAGGAAAGAGTGACAGTTCAGGTATGTTTTCGTGCGTGTTCTTATGCATCCAATAGAAAAAAACGTTGAATTTTAATTCTGATAAATATTTCTTCTTAATCTCTTTTTTGAAAAGTTAAATTAGAAAATATCAATCAAATTGGATTATTATAACATGAATAATTCATGTGCTTGTCATGACTGGAGAACTGAAGATTGTCTGTTTTATTACTCATCGGATTTTTTCAGAATAGTTTAAGTAAAAGACTTAAACTACAGGATTTCATCATATTTTATAATATATATATATATAT
>RJVU01057109.1:7697139-7718125 GCA_003731715.1 Anabarilius grahami
TATTTTCTGTAAATCTGGCCTTGGAATAGAGAATTGCGTGTTTAGAATTAGAATTTGAATTGACCACCACCTTTTTTCAAGGCCTTATGAATTTGAAATAACACTATTTCATTTTGTTAATATAATTTTTTATAAATATTCCATATGCCAAATTTTAAGTTTAATATAATTTATGAAAATCTTGTTTATTTTACAATATTTAGTGAGAATTAAAAAATTTAAAAATGGTGTATCTTTATATTCTGTCATAAAATTATTTAAAATAGAGGAAAAAAATACATTTAGGTAACACTTTATTTTACAGTCCCTGTACATACTATGTACTTATTATAACTGGGTAATAACTAAGTACTAACCCTGAACCTACCCCTAAACCTAACCTTAACCCATGTAGTTACCTTACATTACTCAGTTTCTTTAAAAATTTTCAGTGTACTTATCTTTTATGATTTGTTATCACATTTTTTCTTTTATCAGATCAATTTAAATAATTAATGTGGTTCAGATAACATAATATTTTGAGTTTCTGTTGATTAAACCAATCGTCTTCATGTATTAACTCAATTTTTTTGTTTCAATGAACACAAAATTAAGTTAAAGCAACAATTCTTTTTTACAGTGTACACATTCTGTAAAATAAAGTTAAACCTACATTTATTTTAGAATTCAAATTTTGAACAAGTTGAACAAAAGTTGTGCTATATGTAGTAAATGGATTTTATTTTATTGCTGCAGTAAAGCAGAAATAAAATTTAGCATGGGATAATTCAATACAACTACCCTGTGTTAGAAAATCAAACTGAGGAGGATATCAAAGTAGTACCAGAGAAAAGAAAAGTCTGTGATAATCAAACTCACAGTAGTTTTTGATAATCAAACTCACAGTATAGTTTAAGAGAAAATCAAACTTTTTACACATTTGACATTCAGATCAAATTCACACGCATAAACCGTTCTATTCCATCCATGAACCATATAGAGGAGCATGCAAGCTTTACAAATAAATCATAATGAGCAGCTGTATAAATATGGTCAAAAGCAGTTTAACATGTCTAGAGATATGTCTAGTATTTTAGAGAGAATGCTTCTTGAACTGAGAATGATTTTGAAGTAATTAAACAAAAGGGAGCAGAATCCAGAGCGGGCTGAACACGGCACAGTAGTGTTTTAATGGCAGGGCCTGGTGCTGTGAGGCGGCCCTGTTTCTTTCTCTCATCAGTCTCAGAGGTGTAAGTCACTCTGGCATTTACCCTCAGGTCTTTAATAGACCACAGGTGAAAGCCGCTGTTAAATGCTCACACTGCCCGCAGCTGCGCTTTTGATACCCCCAAATGCATCCGCACCGTTTACGGCTGGGGAAAACCGTTAGAGCTGCAGCTGGACAGTTTTTATAAAATGTGACCCTTACATTTCAAGAACAATAGAAAATATCACACCTGGTGATCTAAGTGGTTTGACACTGACATATAGACTTTAAAAACAGAGGTGCAGAAAAAATAGTTGTTTTTCACAAACAGTGAGATCTTGTCGTACAGTATAAAGTGGTGGAATCAGAAAAATGTCACTGTGGTGTTTAAAACAATAGTTTAAAGATGAAAGTTTCCGAGAGTTTTTGTCACCTTTACAGTTAGTTGAACTGAATTACTCCATCTTATACTGTACATCCAAGATTTTTTTTGTCATGTCATGATGGGTGCCTAAATGCTGTAGCTCATCCAGGTGCCTGTAATTTATGGCTTGATGGCATACTGATGGATAGGCCCAATGGTGGTAGAAATTTCCAGAAGGCTCCTGTTGGCACTTGCTGTGCCTTTATACCAAATCTAATTTCCTCCAGTCTGTTGGCAGTTATCAAAGGCAGTTTGGTTTCCATTTAAAGCTGTGTCACATGTCGAGATGTTGCAGCGATAGGCTGAACAGATTATAGATTATTCAGAAAAGTGATGTTGGATATGAAATACGATTTTCAAAGCTCATAATCTTGTGTATACTGTAAAAACCTTGGACTTCTAGAGCAGTTGTATTTCTCTGCCGCTTTCATATAGGGCCAAAAATTCGACTTCTAAATCATACCCGTCTTTGAATGGCAAGCTGAAAAATATTCATTGGAAACATATAGTCCTTAAAAAGATTTTCTTTTCTTTTCTTTTTTTTATTTTTTTTAATTGATTTGTGTTGGACTCTCCCAGTCTATTAACTCAGATGATTGTGTTGTGCTTTACTCTGTTAGTCACATTATAAAAAAAAGTTTAAAAGATTAGAAAATTAGTAGAGTTTTAGATCATAAATATTTCAAAGAAAATGTACATACAATTGTAAGGAACTGAATAATAATGAGAATCATATTAGATGCTTTTCACATATACTACGGTGACTCTCTATTGTTACCTTTTAAAAGCTATTTCTTCTTTATCTATCCTCCAATTTTTTTTTGAGCAATCTAATGTATTTACACTGTAAAAAAAAATCATTTTCATGATTTATCACATCTTTCTTTTGTCAAATCAACTTTAATAATTAATTTGGTTCAGATAACATAATATTTTGAGTTTCTGTTGATTAAACCAGTCGTCTTCATTGTATTAACTCAAATTTTTTATTTCAATGAACTCAAAATTTTAAGGCAACCAGGTAACTTTCTTTTTTTAAGTTAAACCAACAATTATTTTTTTCAATGTAGGTTGATTCAGTGAGGTTAAGTAATATTTTTGAATTCAGTAAACTTAAATAATTTAGATGTTACCACATTTTTAACAACAATTGCTTTAGCTAATAGTTATTCTAATATAGCAAATGTAATTTTCTATTTTGCACTGTTTGTTTTTAAATTAATTATTTAAAATGAAACTAATAAATGAAGGGATCCAATTCTGATTCTAAACCCTCCTGTATATGTTCCTCTTTTTTTTAACCTCGATAATAAAGACTTTATATGTTACTATAATTATAAAATATTGTATAACAAGCTTCAGTTAACACATACACAGTTACGGTTGAATTTGGACCAATCAGAAATGTTTCTTGGGAAAGTTTCATGTATTCTGTTAAAAGAGAAGTGTGTGGAAAATGAAGAGTAAATTGATCTGATTGTTGGAGAGTGTGAACGAAGCCCTGTTGATTCAGGCCAGATTTGAGAGCATGTGCTCCGTTCTCTTGCCCTTCTCCGCCTGCTAAAAACACCAGAGCCATATTGCCATAATAAATGGTGATTGGCAGGCCAAATTGTGCCGCTTTCATTTTTATTTTTGTTCGTTTATTTTATTTCAGAGCCCTGTAGTTTATCACACCATCTTATTATTTCACCCTTTTTGCTTTCTCTTTTGTTTTTTTCTTTTTCTGTGCATTTACAGCGGCTGGAAAGTGATCTGTTTTTCATTTCAGATTCCCAGGATGGGAGCTATAAGTCAGATGTGAGCAGTAAACCTAGGAAGGAGCGCACAGCGTTCACCAAGGAGCAGATTCGAGAACTGGAATCAGAATTCGCTCACCACAACTATCTGACACGGCTTAGACGTTACGAAATCGCTGTCAACCTTGACCTCACAGAGAGACAAGTACGTTCAACGCTAAGCCTGTTTTCACATGTTACCAGGAGACATAACACTGGCACTTCCATTGGCTTTGAAAAAAATTCTTAGATTGATGGGTAAAGAAAACTCCTTTGCATGAAGGTTGACTCCATTTAAAGTGATTGTCATATAAAGACATGAACGCAATGCTAAATAGTCATTCTAAACAATTAAATAGTATGCCCTCATTATCTGATATCAATCTAAAAATATTTTAGTATGAGCTCTCTAAAAAAGTTTTACGTTAGAAATTAAATGAGCGGCGTGTTTTCCAAAGGGCCCTGTGTCGAAAGGGTCCAGTTCCCTGTGATATAGATTACTTGTTTGGCTTGAGGGAAGGATCCCCACTTTTTTTTTATGTGCATCGGATCCTGTGAATAACCCTGACAGTGAAGTCTGATAAACTGTCAAATGTAGCTATGATATTAAACCTCAAGTTTCAAACTACATTGGATTTTTTATGCTTGTGAACGCACTTTTTTTTTTAAAACATATTTTTTTCTAATGGCTTTTATTAGATAAGACAGAAGGGAAGCAACAGGGGTGGGACATGATCCATGCTGGACTTGAACCAGGGGACATTTTTATTGCAAAATTAATTCTGAAGCAACCAATTTTCCCATCTGCTAATTAAATGCAGTGAAATAAACCTTTTAAAACTGTGATATATTTTGATTAATCAAATTGATCAATCGCATCTAACATAAAGGTTTGTGTGTATATGAAACAAACGTTTGTAAATATATAGTATATGCACACATATACTATATATTTACAAATGTTTGTTATATATATATATATATATATATATATATACAGTGCTCAGCGTAAATGAGTACACCCCCTTTGAAAAGTAATATTTTAAACAATATCTTAATTAACACAAAAGCAATTTCCAAAATGTTGACAAGACTAAGTTTAATATAACATCTGTTTAACTTATAACATGAAAGTAAGGTTAATAATATAACTTAGATTAAATTTTTTTCAGTTTTACTCTAATTATGGTGATGCAAAAATGAGTACACGCCACAACAAAAACTACTACATCTAGTACTTTGTATGGCCTCCATGATTTTTAATGACAGCACTAAGTCTTCTAGGCATGGAATGAACAAGTTGGCGACATTTTGCAACATCTATCTTTTTCCATTCTTCAAGAATGACCTCTTTTAGAGACTGGATGCTGGATGGAGAGTGATGCTCAACTTGTCTCTTCAGAATTCCCCATAGGTGTTCGATTGGGTTCAGATCAGGAGCCACTGAATCACTTTCACCCTGTTCTTCTTCAGAAATCCAACAGTGGCCTTAGATGTGTGTTTAGGATCATTGTCATGTTGGAAAAGTGCACGACGACCAAGGGCACGGAGTGATGGTAGCATCTTCTCTTTCAGTATAGAGCAGTACATCTGTGAATTCATGATCATCAATGAAATGCAGCTCCCTGACACCAGCAGCACTCATGCAGCCCCACATTAGGACACTGGCACCACCATGTTTCACTGTAGGCACCATGCATTTTTCTTTGTATTCCTAACCTTTGCGACGCCATACAATTTTGAAGCCATCAGTTCCAAAAACATTTATCTTGGTCTCATCACTCCAGAGTATAGAGTCCCAGTAGTCTTCATCTTTGTCAGCATGGGCCCTGGCAAACTCTAGGTGGGCTTTTTTGTGCCTGGGCTTTAGGAGAGGCTTCTTTCGTGGACGGCACCCATGCATGCCATTCCTCTGCAGCGTATGCCATATTCATCCCAGTTTGGCTTTCTACTTCTTTAGATAACTGCAGTGAACTTGCATGCCGATTTTCTTCAACCCTTCTCATCAGAAGACGCTCCTGTCGAGGTGTTAACTTCCGTGGATGACCTGGACGTCTCTGTGAGATGGTTGCAGTTCCATCTTTTAAAAATTTTTGTACCACATTTACTACAATATTTTGACTGATAAGTAAAGCTTTGCTGATCTTCTTGTAGCCTTCGCCTTTCTGGTGCAAAGAAATTATTTTCTTTCTCAGGTCTTGTGACATTTCTCTTCCATGTGGTGCCATTGCTGACAGCATGAAATGGGAAGGGGTTTTAACAGCCTTTTATAGTCAACTGTCTGCTGGACACCTGTGTGATGAATAATTAGACTCACCTGTGGTTGAATTCTTGTTAAATTAGACATTTGTAGTCTAAAATTTAGCTTTTCTCCAGAGACTTTCAGTAGGGTGTACTCATTTTTGCATCACCCTAATTTGAGTAAAACTGAAAATTTTGTTCTCCAAGTTATATAATTAACCTTACTTTCATGTTATAAGTTAAACAGATGTTATATAAAACTTAGTCTTGTCAACAATTTAGAAATTGTTTTTGTGTTCATTGAGATATTGTTTAAAATGTTACTTTTCAAAGGGGGCGTACTCATTTAAGCTGAGCACTGTATATATATATATATATATATATATATACATAGTTCTGTTATGAAACTCTAGATGGCGCAGGCTGATGATAATTACAGTGTTAACTACTTGACATAAGCTGACTGGTCCTTGTCACATCTGCAGCCAATGAGCTTGTTGCTCACACATTTAAATGGCTGGTTACGTTCACTATAGCAGTTTGCAGAACTCTTCAGAGTTCCTCTAAAACCCTCCACCTTCCCCAGCTCCACCTGTATAGATCTGCTATGGGCTATAGCAACAGCAATAATCTACAACAACAGCAATAATCTACAACAACAGCAATAATCTACAACAGCAGCAATTCAGCAGCAGCGTAGCAGATCTATTCCGCCAAGACCAAATACATTAACATTATCATATCCATTACCATGCTAACAATCTTCCGAGAGTTGTCATGATATATAAATAAAACATATATTTTAGTCGAGTCAAAAATATACCAACTTTGAGAAATATTCACTGGAGTAAAAACTAGCTCCGGTCTTAATCTTTAAATGTATTTAAAATTAGACAGTGGTGAAGTTCACTTTACAAATGCTTTCTTCAAAATGGTCCACACATCCCACACACGCACTCCAGAGTTTAGGATCATTCCAGCTGCGGTCTTGACCTAAAAAGAAGCCCTATGAGCAACTCACCTAGGATTTGCCTTTTTGTTTCATTCCCATTTCTCCTTCCTACTCCTCCACACAGTTGCATCCTATCCAGTGACTCTCAGCACAGATCCAAGAAATCTGTGGACGTGGGTTGATCTCAGATCTTCAACAACAAAGTCTGAAAATCAGCCCTTTCTGTGCACTTTCGAATTCTATTAATTTATATTAACAATTTATGTGTCACATACACACACAAAAAACGTATGATTAAAAATGCATAATAATATAAATGAAATGTGAAATATGGGAGTGCTGTTCTATAACACCTGTAGTTCAAAGAATTGTAAAAGAGTTCTCACTTCTCACACTTCTACTAAAAGTTTTTGTCATGTAAGGAAATCTGCCGACTCATTTAAGAGCTCACTCTAAAATACCTGCGCTGCGCTTCCTAAAATAACCTTCTCAGCCTGAAATAGTCCCCTGTCAAGCCTGAGGTGGGGGGTGAGGCGCCACAACTCGGTCCAGATCTGATCGACCCGTTTTAGGCAGCAGCTTGATCATCACAGCGGAGACGCAAATACAGAGCAAAGTGTCAAGTCAGGACCTGGAACATGGGTCAACGGGCAACAAGGAGTTTTGCATCAGCACATAACTGACCAGGTGGAAATAGACCTATAGAGAGCCAATGCTAGTCCTCCAGAGAGCCAATCATATCACTGCTCCACCAAACTTCCCAGAAGTCTGCTCCAAAAGAAAAACACAAGAGCAGATCCACTGTGACTTTGAGGAAGCATAAAGATTAAAAGCAGATATGAAGGACCCTTCAAATCTATCCGCAAAGCACTTAAAATTAGGTGTTTTACTTGGTTTATGTATGTGGTCTATACGTGTGGGATCTGAGTGCTGTGTTGGCAGAAGTCTTTTAGAGAAAGCTTTAAATCTGTCGTTCATCCAATCTGATACACGCGCACAGTATGAAGGGGGTTCTGATACAGAGAGCATGATGGTGGTTATAGAGTGGGGGTCTACATGCCAAAACATCTCTTTCTGGAAAGTGCCATAACACACACCCTAACACACGTTCCCACAGAGTGGCGTTGAGTTTCCCTGATGCAGATCTTGGACGCCTGCGTTTCTAAGAGACCAATAAAGCCCTATAAACATTGTGTGTAATTGACTACTGTATAATAACTTTGCCAAAAATGTTTCCTAATTAGCAAACAACACTTATTTATTCATTTGTATCCCTTAAAGAGTTAGTTCACCCAAAAATGAAACTTTCTCACTCTCACAAAATTACTCACCCTCATGTCGTTCCATAGACAGCTACACAACTACTACTTTGATGCTTCAAAAAGTTCATAAAGAGATCGTAAAACTAATCCATATGAATTGAGCGCTTTAATCCAAATTTTCTGAAGAGACTTGATCGCATTATATGATGAACACATTTAATTTAGGCTATTATTCACATATAAACATTGATCAGTGAACATAAACAGAAGCTCAACCGAAACTTTTTTTTTGACACATGAGAACAAACTTCTTACAGAAGCTCAATCTTGCTGCGTAACACGAGAATGAATCTCATTGGTTCTTCCGGAAGTTCAAACGTGCCGCGTAACACACAAGAATGAACCTCATTGGTTCTCCCATGTCAAGCAAACATGCTTAAGCTTCCGTTTACCATGACTGATGTGTGAGTTGATTTATTTAGTTTATTTGTGAATAAAAGTCTAAATTCATCTATTCATCATATAAAGCGATAGTGTCTGTTCAGAAAATTTGGACTAAACCTCTCAATTCATATGGATTCGTTTTACGATCTCTTTATAAACTTTTTGAAGCGTCAAAGTGGTAGTTGCGTAGCTGTCAATGGAGTGACAGAAATCGCTCAGATTTTATTAAAAATATCTTCATTTTTGTGCCAAAGATGAAAGTTACCTGGGTTTCAAACAACATGAGGGTAGTAAATAATGACAGAATTTTCATTTTTGGGTAAACTATCCCTTTAAATAATATTGTATACCATTTTTATCTATTCTTAATTGTTCTTACAAGTATACTTACTATATTACAGGGTTGGTAAAATTTCGGAGTATAAAAACTTGCTCCATTGCAGTTACATCTTTCAGTTGAGTGTGAATTGGCCACAGGATGTTTTACAGAAACTTTACTGAAGTGCAATTCAAAGAAATTCACACAAATGTTTTTGCAATAAAACAAAATGACATAATACATTTTGCCTACTCTAAAATATACAGAATACATTTTTTTACCTAGATGTATTTCTGTAATTTTACTGCTAAAATCAAAACAGATTTTTAATTTTGCCATTCTGCATCTCATTATGTCCATCACATTGTTTTCAGATCATTTAAAATAAACAAAATAGATGTTTAATATTAAATACAAATAAATATTGACACAAAATGGACTGTGAAAAATTATATTAATATTATATGATTATTAAATTTAATTACGTATAACACTGAATTAGAGCATGTGTGGATATGAAGTTCTTCCCCCACAGTCAATAAATGGTTAATTTATTGAATATATTGAAATACTTATAAATTCAAATTTATATAGGTAGCATTTCAAATATTTATTCTCATAAAAATATAAAAAAAATTTAAGTTATTTTATTTCAGCTATTTGCCAAAGCAACATTACTCATCAAAATTTCATAAAAAAAAATATTTAGACACAAACACACATATATATAATATATGAAAACAGAAAATGGGCAATTCATATGGAGAAATGAAATGTACAATTAAAAATTACACTAACAGCAGTATTTCTTAGAATTTTCATTCTAACTACTTGAATTAAAATTCTGCATGTTTGTTTTCTATATACAACATATATGACAGCATTTCTCTTTCATGCAGGTAAAGGTGTGGTTCCAGAACAGAAGAATGAAATGGAAGAGGGTGAAGGGAGGTCAGCAAGGGGCCGCTGCGCGTGAGAAAGAACTGGTGAACGTAAAGAAAGGAACTCTCTTGCCCTCCGAGTTTTCCCCAATGGTCGGACTACACCATCCCATCGGTTCTCCTAGCAATGAGGACGACAGTCACGACAGTGACCAGAGCTCCGAGCACGCACATTTATGATGCCCGGACTCCACCCAGTCACAACCTGGCAATTTCCTCAGGAATCAACTATGTTGGTACTCCGAAGGCTGTTAACAACTAGTACTGGGCCATGCTTTGTTATTTCATTCTGAGCGGTTAGGGTTTGTTCTTGGTCTGTGAAACAGATGCTCACAGGGTTGCAAACCAGAGCTCAGCCCCCAATGGCACCAAACTTTGAAGATTAATCTAAATAAACATCTAAGGGGTTTAAAGGTGGCCACACTTTTCAAGAGACTATGCGTTCATCCACGTTTGACTCTTAAGATTGACATTGTAAATAAATGTATAAGTTTGAATGTTGCAAACATTCCACACGAGTGCCTTGGAGAGGATTTTTGCACTGTTTTAAGTTTTAGCCTAACTGATTGCTACTGTATTTTCGCAGATTTTGATAAAAAATATCATTGATTACAAAATAGATCTACATAATCTGTGACAGCACAGAATAAGATGCCATTAATTACAAGTTGCAGACTATTTGTTGATTAATTGATGAATTAGAATGAAACACACAAAGTAGTTTTTAGACTGACAAATGTCCATGTTTTTTTTCTTACAATATGGGTACTTTTGGGTAATCAAATGGATTGAAAATGACATATGCCGCAAATTGATAAACATTTAATTTAGAAGGATAATTAAAGGATCGTTTTCACTTGCCCTTCCTAAGGCTTGTGTACTTAAGGACTGCAAATAATTTTCCATGATCACTGAAGGAGTCGTTTCAAAAAATACGCTACGGTTCAAAACTTTGGGGCTGGTAAGATTTTTTTTATGTTTTTCAAAGAAGTCTCTTAAGGCCTGTTCACACCAAGAAAGATAATTATAAAGATAACGATAAAGATATAGTTCTAAAAATAGTTCTAAATATAAAAGAATAGCAGAGTTCACACCACAGCTATAACTGTAACGATATAGAGAAACGAAATTGTTGGGATCACTTTCAGAACGATTCTTTTTTCCAGCTGTTGAACGATAAAACATGACAGCCAATCAGAATCCATTCTGATTTAAGGGCTCGCGCATTTAAAATGGCAGACGACATTGCGGAAAAGTTAATAGCCGAGGTGCAGAAAAAGCCACCACTTTTCGACAAGTCAACCCCCCTTTCAAGGATACTTTAAAGAAAACGGATATATGGAAACAATCGGTCATAACCTCGGAATAAATGGTGAGAAGTAATTAGATCATTATGCTACGCTAGCAAACAGTGTAACAAAAATTACCTTTAATATATCCAGCGCTAGTTTCGACAACATTGTCTTGCTTTCTTTGAAGTTGCAGTGAAAAAGACTAGGCGTTGTTTTTATTCCACTATTGCCTTCGTCAGCTAAATTTACTGTTAGATTACATCGACTGCACTAGCTATTCCCTCGCAACATAGCATACTGAGGGCATCTGCTGGTTAAAGCCGTGTAAGTGCAACAAGAACAACAAAAACATGTTGTACACACTTTGAAACTTAGAATAAACAGACCGATATCGTTCGTTGGTGAGGATGCAAATATAGTTATCGTTATAGTTACCTTTATAATTATCGTTCATGGTGGGAATGGGCCTTTATGCTCACCAAGACTGCATTTATTTGATAAAAAATACAGTAATTTTGTGAAATATTATTACAATTCAAAATAACTGTTTTCTATATTTTAAAATGTAATTTATTCCTGTGATGGCAAAACCATTAGACCCTTTTTTCAGGATCTTGGAATGGAAAGTTCAAAAGAACAGCATTTATTTGAAATAGAAATCTTTTGTAACATTATAAAAGTCTTTACTGTCATGTTTGTGATCAATTTAATAAATCACTGCATTTCTTTAAAAAAAAAACTTTTAAATGGCAGTTTTCATGCTTATGAATGCAACATTACAAATGGAATTATTTTTCTTTTTTCTGTTCAGGTTTATGATATTGGCCTAGTTCATATCTTTTATTTACCTTGCAAATACACAAATGTTAGGTATTTCAATTTCAACTTTTTTTTTTTACATTAAAAAAAAAAATTCATTTGAAAGGCATTTAAAGGAAATCTTACCAAATGTTGAAGAGGATTATGTGATGTAAATCTTATGAAAAGCCATGTTGAAGAACTAATATTATGGTTTGGCGTTTCTGTGCAGACCACGTGAGTGAGCATTCTAATTTCTGGACTGGCACTTTATCGAGTCGGCCAACTTCTTAAACGTTGTTGCTCATATATGAGAGCAGCTGGTGATTCGATAGCTGCAGAAGTTTGGACTCGTTTGATTTGTGGCTTTGCCGTTCCCCCGACACAGGCAAAACCCAGGCTAAGTTTTCAGTTGTGGTCAAAGCCAGCCATGCATTTTCTCTCTGTGGAAGACGTTTTTGATTAGCCGTCCGATTTAGATGTTTGTGTATGATATACTGTGATCAAAGTGAGACGAAGAACGATCCCCTTGGGGAAACAATTCGTGGCTTTACGAAATGAATGGGAAATATATTTATGACCCCTCAAACCCTGCCAAGCACCCAGCTGCACTGATCACAGCCGTGTCTAAACAACACATGATGAATATGGCCCGTCAGAAGCGGTCCCAAACAGACAAATCAATAAAAACACGAGCAAATAAACACAAATCAAGACAAACATGACTTAGGTATGAAAAATACACCACGGATCACAAACAAAGTTGAGCACAAACAAACGTTGGTAAACATGCAAGAGTTTTTTAGGCTTGTCTTTCCAAACAAACCTAACTTTCGTAAGATTTTGTTGATTTGCTGTTGGTGTGATGTTTCTCTGCAAGCGCTTTGAATACTGGGTAAAGAGGTAGGATCTTAAAAGGGATAGTCCACCCAAAAATAATTCCCATTGACTTCCATTATATTTTTTAGCATACAATGGAAGTCAATAGGAACGGAAAATGTTTTGTTACCAATAATCTTCAAAATATCTTCTTTTGTGTTCAGAATGAAATGAGGGTGAGTAAATTGACAGAATTGTCATTTTTGGGTGGACTATCCCTCTATATTTTAATTCAGCCCAAAATATTTACTTACCCATATGCTTTCTTTATGTGGAACACAAAAGATATTTTGAATGTTTCAACAATTTTTTTTTTCTTCTCCTCATGCAATGAAAGTCAAAGGAGTCCCAAACAAACAACATAAGACCAAAAAAAAAAAAATTCTACATTTATTTTGTGGTCTACGAAAGAAAGAAGTTAAGGTTTGAAATGACATGAGGGTGAGTTTATTTGGGGGTGAACTATCTCTTTAATTCAGAGAGTTTAGTCCTTGTTGTTACTGACAAATGTAACCCAGGGCAATTATCTTGAAGCAATAAGCTTCAGGCACAGTTTTATTTGCACAGAGTGCAAGATAACCCCATTTCTTTCTTGCTTTCAAGTATTATGTAGGTTTATATTGTTCTCCTGAGCATCTAGAAACTTCCCAGCCAGCATTGCATGATTTTTTTAAATAATGCTGTTGTTTTGGAATACCTCTGGCCCATGTTACTTTTTGATCCTGAGTGAACCTTCTACCTTGACCCCACAGGGAACAACTTTCCTTTAGCGGGAAGGGTAATGTTGTCATTTCTCCATGCCATGCCAAGAACAACATGGCCAACTGAAGAGTTTTCCACACAGGGTCTGAGTGTCTGCTCAGCCTCCTTCCAAAAAGTGATTTAGGATAATTTTCAGTGCAACTGTAGGTGTTGATGGATGATGTTCACTGAGGTACAATACCCCATATACCATGTGACTGTTGATATTTTCCTTCTGATGGTTAAACGTGCCCAATCTTTTCTTTGTCTTTCATCAAGGAACAAAAGAAACGGTTATGCAGGTAATGAAACGTTGGCATTTTAATAGAGACTAGCTCTCTGCGTCAGTGAAAGACATGTCTAGAGAATAAAATGACTACGGATATGCCTGCTCTGAATTTGTCAGTTTCTACAAAACTGTTTAGGTCAAGGCCAGGTCATGATGCATCTGGGACACATTAAAAAAGGCCATCTGTGAAAAATCTACAACTGTTACATGTTTATTTAAGTAATTAGAAACAACTTGGAATTAAAATCACATCACGTCTTCTTTATTTGCCATTTTGAGAATATCTGTTCAGATTACAATCGTTTAAAAACTATTCTACAGTCTTAAAAATAAAGATTCTTCATTGGCATTGATGGTTCCAAGAAGAACCTTTAAACATCCATGGAAGATTTTCATTTCACAAAAAGGTTCTTTATAGTGGAAAATGTTCTTTAGATTATTAAAATGTTCTTTAAACTATAAGAAAAAAATGGTTCTTTTGAGAACTGATCACTGAAAGGTTCTTCTGAGAACTCAGAATGGTTCTTCTATGGCATCACTGTGAAAACCCCCTTTTGAAACCTTTATTTTTAAGAGTGTATGAACACCTTTTCTTTTACATTCTTTTATTCCACGGTATGTTTGAACCTGCTTGAATTATGAGGATTATGCAGTAAGACAGATTTAATAATAGAATGTCAGACCAATCCAGTGATGTGGTTTAATCATAATATCACATATTCTGTATTCGGCTAGGGCTCAGGAAACTCTTCTGAATCTTAAGAATATGGCCGGAGAGTACAGGATGACGAAATGCAGGAAACCACAAACCCTCCAATAAACTGGCAGGGGACCATGACTGACGGCTGTTTTAGCCATTTAGAATCGTATTTATTGGCACAACAGTCCCTTTTACTACAGAAGATCTGGGCCAGGAACTGAAACTATCAGTGTAAAATGTGACTTCACACCTGGAGCATTAAAACCACAAGTCACGAATATAATCCTCAGAACAGACAGGAGACGAACTCCAATTATTATGGAATTATGAATAAAAGAAAGAAAATATTATAATAGAAAAGTTATACCCTTTTTTACTTTTTTGTTCTATAACATATTACACATTAAATGACAACTAGCATTTAGGTCAAAATACTTACATGGCTTTTTTGATGGCAATGTGGGGTAAAATTAAATTAACACACCACCAAACCACAGAAATTGAATGCATTTTTAATTAATTAAAAATAAGTTAAATATAACATTTTTGAAAAATTGCAATAAATACAAAATGAAAACTACAAGCAACATTCTTGCATGCAAGGCTGCATCAGAAATCGCGTACTTTCCTACTTCATAGTAGGCGAAAAACAGTTTGTGATAAATGAATTATGCCAGAATTCACAGTACTCATAAAAGCAAGAAAAAAGTACTTAGATGACCTATTACTTTAGGCGAGATTCTGAAGTATGTATCACATACTGCTCTGACAAACAGGTTGAGGATCCAAACATAGCTTTTATTGCATGAAGCAATCCAGAATCGAAATCCATAAAACAGGCAATAGGTCAAAACACAGGGGTGATAATCCAAAAAGACAACAGGGCAGAGAAACACAGGCAAACAGGGAAAACCACAAAACCAGGCATAAGATTCCAAAACAAACAAACAACAATAACAACAACAAAAAACCATGTCACGAGAAAACCAGAGAGTGAGCGCTCAAAAATGCAGTGTAACACAAGAATGAATAAACACAGAGGGTATAAACTGGCAAACATAAACAAGATAATGACAAACAGGTGGCAGTAATCAGAACATGATGAGTCCAGGCAATGGGTTATGGGAAATGTAGTTCATGATGGGAAAGCAGAGGAGACAGGAGGAGGGCCCTCTGGTGGAGATCATGGGCACTCCAGCTGGCGGATGTAACAGTGTGCATAAGGCCACGGGAGAGGATTCGTGAATGATAGTGAAGCGACGCTACTGACGCTGGGTCACATGATAATGACAGCATGCCGAATGTTTGTCTGGATTTCATTCATACTACATGCATTTTGGAGCTCAACACACTCAAGACAGTGGAGGTGATCGTGGACTTCAGGAGAAACCCCCCTGCTCTCCCCCCACTCAGCATCATGAACAGCACTGTGACTGCAGTGGAGTCATTCAGGTTCCTGGGCACCACCATCTCCCAGGACCTGAAGTGGGACATTCACATTGACTCCACTGTGAAAAAGGCCCAGCAGAGGTTGTACTTCCTTCGCCAGCTGAGGAAGTTCAACCTACCACAGGAGCTGCTGAAACAGTTCTACTCTGCCATCATTGAATCAGTCCTATGCACTTCAATTACCGTCTGGTTCAGCTCAGCTACCAAATCTGACCTCAGAAGACTACAGAGGGTAGTCCGGTCTGCTGAGCGAATCATTGGTACAACCCTCCCCACTCTCCAAGAACTATATCCAGAGTGAGAAAAAGGGCAAAGAAAATCACTCTGGACCCCTCACATCCAACACACTCCCTCTTTGAACTGTTGCCATCTGGTCGACGCTACAGAGCCCTGAGCACCAGAACGACCAGACACAGAAACAGTTTCTTCCCTCAACCATCTCATGAACACTTGACAAACACGGAACACACAAAACTATTATACATTATTTACTTAAAACACTTATTTATATTTCAAATTTGCACACATCATAACTGTACATACAAATTGTCTATATTATATGTATATTGTTTTTTTTGTTTTTTTTGCACTTTGTCTAACTTGTATATTTGTATATTATTATTTTATTATTTTAATTATCTGTGTCTTGTCGCTGTCACTCTGTTGCACTGTGGAGCTTCTGTCACTAAAACAAATTCCTAGTATGTGTAAACATACCTGGCAATAAAGCTCTTTCTGATTCTGATTCTGATTATAGCAGTGTTTCCCAACCAGGCTGCCATCTGGCAGGAGCAGGGGTGCGGTGTAAAAAGTCCTTCAAACATTTTTTAATTGCTAAAATGTGTAAAAAATAATTTATTATGTACCATCAATCTCTGATGTCTCCAATAACAACAAATAACAATGAATCGTAAGAAAGGTTGGTCTGAATTTCGGTGTGGTTTGCGCATGATTTCATTCCTGTGCAATCAATTTTATAAACACATCAGTATCAGTATTAGGATCAGTGAAACTGGCCTTCATTCATAAAAAGTCATTAAACAAGTATTTAAAATATGTCTTTATGTTGTTTCTACATGAATTTGAAGATTCACTGTGAAATGATTACATTATAAAATATATTAACATATTAAAAACAAATCTTGTGCTATTGCAAACAAAATTATCCCACTATAAAAACAAATACACTGAGCAAACATTTAGGCTAGGTGAGAACATTTTATATAATAAAAGCCTTAATTAAAATCTGATGTCATCAAATGAATCTCTTCAGAAGAAATTACTGATTTCCTAGACTTTCAATTGATGGACAAAAAATTTGATAATATTAACAATATCTATATGACAGTAGGCCTATATACGGTGGTTCTTCCCTGTTGTATTGAATCAATACTTTTCAAGGTATCGTATCAAAGTAGTATTGTGACAACGCTAGTGTTACAAGCGTGTGTAGCTGCAGCAGGGATGAGGCAGAATCGAAACTTCTACAAATAGCGGGTTTATTTGTCAAGGAACAGAACAGCTAACGCACATTACACAAGGTATACAACAACATAACATCAAGAACGGACAAGGAGTGCAAGGAGTGAGTCCAACATAAAGGGTGTGCTGATGATGATGGGCAGGTGCAGGGAATCCAGGGAGAGTGGGAAAGCTGATGAGGGAAGTGAGTTCGGGTGTGGAACAGGGAGGAACATGGGAAACGGAGTCCGGGACAGGCGTGGTTGTAACATTACCTCCCCCTCCCCGGTAGGCGCGTCCTCGCGCCTAAGATGGATCAACGGGGGAGGGGGGGGGGCGCCCTGGAGACCTACATGCAGGTGCGNAGGTTCAGAAGGGTGAGGAGGTGTCCAGGGCGGGTCTAGGAGCCGTGGGCGGCCATGGTGGGTCACTGTAGCCACATTGGACCAGCGCAGTTTGGAAAATGGATAATTGATTCAGCTGCGGGAGCCATCTTCTGGCGAGACGCGGGAATTCATTCAGCACGCGACTCTCACAGTGCATTATGGTTATTCTCTGGCTGTTGAGCGTACATCAGTTGTACACTCGTTGTTGCGGTGCATTGTGGGATTGAATGAGTTCACTTGATATCGTCCACTATGGTTACGGACACCCCAAATGGCTGTCCCCTCAAATAGTGCCCTGTTTAAGGGTATAGGGGCTGATTTCGGACACAGCCATGGTCAAGACGATCTGCTGAAGTTCAAACCGAACATCAGAATGGTGAAGAAAGGTGATTTAAATGATCTTGAACTTGGCATGGTTGTTGGTGCCAGACGAGCTGGTCTGAGTATTTTAGAAACTGCTGATCCAATGGGGTTTTCACACACAACCATATCTATGGTTTAGAGAGAATGGTCAAAATTGGACAATAGAAGATAGGAAAACTGTTGCCTGGTCTGATGAGTCTCGAATTCTGCTGCGATATAGGGTCAAAATTTGACGTAAAAAACATGAAAGCATGGATCCATCCTGCCTTGTATCAACGGTTCAGGCTGGTGGTGGTGGTTTAATGGTGTGGGGGATATTTTCTTGGCAGACTTTGGGCCCCTTAGTACCAATTGAGCATTATTTAACCGCCACAGCCTACCTGAGTATTGTTGCTATTTCCAGCAAGATAACGTGGCATGTCACAAAGCTCAAATCTGCAGCAACTGCATGCATGATGCTTTTATGTCAATATGGACCAAAATCTCTGAGGAATGTTTCCAGCACGCCACGAAGAATTAATGCAGTTCTGAAGGCAAAAGGGGGTTCAACCCTGTACTAGCAAGGTGTATCTAATTAGTGGCCAGTGAGTGTATAGTATATGCATATTTGCATATGTGTGTAATGGATTGATTCATGTGACAATTTAATAAAATGACACAAACCAAACTTACATTAATTACATCCCATAATGCATTCCGGTCTAGATGAGTTAAAGCAGATAGAAAAACGTTACAAGAGGCAGAACAAAAAATTCTTGCAAAGAATAGACCTCATAACTAAAATTGGAAACATGTTTTTGAAAATAATTTAATTTTTAACAATTGATATTTATTGATTTTTTACTGTTATTAGAATATTAACTATTAAAAATGTGAAATACAGACATTACATTCACTGCTCCATGACAGAATATACTGTAAGACAACATTAAAAAAAAAAGAGTGACATATGATAACTGCAATATTGTGTATAGAAGCTCCCTCCACTGCATTCATATCCATTCTGTCACATAATATTGCTTCTACACAACAAATACATTTCTGTGTGTGTTTTCATTTACAATTCACAGTTAATTTTAAAACTTTAACCCAGCAGCATAGTAATTCTGAGTAAATTCTGTTGGGTCAAAAGTATAACCCAACACAGTTTCTCAATGCTGGGTTTCCAAAATGACCCAAATTGGGTTGTTTTTAACAGCATTTTTGTAAATGTTTTTGCAAAAAAATATAAATTATATATATATACTTTGATGGATGACAAATCAATAATAATAATGATAAAATGTTTTTTCTGAGGGCAGTTTAAAAATGTGCTGCTTCCACAAGATGCACCATACAAGAAGGGTGATCGTGAACCCAAAAAAATTCGAAGTAATCTCTTCATTGTAAATAATTTTACTTACATGCTATCATATGCTTGCAAAGAAAATGGGTTTGGTAATCGTAGGCAATGTCACGCAATACAGTTAACACTTATTTTTCTGCTTGTAAGAGAGAACTCCTCCAAGTGTAGTTTGGCATTAAGGAGCCATACTCTGTAATTTAATTAGAAACGCATTTTAGACATAACAGTGAGGGGAATTTTGATTTAATTTAGTATTTTTCACACTCAAAAAACAATTCTCACATCATGCACAAAGTTGGCAGAAAGTTCCCTTTGACTGAAAACACAAACATGTGCACCACGAATGTGATTTTCCATTCAGGACTACAATCCAAGTCTTGCAAGTGAGAAGTGATAGCGCATTAATTTAACAGTTTGGCACCAGCTGAGTGTTTAATGTTTGGGATTCAAGAGGACAGCTTATCATAATTTTATTGATTTATCTTGAGAGGACTACATCATGTATTTGTGGCGAAGCATGCTCATTAATCTTTAGAAGTGGAGAAAGCAACCTCCAGAAATGTTCCTTGGCAGCAGGTTTGCAGTAGAACACTGAGCGGGGGAAATGATTGTTATCAAGTTTGTCCAAATGGTGGCGACACACAGACCAAGGCAGATTATTTCCAGAACCTTCCACTGCCTGTTCTCACTGATTAAGCCTTAGAGCAGAATGCAAAGTGCAGCTGTTGGTTTACTGTCGGGGACTTGGTTTCCCAATTAACTGTCTGATCCAATCTCTCCTTGTATCCCAGCCCACCTGTATACACACTCCGTGACATTCCAGTCATTCCAGGGCACTCCCAAACACTCCCTGCCTCCACTGGAGGACCACCTGCACTACTCCACACTCTAGAGTCAAGCTTGGCATTAATTTAGGAATTCATTCATTCTCTACTTCATAAAAACAGATAGATAATATACTCAAAGAACAGGCCTATTTGTTTTTAATGACCCTAAGTTTGATTAAACCATCAAAATATATAATAATATTTTTTACATTTTTTAAATATGAGGTGTACAGACCCCAAAAAATTAGACCCCAGTCCGACCCGACTTAACGGGATTTATTATAGAACCTGACTGGACCCGAACGTAAACAGCATTGACGTGTACACAGCCCGCAGACCCGCAGTCAGTCAGGAAAAATCCCGGTGTCTTGCTGACTGATTTGCTAGCTAGCTTGTTACCTTGAGAAAACTTGCCCTCAAAGTTGTCAGCCGATTTAGAGTCCTTCTTCTTACTAGAGGTTGTGAGAGATGCCACTTCGATTGGCATCGTTCACCATAATCCGCAGTCTTGGGGGAAATGCATTACAAGTAACGCGAGTTACGTTATCAGTCACGAGCGCGCGCAGCTTTTGCATAGATATCGTCTGCAAGCTGCAAAATCATTATAAATAAAAAAGGGAACCATAACGTTCGTGTTGTTTACATTTTATGCACTAGCGTGCCGATTCCCAACAAAACACAGACATTTGATGCCGTTTTACTCACCGCCTGCGATCTGCAAATCCAGTGACAAATTGGGACTTGTTTACAAAGTATTCATCACCGAAATTCCGGAAACAAACAAACAAATATATATACTCCGTTGTTGCCCTGGAAAAACAAACTTGGCCATGTTTAGCATGAGAATGCAGAAGTGTAAATAAATCAGAATGCATGAAATAGCATTAGACACCCCCCCCCCCCCCCCCC
>RJVU01057109.1:7726262-7744962 GCA_003731715.1 Anabarilius grahami
AACAACTTTAAATGAATAGTTTTATAATTCTCCATATTTCATTTGATTAGTTAATTTGATAGTTTTTAGCTTCAAATAAAAGTTTGTAATGTTATACTTCACCTTGTAGCTGGCTGGCTTAGTTCATGGCTTATAACACTTTAACAAAGACTTTTTTTAAATCCCTATGGGGAAAATAATTCTGGATCAAATGCTGCAGAAAATGTGGGCAGGTACTAATGTACTCATTAGCTTATTTTAATCACAGTAGTCAGTCAAAAAAGAAAAAAAAAAGAAAAAGACAATGGAAAAAACATTATTTGTCAAATTTACAATTATCTCAGAACATACGAGAGAGAAAGGCCACAAGAATTTTTACTTAAAATTAGATGGCAAAGATCATCCCACTTACAATAAAAATATGCAAAATAGTGAAGTAAGAAAGAAAGAGGGAAAAGGGAAAGTGCACAGGCTTTCCCGAGCAGTTGGATGTTATTGTTTGAAGAACAAGCCTGTTGCTGCTGTAGTGGGGTGAGTCCCCAGTAGAGAAGGGCCTCATAAATCTGGACCTTGACTGGAAGTCCCTAGCTGTGCAGGTTGGATGGAGGACAAAAGTAGCCGAGTGCTCAGGATGTGGAGAGACTGCTCTACAGTCAAGCCTGAGGGGCCGTGAAATAACATCAACAGTGACCCAGACCCTGTGCACGGCATAGGATCATAGGGGTCAGCCGACGTCTGTGTATGTGTTTGTGTGTGTTATAATATTTTACTGGATTTACATGGTAGAACACATTAAATCCTTATTTCAACTAAACGCATGAGTTCAGGTCGAGACTAACTGTTTGACTGTTCGGGAAACCTGTTTGAAAACAGTTATTAGTTTTGTAGTTGCATTTTGTTGAAATGACACACTTCTGCTGTAAAAGGACTTTCTGGAATAGTGTCACCCCATGTAAAAGATGTATTATTGTAATCATATTCCTTTCATCTTATCCAGTTAAACATTTTGAATGTAAATTTGGAAAGTGCTTCAAGCAGAATAAGACAGTAGTTTAATTATTTAGATATGCCTTTATGGATTCTACAGTTTTTAAAGAAATAAAACTTTATTTAAAGACATAAAACTGCTCTGCTTGTAATGTATTGTTGGCTCTCAGATTGATAACAGATTGCAGGCTCTGGCTTTGGCAAGGTGCACTAGTTATTCTTCATGTAGTGCCTCAGTCTAACGCTCTTCCAAATCACTTATCAAAATCTCATCACTGTGGATCTGTGGGTCTCTACTGGATTTGATTCAGGACCCACATTTTACATTAGACATCAGTGGCGACCCAACACAACTAAAATGGCTTATCGTACAAAAGAAATAAAAAAAATGTTTGTTACAGTCAAACATTGACATTGAACTGCACAGGTTTTAATTATTAACAAGACATAAGACAAGGGATAAAAAATCTGACCATTTTGTAAATGCATAAACAACAACAGAAGTGTGATTTACAGTCTTTGGCATAAATAACAAAAATGTGGGAAGCATCCTTTTTAAAAGTAGATGAGCACATATGACTCTAGACCAAAAAAACACTGATAAGTCACACGGGTATGTTTGTAGCAACACTCTAAAAACTGCTGGGTTAAATATGGACAAAACCAGGATTGGGTTGTTTTCACCCAGCCATTTTTTTCAACCAATTTTGGATTTATTTTTTTAGCCAGCAATATAGTAATATAGTAAAAGGCGTGTTTTTGCTCACCCCCAAATAGGGGCAAATTTGTGGGGTATTTTAAGCTGAAACTTGACCAGACCAGAGACTTATATTACATCATGTGAAAGAGGGCATAATAGGTGCCTTTTAACCCAACCTGCTGGGTTTGTCCATATTTTACCCAGCTTGGGTTTTTTTAACCCAGCATTTTTTAGAGTGAATAGCCAACAATACATTGCATGGGTCAAAATGATCGATTTTTCTTTTATGCCAAAAATCAATTGGATATTAAGTAAAGATCATGTTCCATGAAGATATTTTGTAAATTTCCTACCGTAAATATATAAAAACATTATTTTGTGAGTGGATATGCATTGCTACGGACTTCATTTGGACAACTTTAAAGGTGATTTTCTCAATATTTAGATTTGTTTTGCACCCTCAGATTCCAGATTTTCAAATTGTTGTATCTCGGTCAAATCTTGTCATATCCTATCAAATTTATTTATTTAGCTTTCAGATTATGTATAAATCTTTATTTTAAAAAAATGACCCTTATGACTGGTTTTGTGGTCCAGGGTCACATAATAGTTTGCAGTAATAACTATGGAAAATGACGCGGTTAGTTGCATTTATTATTTGAAATGCATATGTTATTTTTAGTATTTTTCCCTAGGTCCAATCTGAACAGAACTGAATATGAACCATTTCTGGGTTCCAACTTCACTGTATCAGTCCACCATTTTTGTATAATTTATAAATAGTCTTTACTAATATTTTGAAATAGTTTTTATTTTTTTATTTTCAGTTTAGTTTTTGTTATTATTAAGTATTTCATCTTATTATTCATATTTTTTATTTCAGCTTTAACAGCAGCCATTTTTATTAGTTTTAGTTAACAATAAGAACACTGACAAGCGTTACCTACAGTAGGTGGAGATATCTATTTTTATGAGTGAGTCATTGAATCATTCATTTATTCATTCATTCGTTCAAAAACACTTGCTGAGTTCCGCATACTAGCAAACTACTCTTACTCTTACTCTCTTCTATTTCTGCCATAGAAAGACATGATAAAGGTAGTACGAGTAGTATACTAGTATTCAGTGACTGATTCATTCAGGAACGAAATGAGTCTTTATGAGTGAGTGAGTCAGTGAATCATTCAGGAATGATGCGACACTAATGTATGACTTGGTGACGCGACATTGAATTCTGCTATGGCTCTTTGGATTCGCAGAGCATAATAGGTAAGGGAACCGACAATATTTTGTCTAAAACGTACGTTACGTAATATTTACTTCTTGTTTACATTATCACATTTGCAAACGTGCTTTTGGTTGTACAAAACAGTTGTGTGAATTGTTAACTACGCCGTGCTTTCGTTTGCTCTCAATAAAACATGTATAAAGTTGGCTCCCTTTTATCCAAAAGCTGGCCTTTGCTTATTTTCAAATCTCTGTATTATGATAATCAATGTTATACGTATTAATAAAGCAAATCTCCCCTGCAACATTGTGATCCAAAACACGGTTCTAAAGTGTCTTTCTAACATTCATACTTCCCTAGAAAATGCTCATTCTGAAGTTTTGGCAGTGAAGTAGTGGAGACAGCGTGAAGTATTGCGATGACAGAGAATGGTTTGTCCTGCGTCGTGGGGCTTAAACTGCTGTTTAAGTTGGCACCTAGCGTGAGGAGGCTTATGTGCCAAATACCAAAAGCCTTTACACCCCATTGATAACCTGAATGACAGGGCGTCCTGTTACTCAGCAGATTGCAAATCAATGCCTCATTTCACACCACTGGTGACTACACAGGGACTACTTTCTTTACATGCTTCAGTGCTCCACCATTTCCCCTTTTTTTTTGGCCTGCAGTGTTGATTCAAGACACTTCTATATGGCATTATTAGTAATTACTGATAAAAACCCATTTCTTTTGACCTCTGCATTGTTTGATGTGGCCTTTGCCCAGCATCCCCGACTGGGTAATATAGATCTGCAGGCCTCAGCATACCGCATTCGGTGGGATGGTTTCTGCTGCGTTCCCCAAGATCCCTCCATGACTGCATGCAGGAACGCTGGCCGCCAGACTATGCAGCTGCCTGCTGTGCTGGAGAGCAGGGACATGCGGTACACTGAAGCCCAGCCACTCCTACTTCCCTCCAGTGACATCTCGCATCAATCTTCCACCACATCCCCTAGCAGAGAGGAGGGGGAACGCAGTAGAGCATCAACAATAGGCTCAGCTGTCTGCCATGGATGTTTGCAGCTCAGAGGCTGTGTTATTTATAAGTGCTGGCTAACTTAGGGAACTGTTTGAAAACACTGATTTCTGAGGCCCAGATGATGGATTGAGACCTTCCATGATGCCCCAACTACTAAAAAAGCGCAATAGATCAATGAGGGAATATAATAACAGCGCCTAGAGTTTTGGCCTCTGGCACTTTTCGTGCCTGTCAGCAGATGTAAACACAAATCAATGTCTCACAACATTGATCCTTTTCATGAAATCTTCTGATATTCTTGTTTTTCCTTTCAGTTTTTTGTGAGTATGTTATTTAGCTTATGTTTTGGGGCTGGCAAAAATGAAGAAATATTCTGTTTCAGAACTTAAATTATTGTTATATCCATGACATAAGCTATATATTTGATTTTGCAGAGTTTTAAGCAATGCCAAGCCTAGTTAGATCACCAAAAGCAGCTGTCCATGAGCACATTTGCTTTTTTTTTATTCAGATTACACTAGTATGGTAGTAGATGAAATTGTAGACCTGCTTCGTGGTGGCCGGTGTAGGTCAGTGGGCCACAGCTATAGGCTTAAGAGGATGGGTGGTCCTCCATTAGGTCTGCAGACCGCTGAACCGAACAGGCATGTAATTAGTCCCAAGAACATAATGAGATGCCAAGGTAATGCATCTTTCACAGCATGTGATGAGAGAGGAAGTTAGCCTCGTGCCATGGACTGTCTGTGGCCCAGCTGTAGGCGTAACGCTCGCTCTACAATAATCCCATTATTCTAAAAGGCCATAAAACTCAGTCCAAATAAGAAACAGTCTATAAAACCAGCCACTTTATACAAGCATAACTCCACCTTCACTAGACTGTGCAAATATACATATGTTACTCACTCCTCAGCACAGCTAATGAGATGGAATAACCTAATATTGCACAAGGAGATTACGCAAAGAAAGTGGGTTGATTATAGAGAATTCAAAATAATACAGAATTCATATTTGATGTATAATGGTAGGCTAATATTAAACATGTTATACAGGGCCTCAAAATGTTTCGTAAAAGTACATACAAAAAACATTTTTAATCAGTATCTTTGTCCTGTTTTTACAGTATAATATATTGCATCATATAAATATAAATAAGATTTGCTTGTTTTGAAGGTGAATGTTTTTTTTTTTTTCATTTTCCTCCCACCCATCAGTTTAACCAGTGGTGCGAGTTTGGGGCGGGACTATCTATTGGTTGACCAATGGCAGATGGGGGTGTGTTCAGGAATCCTATCTGAAAAAAAAGTCGAGAGGTGAGTCTCATTTCACATACATCTGCACTATTCTGTGCAGTAGTGCGAGAAGTATGTTCACACTGAAAAACGCAACAAAGTACCCGGATGATGATCAAATGTAGAATGTTAGGGTTAATGTGCAAAACATTAAGTGTGTTTGAAACAATATTTTCTTTAAATGTAAAATGGCAAATGCTTTTGTGTAGTAAAAGAATAGTAAGTGTCCCATCTGAGACTATATTGCTCTAACTCATAGACTCTAAGGCACAGTAATGAGCATAATGCAAATGCACAGTGTACAATACTGTTATGTGAAATGTAACAATAATTTTTGCAATTCCTTTTGGTACCACTAGTGGCACTAAACCTCAAATTCACCTTTAAGCAAAAACCTTATGTTTAAATATTTCATTCACAAATATAAATTGTCTTACCTTTGCTTTTTGTTCCTCTTTTGTAGTGAGTAGTATTATTAAAGTTTGCTTTTTTGGATAATGTAGTGTGTTATACAGCTGATGTGAATGTAAAAGGTCTGTAAAGTTTCAAAGATCAAAGTGCCCGATAAATGGAGGTATTGTCTCCCAAAACAAAGAACCAATTCTGAACTGCATGAAATTAATTGTCAATAATAATGCCAGCCTATGGTCCTCCTTGGCTGCTCTACTTTGACCCGCCCTCAAACACTGTTAGCTGAGGCCTGGAAGCGTTCAGTTCGTGTTGTCGACATGTAAAGTAGGCACTGTTTTCTGCAGTTCTAGAACAAATCCACTTTACATGCACTTCCAAAGGATGAGGACTCTGGCTTGAATTGATACAGTAAAACTGGTGCCATCATTCCTGTTCGTATATATCACTGTGTTTTAGAGATGCACGGATCAGCTCTAAGTTTACCCGAATCCGCTGTTAAAAATAAATCATCCACACAACCCGCACTTGATCGTCACATTACAATTATTCTTCTCAGTGTTAAGCGTGATAATATGGTAACTGAAGTAGACTGCTTTTAAATGAACGTTTATTTAAAGTAAAAGTTCTTCTTTGGCAAAATTATATTTCCTTAATACCCTAAACAGAGGCTTTAATCCCTTCAAACTTAAATTGGAATGTCACTGTTTCCGTCATGGCACCATCCTGAACACACACACAAGAAATTAAAGGGTCATATAATGCCACTTTTAAAAGAAGTAAAAAAAAAAAAAAAATCTCTGATGTCCCCAGAGTGTGTATGTTAATCTTTAGCTCAAAATACCCCACAGAAAATTTTTATAGCATGTTGAATTTGTCACTTTTTGAGGGTTAGTAAAAACATGCTGTTTTGTGTGTGTCCCTTTAAATGCAAATGAGCTGCTGCTCCCAAAGGAGGGCGGAGTTTCGAGGGCTTGTTAGTAGCTCCAATTACCTCACGCAGACTTACTGACAATGTCAGAAACTGTTCAGCCTTTTATGTTCAAACCGGAGTCGGACACTGATGGAGGGACTCAAGAAGAAGTGACAACATGTAGAATGCAACAGGACGTTTCTGAATGGTTAGTTTTTTTGTAGCTGATGTGGAGATAACTATCTTAAAGTCATTGATTAGCATATTCTGTCATGATAATCTATAAATCGCTCATGTGGGAACTGTTGTAAAATGCCTACAGAGCCAGAGAATATATGCTGCATGAAGACAGAACAGGTATAGTTTAGTTTATTTACGGTTATAACTTGTTGTCTTCTTGCTTTCATGACATGCTATTGCATTTGTGTTACATTCTGTATTGCAATAACATGGCCTCATCCCTTTGTTGCGTGTTCTAGGGGGCGTGGTTTATGTAAATTTTAGGGTTAGTGATGTCACTAACCTGGGAGAAAGTCGTTGTAGTCCCTACCAGCCGTTTGTAGTAGTCCTTAAAAAGCGATTTCTTTAAAAGAAAATTTCTCCCATTGCATTGAACTTTGCAGATGTTGTTTATGCAATAAAACAATATTGCGAATATAACCACGATCTGCGCATCACTACTGTGTATACAAGTGCCGGGGAAGCCTCCAGAGCTTAAATTCAGAACCAATCACAACAGACTGAGCCATCTGACCAATCAGAGCAGAGTATGATCTTGAAAAGGAGGGGTTTAGAGAGACCAAACTTGATTGAACAGTTTCAGACACTATGAGATAAGAGGTGATGCTGAAATGCAAGTTTTTTTTTTACCTTGGACTCAAGTAAACCTATTGTAGAGGACCTCCAAAGCAAAATTAGGAATCTTTATCATAGCATAATGGGCACTTTAGTTGTAACTATGTAAAGACTTATATTTTCACATATGTTAGCTTTCAATGTTCTGTTAGCCTTCAATGTTCAGTGCGAATGCATTAAAAGCAAAAACCTTACATTATATTTTATATTTAATTTTTTTTACAGCCATTTTTATAGTCCAGGTGTCCGTCAGCTTTGTCAGAGTGAATGGTTACACCTCTCAAACACAAAAGAATGATCTTTTTGCACCCAAATATAAAAAAGCAAGACCCCCAAACCCCCAGATGATTTGTAGTGTCAAGCGATATATTTAGAAGAGAATTATTGCTTTGGGTTGAAAATCCCTTCCAAGCCGTTATAAAGCGCCTGATGTCCAGCAGACATTCTGCCCTCAGCAAGACAGGACTTAAATTTCGTAGAGAGGAGCTGAGATCCCTATTATTTGCTCTGAAGGAGTCTTAATGACCACAGGGATACAGTCAGACCTGTGTCTGCTCTTCAAACCCAGACAATAAGCCTTTATTGTTACTGGGGGTTACATAAGTGTACTCTTTCACTGAAAGTGGGTGTGTGTGTGTTCTAAGTGTCTGCTTTTGCCGTTTACTTCGGGGCCCAGGGAATGAGTTAAAATTTACAGCCTCAGGGTTTATCTCGCAGGATATTTTTCATCAAAATAATCATAACTGCTGGAGCCAAGCGGGTTTGTTACATTTAATTTATGACTTCCCGTTGATTTGGAAGCTGAGCTGGTTGTAATGTTATCAGTAAGTGTAGACCTTCCCTCTAGTTCTATGGTTTAACTGATTTCTTGAGTCTGAAGAAGTGAAACTTTTCTCGCTAATATGTTGATTAGATTTTTTGCAACATTTGTTAACCAGGCAACTTACATTAAGGATTTTGGAATGCCTGCAAATTAAAAATCTAAATGTAACTCTTTGGGTTTGAGTTTGAAATTCCTAATTATGGGTCGTTTTGGAACCCTCTGTGGCTATTTTTGGCACACTGTTGAAGTCTTATAACAGTATGGCCTCATTGCTTTTATGTTGGATTGATGTTTTGTCCTTTAAGTTTCCTTTGTGTGGTTTCTAAGAAAAGCCACATCTTTTGTATTTTGCTATGTTGTTGATACTGCAGTGCAAGTATTACATATTTTCTCTTGCATCTTTTTTCTCTCTCCAAGGATTCTCTAGGAGCCACTTGGGAGTTTAAGTTGGTGGTCTTTGGAAAATATTTTTGCGGTAGCATTGCCTATTTCCTGTCTGATTTAGAAATTCATCAATCACCGGGGCTTTCCAGTCAGAATGGATCTAGGTTTAGGATGCATGACTATTGCATATGCTTAGAGGGCTTTATGGCTTTTTGGTGGTCTTGGACATAAATTATACATTCCTAAAGTTTTGTGGCAGCATGCTATGAAAAGATACATATGTAAAGTAATTCCGCCTATATTATTTACGTGACATCATGGCAGCAGTTCTCCGCTGTCACAGTATTAAGGTAATTGAAAAAGAGGCACAGCCTTCTTGAAAGAGCTGAAGTGATTTTCCAGTCTAATCCTCTTCAAATGAAACGGTCTCATATTTGGCATTGAATGACGTTTGAGCTCATTTCAACTGTCACATTTATTTTGACTAAACTTAACGAGGGATCGTTTTATTGGTCACAAACATGGCCGACAGGTATGTATTTCCTTATCCCAACACAGACATTTGTCACTAATGAAAATGGATTTGAAGTGAAATGGAGAAAGCGTTTGGTATTCCTCAGTCCCGAATGTAGGCCTATATGGCCGGCAGGATCCAGTAGGGGAGTATGGCGAAGCCATTTTATGTAGATGTACTGTATCTGTTATAATAATAAAATTATGTTTCTGTATATGTATTCAGAGAATGGCTTAAACCAGAAGTGTACTAAATGAAAAGACCATTTACATGTAATTCTATTTCATTTATAGTAAACATAAGCAAATATGACTTGCATAATTCATAAAATGTTTTCTTTTTTATTACAACCTTTACAGTACCATTCAAAAGTTTGCTGTCTGTAAGATTTTTTTCAGTAAGATGTTTTGAAAAGTCTTATATGCTCACCAAGGCTGCATTTATTTTATATAAAATATAGTAAAATCAGTAATATTGTGAAATATTATAATAATTTAAACTAAATAATTTAAAAATATTTAAAATAGTTTTCTATTTAAATATATTTTAAAATGTAATTTATTCCTGTGATAACAAAGCTGAATTTTCAGCATCATTACTCCAGTCTTTAGTGTCACATGATCCTTCAGAAACTGAATTAATTTATATATAAAAAATCTTACTGACATCAAAAATGATGTAAAAAAAAAAAAAGTAATGTATGATCAAGTTTCTTGGTTTAATGTTAATCAAGTTTGGATTTCTGATCCAATGTCATCTTGAAATCACCACCATGCATTTACACCCAAGTGAATATACACTCTCAAAAATTCTGGGTTAAAAACATCCCAAGTTGGGTTGAAAATGGACAAACCCAGCAGTTGGGTTAAATGTTTGCCCAATGTAATGTGCTGGATAGTTTTATTTAACCCAACTATTGTTTAAAATTACTATATGGCTAGCTTAAAATGAACCCAAAATAATTACACATAAAGACACATAATTATAGAGGCAACAATAATAATCAAAAGGTGAACATTATTAATAAGCAATGTAATAAATGTTTATTGTTTAATTATTATTCATTAAACTTATTAATAAATGCTCATTTATTAAACATATTAATAAATGTTAATTTCCAACATACTTTGGGTTCATTTTGTAAAGCAGTACCGTTTTTTNTTGGATTTCTGATCCAATGTCATCTTGAAATCACCACCATGCATTTACACCCAAGTGAATATACACTCTCAAAAATTCTGGGTTAAAAACATCCCAAGTTGGGTTGAAAATGGACAAACCCAGCAGTTGGGTTAAATGTTTGCCCAATGTAATGTGCTGGATAGTTTTATTTAACCCAACTATTGTTTAAAAATTACTATATGGCTAGCTTAAAATGAACCCAAAATAATTACACATAAAGACACATAATTATAGAGGCAACAATAATAATCAAAAGGTGAACATTATTAATAAGCAATGTAATAAATGTTTATTGTTTAATTATTATTCATTAAACTTATTAATAAATGCTCATTTATTAAACATATTAATAAATGTTAATTTCCAACATACTTTGGGTTCATTTTGTAAAGCAGTACCGTTTTTTTAATGTTAATGTTGGGGGCAGTCGTGGCCTAATGGATAGAGAGTCGGACTTGTAACCCAAAGGTCATGGGTTCGAGTCTCAGGTCCGGCAGGGATTGTCGGTGAGGGGAGTGAATGTCCAGCGCTCTCCCCACCCTCAATACCACGACTGAGGTGAGACCCTTGAGCAAGGCACCGTACCCCCAACTGCTCCCCGGGCACCGCAGCAATGGCTGCCCACTGCTCCGGGTGTGTGTTCACGGTGTGTGTGTGCACTTGGATGGGTTAAATGCAGAGCACAAATTCCGAGTATGGGTCACCATACTTGGCCACATCACTTCACTTCACTTCACTTTTTTAAGCAATAGTTGAGTTAAATAAGACTACCCAACCGTTGAGTTGAAACAACCCATTCGCTGCTTAAAACAATCCAATTGCTGTCCATTTTCAACCTAACTTGGGTTGTTTTTAACTCAGCATTTTTTAGAGTGTATGTTCTATTATTCAGTAGAATTTATTATTCATTTTGAAGTTATTATTCATGTTTTTCCAAATAAAGGATTCGAGTTTGGCTACATCCCTTTTAAGCAGTATTCTTACCAGAGATAACAGAAAAAAAAAAAAAAATGATCATGCAAAAGAGGGAATACTTGTGAGAGCTGTCAGCTATAGATGACTGTTTTCCATACCATTTGAGATTGAGTCCTGCAAAACTGCAAATAGCTCAGTGCATTTTGACTGAAATCTTTAGAGGTATGAAAATGAGAGCACTGTTTCCAGACAGTAATTGGTTCTCTTGAGCCTGCGCTGACTTTTCAAAGGAGTGTGGTGTGACTTTCCTTGTGGAAAAACTAAACAATAGAACCGTGACAAGACAAGGCACTCCTTCTCAGGGACAAAGAGGTATTTAAATTTGAGGTAAATTGTATCTTTACTGAACCGTATTTTGCGCATACATATGATGCCTCTCTGTAAAATCCACCCGAGTTTAACATGTTCCCTCTGCATGTGAAGTTTCCCTTCAGCTGAAGGGCCCAATTGACCATAAAATTGCAGTCCGTCACTGAGGATGTGTGGCAGCGGCGGATCGCAGGCGACCCCTCATTACTCGACTTCCTCTCCTGTCAACCTGCGTCTGGAATCAATTAGACATGTCTGGTGCTAACGAGAGAGTGTGTGCTGATGTGATTCACACGTGAGTCTGTGATGCATCTTTTATTGTTATGGCCCATCTGTTGCTCGCTATGACCGAGGTGGTAAATCCCACTGGGGACTCCCTTCCTTGAGAGTTTGTGTGACAGCGATGCCCATATTTTCATTAGACTATCTTTCATTTAGACCATCAGCACAAATAAAAGTTTTTCAAACATTTCCTCTTGAAATTAGTAATAATGACTGCATATTATGTATCAATTATTCCAATCTAAGTCCCATGCAGGCATATGTAAAATGCAATGGTGGCCAATATACACAAGTCCTGTATTCAGGTATAGATGAAAAGTAGGTATAAGTCAAAAAGTATTTATTTTTGAATGCACTTAATTATCAAAAGTAAAAGTTCTGATCTATAAGGAGAATATTGAAAAGAATCAGCTAAAAAGTTATTCATAAATCAACATATCATCGTTATTCCTCGGACCTGATTTTGAGTTCTTCACTTTGAAAAAACAAGGAACGATATGCTTTTATGAAACATAGTGGAGCAAAAAGAAAGATATTAATTTAAATGTAGCAAAGTAAAGTTTCCAATAATGAAAATACTGTTTGTTACTGTCCACCACTGGTAAAACATGAAAACTTACAGTGTCCAGATGGCTTTGGTATTTATTAGACATTATCCATGAGGTAATGTTTTTATTAGTATGACTTTGTCTTTCACTGTATAGAATCTACTGCACAAAGTCTGTACATGTTACACGGACGGTCCATATGGTGTTTCTATAGTTGGGTTTAGGAAACATCATTTATGATCTCCTTCAATCTTAGAACCTAATGAGTACTTTGCCTGTTAGGTACGTCAATGACTTGTCTCGAACGCACCTCCTCCATGGCAGTAATGATTTTTAGTCGACAGCAGTGGGAACCCATTATTTAGACTGAAATAATATGTTAACAATATAATAGTAGGTCTCTTGATGTGAATGGCCAAGGCTCGACTCTCAAGGATTCTGTTTTGAAGTCGTGCCAGTCGATTAACTGTGGCTAAGACCAAGGACTCGGAGTGCTGGAGTGGGACAGCGTTTAATTGCGCTGGTTTTGAAGGAGTGTAAGTTAAAGAGTGTATGGAAATGGCAGTGTGTTAAAGCCAGACCTGTGTGATATATGACTGTGGTGTCGCTATAGACAGGCTGGGGAGTTTTTTTCTTTCTAAAATACCACCAAGCCTGGACCATAAACTTAGGTGACGGTCATCTGCTCTGGTTTTACCTTCACATGAGCATGAGAGAGGGGGAATGCATGTCTGGATGTGTGTGTGTGTGTGTGTGTAGGTGTGTGTGTGTGTGTGTGTTTGCGCTCTAATGATGTAACACTTGGCCCTGGCTGGGTGGTTCTGAAGGCAGTTCATGGTATTTCCCTCAGTAATTACCTATTCTGCATTAGCACTGATGGAGGCTGGCCCTGACCCACCAGTGAAGTCATTTAAAGCCTTTTCAGACAAAAGCCAATAAAAACCCACCTGCCTGGCAGTCCGCAGTCTGACTGGGATACTGAACTGCTTCATAATTGTGAGGAAACTGGTTCTGATTTTCAAACCCGCCCTCTCTGGCTACAGCAGTCTGCTCTATTCACGGCAGCACAGTTTTGATCAGAGGGTGTAATTTAACTCGCTAAAACTTGAAATGGCCTCTGAGCCTGTTTGAAGATGAAGAAGTGCACTTCGACAGAACTACATGTATGAAAAAAAAAATGCTTCTTTAATCATTAAGTAGGGTTTGACATTTAAATGGGTGTTTGATATGCTGATGTTTGATATGCTGTGGATAAAATGTCTGTTCAGTGTTGTTCTTTTTAACTAAAACTATTTCAAAAAAACAAAAACATCTATTTAAATTAAAGGTGCTAAAGAGGATGTTTTGTTTTATACATTTTTGCAATATTACTTGAAACTGTCTTTACTAACTGATAAAAGACTATTTATTAGGTGCACTGAAAGGAATAATATTAATATACATCATCTGTCCACGAGGTAGGGCCTTAAAAACGTCATCGCGTAAACGATTGGCCCTCTGGCTTGTCATTCCCTGCCATGACGTTCATTGTGAGAGACGTGTTTATGAGATTATGAGTTACCTGCGGTGAGTCCGACATAATGAATCCACTAACACGACACAGCAAATGCCGGTGGTAAACACTCGTGTTCCAATACTCGTGCACGAGTTTTGGGAGGCGATCCCTCGAAATGAGCTGTGAAAGAGGGGGGTTGTTCTTACGCATGTGCTAATTTCAAAAACTCAGTAACAGTCTTTGGTCTCTCAGTCGACGAAAAGATCCTCTGTTGCACCTTTAAGCTGAAATAAAATTAAATATACATTTTAGATGATAAACCTAAACGTCTTACAAATGCCTTGACAGAAAACTGAAATAAGTTTGTTAAAGTACTAATATTACTGAAACTAAGCTGATTATTAAACTAATTACTTTACATATGAAACTAATGGTATCTTTTTATGAATGAAGGCCACTGATACTAATACTGGTACTGATGTCTCTATGAAATTGATTTTTTTTTAAACATTAATTACAAACATTCAACATTACAGTATAACTGAAAGCTATCAATTTCAACTTAAAAAAAAAAAAAACTAATTTAAGTTAACTTAAAGCAATCTTCAATTAAATAGTTTTCAAACACATTACAGTCTTAACTGTATAAACTATAAATGAAATATAGATTAATCCTTATTAAAGCTACAATTTTCTCTGTTACCTTTGTTCTTTGATAAACATTAATGACATCACAGCAACTGGTTTATAAGGCTAATGTGACTTTAAGACCTGCCTCTGCCGAACATTGACAGCCGTAATAAAAATAAAAACTAAATCAAAATATTAATAAATACTATTGTAGAATGTAAATAATAAACCTGAAATGTGAAGATACATTGATCGGTGTCTTATAAGAGGGTCAATGACAAATAGGAGGGTCCGTGTTAAAAAAAAAAAGATACATTTTTAAAATCTTTTTTTCTAAAAAATGCACACTTTGTATACATGTTGATTTCAGATCCTTTAGAAAAAGCTTTAATTTAACTATAAAAGTGTCATGTAAACCAAGTAAAATAAGTAATATATTATCAATGTGTTTTTGGGGAGTTACACCATGTGACATTTTACAACCTGGACTAACCTTGTTATTAATTATCTGATATTTTAAGAGACCTATTGACCATAAAACACGAGGGTCTGCAAGGGTACTCTCTGATATAACTTCTTGCTTTGTTAAAAAAAAAAAAAAATGAAATAAAAGTTCATGTAAAACTACTTAAGATATCCACAAACAAAGTTGCATTATGTCATTGTAGATTAACACTTTGAACATGCACTGATCTGATTCTAAAGGTGAAGATTTGAAATGCAAATTTACAGTATGCTATATTTCAAGATTTTAAGTTCATCTTAGTCTACCACAGTAATTTAAGGCAGGTTATGGATGTCATAAAGGCTTGACATTAAAGGCAGGGTATTGTAGGTGATTTGCTTCAGAAACGTTTTTGTTATGCTGGTTGAAATTCTCTTCACACCCCAATAGCAATCACTAAGTTAAGTGATCTAAATGTATTTATATGTATTTATATCATCTTTGGAAGGCATAGGACCATAAAATGTTCACCCAATCATATCCCTTGGTCCGAGGATGTCCTACCTGCCTGTCAATGTATGTTTTTACATATCCTCACACACACCCTGTTTGTGAAGACATCACATGTCATCAGCACGTTTCATGCTATGCAGAGTTAGACAGACACCAGTCACCGAGCACCGCAAACAAAACAGCAGCCACGTTTTACAGTTCCCCCTGAACCAAAACAACGAGCTTATGCTGCATTCATGCCATAACTACCGTAATTTGTAAGTGATGGAAACCCCTGACATTATGCTCAGAGCGGTTCGTGACTCAAATTTATGCGTTTCAATGGCAACACTATCAACTCCGAAATGAATCTACAGCAGTCAGGTGATTCAGGTCAGTGTCTTTAAGTTGTTTACGTTCATTATTATTGTAACGTTATGTGTTTTGAGACATGAGGTAGTTCAACGCCGTCTCTTGTGACACCTATGTTTGCTCCCTGCTGTATGCTTTCATGTGTTTTAGAGGAGGTGTGGGGGGGATTGTATGCTTTCAAAGCTAGCTCGCTATTGCTAACCTCTCCGAAAATGACCTACCCTATTGTAACACAGTTCGTAAATATGGGAAGAAGGAGGCGGGAACCGGCGAACGTTCAAACAATAATCTTTAATAAAATAAACAAAGAACAGAACGAAAGTAACGCCGGCAGACCCTCGCGGACGTCTGCCGGCCACACAAACATAAGATAATGTTTTTGTGTCATAACGTAAAGTCCAGGCCTGGTCCTCTCTCGTCCTTCACTGTCGTCGCTCCTCCTTTTATGCTCCCGGAGCTCCTCCGTGAGAGACTCAAGGCCGGTGCGCCTCGCAGGTGGAGCTCGTTATCTCTCGCGTCACCGGCCTCGCGCCGTTCCCTCACGGCTCTCGCCCGCCCTGCTCGTCACACCTATCTTTAACATTTTTGCTCACTAGCCACTGTGGCTAGTGGTTTTTCAAAGTTACTAGTCCTTAAATTAAAGTCATGAAAAACCAACAATATTCCTCCGGAGCAAATGAAACAAGTGAGTAAGGGGAGGCGGGTTGGTGTGTCAACTCTCTGTCGGAAAGATGAGAGAGCGAGAAAGCGCAGCTATTGTGCATCTATTCTGTAGAAAGTGGAAGTGTTTCAGATATTTTTTGACAAGACTACATTGCACTTAGTTTATTATTTCAGATGCCTTTGTAAAAGACTACAATTGACAAATGTATAAAATTCAACCTGCCAAAGTGGCTAGTAGGAGTAACTGCGTTACATGCCGCTGCTGAAATCCAACCGCATTTGGCAGGTTGGCGGTTGTTAACGTCAAGCCCTGGATGTCACGCACTTGACCTAACTGCCTGGATAGTTTATTTTCCAGTTATCAAGGGCTCTTGGGTCTCAATGTGAGGGCAGTTCACCTGAGAGGATTCATGGACAGCCGAGTGTGTCCACCTCTTTAGAAGAGGTCAGAGAGTGAACAGATGATACTTCCTGTTTTGGGTCTTTCAGGTGTGAATAAAAAGTGTTTTCCACAGCCAGAATATTGTGAGCTAACAGGCCGGCCTGGATGAGCTCATGAGACACGGAATTGTCTCCTCCTGTGGATTCCTGTGAGCACGACTCAGGAGAGCATAGAGGTCTCGGAAAGTCAGGAAACGTTTATAACAGTTCGGCTTCTGATAAATTCAAACTGACATTTACTTAGAGTAGCGCTTCCGAGTCGCCGCACAGTACGTAGCAAACAAAAACAGACAGGCTGAGATTTCACAAAACGTTGGAGAGCTGACAGACAAACAGATGTAGGAGAACTTGATTGGGTTAAGCCGCGAACAGTGAGTGTGGGAAGAATGAAATGTCTGAACATGGCCGCTGGAGTGACATGTTTGATGCAGATGGGAGGATTTAGTGCAAGGGTGAGGCCTGAAGGCTTGCAAATTATGGAGTTACCTAAACTTGAGTTCAGATGTTGTTTGCATTGTAAAGCCTTAATACTCCTTAATGAACATCTGATTTTTAAACTAAAGGTGAAAGTCTTAAATTAAACAGGTCAACACAATAAGAGACAGTGAATCAGTGTGTTTGTTTGGCATGTGTGTAAGTGTGAGTGTCTGTGTACCAGATGTAGTGCTCTGAGAGTCCCCGGCTCTGTAGGCGGTGGGTGTTTCTGATTGTGTCGGCAGCCATATGGAGAAAGGAGGTTTGGAAACATCCCATTACAAGTCGTACATCAGAGGCCTGACAGCCTCGTTCAGTCCTGTTTTCATTTCAGTCACGAGTGCAGCTGCTCCAAGCCTCCGGATCCCAGCCGCCTCCTTAACCCCTCACACACACACATCAGAGAGCGGTGTGCCACCTTAAACACTTCATCTGATCGTTATAATGCACAGAAATGTCTGCTGTCTGCCATCTTAAAGTGTGATGAAAGCTGTTTTTTTTGCTACTCCTCCTACAGAGTTGGATCGATCTTCACCAAATTTTGCCCCGACGATCTTCAGACTATGCCTCACATAACCATCTGGATTTTTGATTTTCAAAACTCGCTCATTAATGCGCATACATAATTGGCCATGAGGACTTGCGGTATCATGGCAATGCTTAAGAAAATATTCAAATGAAACTTAGTTTGCGTCATTATCAAACTGATCTGAGACTGTACCTGTAGAGTTTGGTGACAGCGCCACCTATTGGTATAAAAATCCTACTTAGATATATCAAATCCCCAATTCATTTTTTAATTGTAACAGATACAGATCTTTTTAAAATGCTTTTTTTTTATATTGTTGTTGTTGTGTGTGTTTGACTGGATTTTGTGTGGCTAAATATCTGGGCTGGTAAGGAAGGTTGTTGGTTTGATCATGACAAATGTGCATCATGTCCTCTGTACATTCTTTGGGTCTTGCTTAATGTGATGTGCATGCCGCCATTTCAGAGCTTGGCCACATTTTTGCTGCTTGCCTTGATACTTTCTAAACAATTTGTTCCCTTTAAATGTGTTTATACAAGGCAGAACGTCTACGGCATTAATAAAAATCTATGTTTTTATAAAAATATTTCTTATCTACAAATTGTCAATCTGCTGCTTTGGCATGTGCAAATCATAGCGTGATCCAGCAGTTTGAAACTTTGAAGATCAAAAATGTTTTTATAAAATAATTTTTAGAAAGTTTATAATATAATGTTTTTATGTATTTATTAGTTTTTATTTATAACAAATTTTTTTTTTTTTTTT
>RJVU01057109.1:7747283-7813502 GCA_003731715.1 Anabarilius grahami
ATTAATACAATTGCTTCATTTTTAATGAGGGTTAAAATATTTATAAATATTATAAGAGTGTGCATAACTAACTGCAAGTTTTTTATTTGTTTAATAATTTTTTTATTATTATTTGCTTCTTTTTCATAGTACCCATATTTATACTATTGGTTGATTTATTTTAATTTTTTTGGTATAAACAGTTGCCCAGGCTACATATTTCACCTCTGGTTGGATTGTATGTTTTAGTCATGAGCTCTTTGAGTTTAGAGAGCATGAATGTGAACTTCTGAGGTCTGACTTGAATTACTAACAAAAGCTGGCAGCGCCCTCATGTGGTCATGTTTGGAATAAGATTTGGGGGGGGTAAATATATGCAAAGTATACAATTATGTAAATTGTTCTCCATCACATACCTGTGGGATCATCTCATTTAACTGTAATGGCCTGATCATTTTACACAATGTTATGTTATTACTGTGGCAAACTGTGTTTGTCATTACAACTGACGTGCCACTAGGTGGAGATGTTGTAGTCTAAACCATGACAGGCAAAATATAATATTCCAGTGGTTGGAAAATTAAAAGATAGACAGCTGATTCTGTATATTTCAGCTACTAAATAATTTGTCATCTCCCTATTAGGTTTCCTGCGCTGCTGTTTTCAGTAAGGCACTTAAAAAAATGTCCTGCTTTAGGCTTCTGTCTGTTCCTTTTACAAATAATTCCTCTATACAGCCCACTGTATTCACTGAATTATGCAATCAGATGTCTCTTTATTCAACTGTATAAAGCACACATGGTAATGACAAAAAAAAATGTTGATTTTGGACCAGAGAATCATGGGAAGTTAAGTGCTCTGAGTGAGTCAGGGCTGAGAGGAGAAATAAAACAAACGGAGCCCTTTAGGTTTAATCCTGCTTCACTGGACATGTATATCACAGCACTAAAACTGCCAAAAATGTATCATCTTAGTCTCTGCAAGCCTATTATCTGACGCTACAGAACAATGAACTAGGATGAAATGGAGTTATCACCTAAGGGCTGATTTGTGTGGGAGAGAAAGCAAGAGCTTTCTGGAAGGAAGGCGGGGAGGAGATGCCCTGGAAATCAGTTTGGGAACACTGGTTGCTGGAGGAGGAGGCAGTGAGTTATATTAAAGTAGAGCATACACAGATATTCTGTGTTCTGTGTTAGAGGTCAAAGTTTTAAATGGCTGTATTCTGTTGGATTTCTAGAGATCAGTGTGGATTTAGATACAGTTTGGAGTAAAGCTCTAAAGAAGCAGTGGATTCATGAATTTAGTCATGAACTGAGTAAATAATTCAACTGTTTGGAGCACTACAGTATTGATATTTCAGGGGTTTTTTTCAGTATCTGTTTAAACATCATGTTGAGATGATTAAGACTGATTTAGAAAATGTAAAAAAATTAAATAAAATGAAAACATTTTAAAAAATGTTATAGATTAGTGCAGTGTTTCCCAACCCTGTTCCTGGAGGCACACTAACAGTGCACATTTTCCAAATCTTCCTTATCAAACACACCTGATTCAACTCATCAGTTCATTAGTAGAAACTCCAAGACAAGAAATATATGGTTCAGATAAGGGAGACATTCAAAATGTGTACTGTTGGTGTGCCTCCAGGAACAGGATTGGGAAACACCGGATTAGTGAATCATGTATAGTTTAATTTAATACAGGCAGATATATACTGAATGTCATATCATTTACCCAATATCTGAGGTCACTGTTCTTCTATTGTTTTTCCTCTCTGCAGCCTCTCTGTTCTCTCCTCTCCTACTTGAGCCTCTTTGACTTATCTGGAGCATGTATGAAGGATCCCAGCAGGACGCCAGGTTTGTGTGGAAGAATTGAGGAGGTTGGGATGACATAAATACATTACGGGGAATTGGTACAAGAAGCATGAATGAGATGAGGTTACCAGGCACTTTCTATGAATAGGGTACAGTTTGGATAAAGTATAATACAGCATTTACATAATAGTTTATCCCCCTGTCTCTATTTCCCTGCTTAACTGCATCAAACAATTAAAATCATGCATCATCATCATTTTGATACCATTTGTTGATATTCATGTAATAGTAGTAGCACACAATTTTTTTTTTATTATTTAATTTTAATTATCAAAAGCATATGATTATAGTTCACATTCATATATAACCACTGATCAATCAACCCGATCTCACGGCAATTCATACGTATTTTACAAGGTGGCTAATTCGTACGAGTGAGGTTTGTACCTTTTTTGCTAAATCGTATGTATTTTACGACTTGCCAAATTCGGATGAATTCGGATGAAAGACCTACCCCTAACCCCGCTCCCTAAACCTATCCGTCACTGGGGTTTAGACAAATCGTATGAATTCACACGAGTGACGTCGTACGAATTCGTATGAATTAGCCACCTCATAAAATACATACAAATTGGTCGTGAGATAGCGTTGGATCATTGCATGTACATAGAGCACATCAAATATGGTAAACGCAAGTTCAAACGTGCATGCTTGACGAGCCAGTGAACTAATAGAGCGGTTGAACTATGACGTCACTTTGTTGGCCAGTCGGCAGTCACGCTGGTTCCCTCAACAAAAAACCAATAGGAATTTCCCATAGGCTTTTGGATTATCACAAAAAATAAGCTTTGTGGTCAACAAAAGTTTATGATACTTACACCTTTTGTCCATCAAGCTCATTTTCACAGATGAACACAACGTTTATGAATTTTGAAGCCTAAATGCAGTCGCCAGAAGCAAACAGCTAATGGTAGGCTATAAGCAAATTACACCACTGTCGCACAATTTCAGCTTCACCAACACTAGCTTAAACTCTTTCAGTCTATATCTAAAAATATTTTCTCTGAAAGTTTGAATTAGAATAGTTTGTAAGAGCGCCGTTATAAGCATAACTAGGTGGTAAAAGTAGACAGAGCTTACTTGTTCGCCATGATGACATTTAATGTCGCCGACAGCCTCTGTAGTCCGATTTAGCCAATTGTTTTTAAAAAAATCACGGGTAGGTTAATACCCATGATGTATTTTATGTCGTAGAATAAAACGTAAAAGTATCTTAAGCTTGTGTTAACCATGGACCTTATTTCAGCCATTTAACGAAAAACCCATTTACCCACTGACTTTGGGACAATGGAACGGGAAGTGCTAAAATGCTAACTCGCTTCCGGGTTTTGGCCTACAAAAATGCGTCATAGTTCCACCAATCTATGAGGTTTGTTCTCACGTGTCACGCAAGTGTACGCACCGCTGGATTTTTCTAACCGCGCGTACTTGTAAGCACAGGTCGCACATGTGCATACATTTTTTTTGCTGTGATTAGTTTATCCACAAGGTGGCAACCATGCCCTGGGGGCATCGATTCAGAAGGTAGTCAAAGAAAAACTGCATAAACAGAACAGATCGGAACGCATGCAAGCTACAGCTACGATGGAGGCCTACATAGACGAGAAATTGTGTGAAGAGGTTAGAAAGTACCCTCATTTGTACAACTCTAACATGAAAGGATACAAAGATGTTTACATTGGTTGTAACTCAACGTGTACACGGTGCTCATGCGAGACGAAAGCTTTAAAGAATACTCGGAGGAAGAGATTGCACAGATGACTGCGAAAGCACCGCTGAAATAATCTCAATAATCAGTTACTTTGCCTCAACAGAGGATGTGATTGGTTGACTGGACTAACCAGTGGATCAATTTCATTGCACAGCATCTCAAATGTTGGTTTGGTCATTCTGAAATGCCTGAACCAAAGTCTGTCATCAAAATGGTTGGGTATAATTATCTCCCAAAACGGTCTCACACTTACTCTGCAGTAAGAACTGTGTATCTGTGTCCATCCAGCCACCGTAATTTGCCAAGTAAGACATGTTCCTGGATCAACATATTTTGTTGATCCTGGAACAACATTCCAGTCTGAAAATTTAGTCTTAACCCTATTCCTATTCCTACCCCTAAACCTAATCCTACCCATAACTTATCCCTAAATGGAAAAAAAAGGGGGAAAGATAGGTGAATAACATTGATGTAGAAGCACCTAACCCTGGTTGCAAGCCTAAACTTGACATAAACGGTAAACTTGTCCCTCAAATCTGATTGGTTAATTGGAATGTTGTTCCAGGATCAACAAAGATGTTGATCCAGGAACATTTCTTACTTGGCAAAATCACAGTGACCGTGTAGGTCCAGACCAAAAATGATAGTCAAGTGTGAAGTAAAAGAGATTAAGAATAGTTTTCCCATTATTTTTCAGCAGGAAACAGGTAGTTTTAATGTTTTCCAAAACAATATGTGTCATAAAGGCAGGAAATATCATATACGCTCCATGAAATACTCAAGAGTGTTAGAGCAGTGAAGAAGAAAACAGCCATGCAGTGAGAACAGAATAAATTCAGAGCACATCACCCCATAATGGGATCCTTCCAAGCTTCATATAGAGTCTCCAGGGCTCTCCTCATCTTCAGAGTTGAAGGAAATCCCGTGTTAAAGCTCCTCTGCACTGCGTGATTGGGAGCAAGATAAACATCCACCCCATGCTCATGTTTTCCATTTTTGCTCCCAGTAGAAAAGAAAAACTACAATATTCCCAAAAAAGAAACACAAAACCCACACACAGCACCCAAACAATCACAGACACACCCACATCTGTCACCAAAACAGCAGCTTTGAGACATGTGGTGAAGACTCCTATGGGGGAAGAAGGCCTCTTCTTGTTTTCTACACGTCTAATCTCTGTAAGCCTCATCGCTTCCGGAGCATTTTGATGTTCAGATAAGGGCACATCTGCAACCCCGGAAACCTTAAACCCGGTTCCTCCGCAAACATACCAGGGATTGTCAGTAGCTTGCACTGAAGATTATAGAAAGATTACTGAGGGTCAGAGGTCAGATAAATGTTTCACTGCAGCTGATTGTGTTGAAAATACATTCTGACACCTTCAAAGGGGTTTAACCTTATGATTGTAAATATGCCGGGTATCTGCTGCTGTATAAACATGCAGCCATAAAACACTTTAAATGAGCTGTTTGTGTCCAAGACCGATAAGGACGTACTGCAATTTTTCATTTTTTCTTCTTAGAAAAAATGTTAGTGTACAGAACGTTATGCTTTATAGATCCCTTAAGAGAAAATCTCTGGAATGTCCAGAGGAATAACATCCATTTCCTATTTGTACAGCTTGTACCTTCTGAAATGTATTGCTTTTAAAGTTGAAAGCACTTTTACAGAGTGGTAATGTTTTTGGAATCAGCTGTGATACGTCTGTTCCATTTTATTAATACGATTTGCTTATGCTTTATTTTTTTATACGTTACTAAAAAGCAAAAGCTGTCGTATAATGATAAGCGTTCCTGATGTTGAAGAAACTAAAATATTTTTACAAAGTAGTTGTTGCTGAGGAATCACAATGATGTTGAGGAATAGGCTGTATTTAGATAAACAGTAAATCCGTAAAGTATATCCATTCATCCAAAAAAAGAAAGAAATTAATACATCTATTCAGCAAGGATACATTAAATTGATCAAATATGAATTTCTGAACGATCATGTGATGCTCTGGACTGGAGTGAAACTTCAGCGTTGCCATCGCAGGAATAAACATTTTATTTTGGTGTGACATTTGGCATGTCTTTGCATGCATTTATCTACAAACATATCAGTACAAATGCATTGACTCAGATATTTCCATGGTTTTGTGTACATCTAAATGTGAATGTGACCCAAATCAGTGATTCATCATGTGTTGGTGCCCAGGATGTTTTGGATGTGTATGTTCCTTAAATTTTGTGTGATAGGGGAGATGAGTGTCTGGACGTTTCCATATCAAATCTTTTATACGCTCATCACGGGCAGGGATACTGTGGGCAAATATGAGATTGTAGACTATGCAAAGCACATCTGAACTTTGTAATGACTGTTTTGTCTCAGATTGGCATACAGATACTCATTAGACCGCTCAGATCAGACCCAGTGACTGTGGCATGTCTGTTCTTCTCTGCACTAAATCATCCAACTGTACTTGGCACTCTAATTGAAACTGACTTTATTTAATCAGGTACTGTGGAGCTGAAAGATTCATGTACAGATCAGCCATTTAGTCGATCCTCATGGGATATCCTCTTACCCTGTGAACATGCAACTAACGGAAAATGTTGAATGAGAAACAAAGGCCGACATGGTCTTATAAAGAGGATTAAAACCAAAAACCGCCAGGATTGATTGTAAGGATTAGCAAAAGTGTTTCTTGCAAGGTTTAGCTAGTTAGCATGACTATGCTAGCCCCTGCTGATACAGTATATGACATAACTAGGGTTAAAAAAAACATTTCTTGCATACGAAAAAAGTTTCGTAAGTTGAATACGGAATGCGTAGGATGTAGCGTAAGCGTTTTGAACTGCGAGAGATGTTACACTTTCTTCGTAAGTTGAATACGGAATGCGATCTGGCGGAAGCTAAATATTTTACTTTATAATTTGTTAAATATGGATATTTTTCTTTCACAAACGCATCGCTTTTTCTTCAGGCCTTTATGAGGCCCCCCGGAGCCGTGTGGAGTACGTTTATGATGGATGGATGCACTTTCTTGAGCTTCAAACTCGTTGGTCCCGCTCACTGCCATTATAAAGCTTGGATGCATCAGTATATTTATTAATATAACTCTGATTGTGTTCATCAGAAAGAAGAAAGTCATATACACCTAGAATGGCTTGAGGGTGAGTAAAGCTTGGGGTAATTTTAATTTTAAAGTGAACTAATCCTTTAAGAGAAAAATTAGGATCTTATTAAGAAAATATATGATAATTTTCCACAAAAAAAAAATCATATACTTCAAGTGTCATTGAAGCTATAGTTCATACCTTCATAGCTATAGTTATGTATATTCTCATCTGTGTTGTATTCTTTAATAATTGCACTGTCCATGGAGCGGACCTGACTCTCATTTCACTGCTGGTTATATATGCTCTATATAATTGTGCATGTGACAAATAAAACTCTTGAATCTTGAGTGGAAAGGGAACAGACAGCTTTCTCCATGTATGGTAGACGTCACTGATCTAGCAATATCTGTGTGCTTGAACTTTGTACAGACAGTTTTCGGCCCATCCAAGCAGTACACAATGTTGCGAAACTGAAAGTGCTGTAATCTGTGTTTATCTAAAACACAATATCAGCCTGTGGTGGTAGCAAGAATCCAGCGGTTTTGTCTGACTCAAGCGTTACGTGTTGGTTCCCAGCAGATCGTGACTGCTCTTACAGTGCTGGAAATGAGTAGGGAAGCCGCAGCCAGTGTGGGTGGCCTGGCAAACAGAATATCAGCAGGCACTTTACTTTACGCATGCTGGTGAGAGCCTGTGGTCGGGACAGAGAGCTTTTATACACGCAAAGGTGGGAAGAGGAGAGACGCATGGTTTTCATATTTTACAAGGCCATTTCATGTGTCCTTGCTTTTAAGCAGCTGGCAATCTGTATACACTTTCAAAATGTTATGTGACATTTTTGATTACGAAAGGTGCCAATGTGACAATCCAATCCAAGTGCCCTTTTGAAGTTGAAGAGATTTAACCAAAAAACTCTTGAGAATAATAGCCATTCACCTTGTTGAAGATTATTAGCAGATCATGATGTAATTAAAGTGGATTTTGGGTGTTAACTGGTCCATACAAACCACAGCTTCATTACGTGAATAAGGTTTGGACTGAACTTACTACTGCAGTTTAAACTTTTGATTGCGTGTGAGAGGATTTTAATCTAACAGGGCATAAACAATGCAGTTGCACATTAACATTTAACAGTGACTGTAAACAACTCTTCTCATTTACAGCTGTAGGGCTTTAGAAAGACACTGAACTGTAGCACCTTTAGCACTAATTGTAGTTAAACTAGTGTCCTGCAGGCCAGGAATGATGGGAGAAATTTTAGGTAAGAGCCAAGGTCATTCTATTCAAACCAGAGATGGAATGCAAAACAGCCAAGTATCTATTTTATCCATAGGGAATTTTTGGATCTGGAGCAGTGATGGTTTCATATAAGAACAGAGTTTCCTTGTTTATGTTTTTGGTTGATTGTGGAGGTTAACTCCTTCTGAAACACTGACGCATACTTTTGAAACTTTTTTCATTTTGTGCCCAGATGACATAAAAACAAACATAACATGAGTAATCTTTGATTTGATTTGATATCGACAGAACTTTACAAGTTCGACTATGAAAAAAAACTTCTTCACTGCCGTTTCCAGCTGAATTGAACACTAGTGGCAGTAAACACCAACAACTTGTATTCATTTTCACACAAATTATGATTACTTTTGGCAAAATATTGATTAATAATGCCTTATTTTCACACGGTCCATTGCACAATACTATGTTGTGACCTCAAAACACTTTTACCATAGTTCAAGATTTGTAAACCAATACATTTTGACATTAGTATCACATAACCAGCTCCATATATTTGGTTTTTCTGATGTAGTAAACTTGCCTAGTACAGCTTTGCACTTGTGATGAGGAGCGCTTGGGTCCCGTGAAACATGAGTCACGATAAAAGAGCTCAAAGACTTGTAGAAGCAGCTAAAATGGCATGTTTGCTTCAGCAAATGTGTTTTTATCTCACGTTTGCTTTACAAATGCTTTACAAATTTGCCACACAGCTAAAGGACAGTCTGAACTGTCATAGCAAATTTGGAATCTCCAACTCAAACCCTCTAGCACCACCAACTGTCCAAATTTTCACTCACGTTTGCGCTAATAACTTTTGAACCTTAAGGGCTAGAAACAAAATGTCTCTGATCCTTGGCTCGAAACGTCACTTTCCGTCATGAAAATTTTTCCGCCACTTTTATTTATTTTTTTTAAAACGACTTTTTTTAACTCCTCCTAGGCCGGTACTCAGATTTTCTGAATGATTTGATTGAACAAGATCATCTTCAGACCATGCTGACAAAAAGTTATGAAATTCAAGTTTATTAGTCAAACGGTACTCCAATAACGTGCTAACGAATTAGACGTAGAGCCCGCCAAAATGGACGTAAGGCTATCTCCACAAAGCTTTAGCGTATTCTGACCAGACTTGGTGTGTTATGACAACCATGACCTGAGGCTACCTGCAGTGCCACCTAGTGGTCAGGAGATATGAAAAATTGGCTTTTTTGTCTTCAGTTCAAGTTCAAAATTTAATTTGTCACATGCACAATTATATAGTATATAACCAGCAGTGAAATGAACCATCAACCTGTCCATACATACATACAATATGACAAGGGGGTAGACAGAACAGGAAGACAGGGAATTTGGAAGAAATAAAGCATAACAAGAGGAAGGGGAGGAGAAAAAAAAATACCACCCCAGACTATGCTCCTATGGGGAGTACAGTGTGGGACAGGAAAAAAACACCAGCGCCATGCCCTGATGGTACTCATAAAGTTTCGGGGCAGCGCCACCTTGTAGTCAAAAGTTATAAGGAAATTCCCCAAAATGCTAATAACTTTTGATTGTATTAGCCTATTGTAATGAAACTGGTCTTAATAAATTTCTTGGGTCATGCCGAGAACATAGATACGAATTTTGCCATTGTCAGCCGAACTTCCTGTCCGCCATTTTGATTTTCTTTAAAAAAAAACTTTTTCTAACTCCTCCTAGACCGTTGGTCCGATTTTCACCAAAATCGAATCGTATCATCTTCAGATCATACCAGCAAAAGTTATGGATTTTGTGTCAATAGACGAAACCGTTTTCGTATACCGTAAATTTGATGTCATGATGCCAAAACGACTCTGAGGCTGTATCTCTGCAATGCTTTAGCATATTGACACCAAACTTTGCATGTGTCATTGTCACCTTACTCTGACCACACCAAATCAATTTAGTCACAGCGCCACCTATTGGTAAAAAGTGATAAACCATTATAGCATATTCTAAGTGACTGTATTTATGATTTTTCAGCCATTTTGCCTAAAATCATCTTAAAATGTTTTTAATTGCTCATTGTTGCAGCTGGTCTGACACTCCCAGCCATGTTGGCATGACTTATCGTGTTCTTTGTACTTAGCCCTGATAATTGCTTGCAGCTTTATTTTTATTTATTTATTTATGTATTTATTTAATTTTTATGATTTAATTATTATCTTTTCATCAATTCACAAACCCCCCGCAGTTCCCTCATGAGCAGTTTGGGAAACCCTGACCATCCTATGACAGACAGTTTGGACTCAGATACAAAGAAAATGGATATTAAATCAATCTAAATTCAATCAAAAAACTTTTGGACGTTTTACTCATTTTCCATGTTGCATGGTAACAACGATTTGCCTTTGTAGGGCAGAATAATACCAAGAAAGTGTACAAGACAGCAAATACATTTTGATTTCATGTGGATTTTAAACTGAACAGAAGATGATCATAGTTACAGAGTGTAAATATGTCCAACCACTACAGAAATGTCAGACTCATGTGGCAAAGCCTGCCTGTCTGTCTATCGGTTTCCTGTTTGTAACAGTACATCCTAAAAAAGTGAGACACTCAGATGAAGGTTCATCAACCCCGAGTGTCCCTCCTGGTGCACAAAAAATAACAACTCTCTGGCAGAGGATCAGACAGTGCCTCAAGCAAGGACTGAACTATTTCAATAAAACAAAGGCATGCTTTTACTTTGATCTCGCAAGATCTTACTGTGTGTGTATTCATTTTTTTAGTCCTTGCTTTGATTTGGTCTTCAGCTCCTGTCCTTGTGTTATTTATAGTCATTGGAGATTACTTTCAGTATTCCAGTTACTTTTCCTCAAATGCTTATCTTTTTTCTCTTTTACTTTCCCTTATTCTTTTGTTAATGACAGAGAGACACATTTGGTTGCTGTAGACCAGAGGTGTAAAAAGTACCTGAAAACCATACTTGAGTAAAAGTACAGATACCTTACAGCGAAAATGACTCTATTACAAGTTCCAATACGATTTGGGCCTCATCACTGGCTGCAGCCACGTCCTCATCTCATATATGTAACACCTGCGATTCACAACTACCTGCTAATGCACTCGCATTCAGGTAAAGTATAGCCTTGTTGACAAATTTGGGCGAGTAAGGGCAAAACAGGCAAAACACACAAGACAATGCCCTTTAGGTGGCGATATCACTTCTTTGTAGCAGAAATAAACTGCTGCAGAAAAAGTTAGGAGCCATGCAAAATGTAACGAGTAAATGCATTACTCATCACAAATGTGACACGTCACGGAAACCAGGGACACAAGTCGGCAGCACAACTATCGAGCAAAATGAGAAAGAAGCGTTTTTTTTTTCAAAATTGGTGATTTTCTTTTTTTTTCAGAATCTGTTAGTTGAGATCACGAAGAAGCCTCTCCATGTTTGAGATAGCAGTTTTGGTATATTTAAAAGCGTAAATTTTGAGGTTGAAATCGGCTTGTTTTTCGGAGATTTTAGCACGCAGTAGGGGCGTGTCATTGTCTGTGTGTGTTTCCATACTGGATAGCCGGCTTTTGTTTCTTTTGTTATTGTAACCGCCCTCCAAGGGAACTTTTTGTGCACATTGCAGCAAAACAGACTTAAAATACTCTGTCATTTTTTGTCATAGAGACATAAGTAATATATCAATTGAAACTATGGAATGTCTTCTTTTATTTGTGTACACTCAGAGTAAAAACAAAAAGTTGTGCTTTTTGTAAAATAAAGAAAACTAACATGAAACGTGATCTCTCGTCTCCCTCTGAACGAAGTCCAGTCTGATAGTTCTCAGAAAATGAACTGTAACTTAGTGAATACTAATCACACAAAAAATACACTTGTCTAAAGACACGTTGAAATGTCAGGTTTTAAATCGTGTAAGTCAAATCGAAAACAAACATTCTGTGTTTATGTAATCTGTATGAAAAGAGAGCCATGTCAGAAGTCTGTGATTCAGCTCATTATCCGCTAATGCAGCCACGCCCACGGAGGGAGCGCTATTCAGACGCAAATTCAGTCAATACATGCAGACATCGTCTCAATCGTGTATTTATTTATCTTGAAAAGTGTTTATCTGGATGTTAAAGCCATGGTTAGCGACCTCTAGAAGACATGCCGTTAGTTCCTGGTTCCTGTTCTTCTTTAGATGATTTTGTGGACTAAAGGTGTACAGAGCGCCCTCCGGCTGCAAGTATGAATTGAAAACACAGAATCCAGCACTCATAGTGATGACAATAAATAATGAATAAATATTACTCCTCTGTATAGAAAATTTACATAAACATATGAGAATCCATCAATATTTCTCCAAATGTGCATGCTTTTAAGATAAAAGCCTTTATGAAATGCCACAGAGGTAAAATAATTGTTCAGACACTTTGCATCACAGAAATACATTAAGCTATATTTTAAAGTATATAATACCATTATATGAAATTGTAATAATATTTCACAGTATTGCAGTTTTTTCTGTATGTTTGATATACACCATCACAGAGGGTTTTTTCACAGCCTACCTGACTGAAAGGCCTCATTATTATGCAAGTCATTTCAGGTCATTATTATGTGATTCTTTTGTCTTCTCAGGTGAGAAAATTTCATTTCATGATTATAGTGACCAAAATGATCACGGTTATCACAGAATCCTGTTCAAAAAGTCCTTATGCTACACAATGAAATCAATTCACCAAGTTTTATGTAGAAAACCAGCAAATAACAAATAAAATAAGCATCAATATGTACTTTTTCTTTACATAAACATTAAAATAATAACATAAAAAATGATGGGCAGATTTTAAAGGAGTGTCTTGCAACATGTTATCTCTAAATCATTTTCAGCCTCTAAATCATTTTTATAAAAGTCAAAAAAGATAAGTTACTGACATTTACAATGCACATTATCCTTTATTATTAATAGTATGTGGTCCATGCAGCTTTACAGAGGGAAGCTTTACAGGGGGTATGGCTTATCTAAATGAGATGTAAATGGGCCTTTTGTCACTCCCAGCAGGTGAGAACAGGTGAGAACTGCAGAAACTGTAAAGGGGTTTTTCTCCCTTTAGAGCTTTTTTGAGTGCCTACCTTCAAATGGCCACAACTTCTTCAAATATTATCAGATTTCCATGTGTTACACATCGTTGGAAAGCTTGGAGACTACACTTTCAGAATCTGTGAATAACTCAAAATGCCCCAGAACCGACTTGTGTCCCTACTTTCCGTGACTGGTCACAAATGTATTGGAGTAAAGAGTACATATTCTTAATCAAACATGTAGTCAAGTAGAGAGTAAAAGTTGCTAATATCTACCTTGGTTCCAAATGATGTAACTTTTGATTTCTTCATGCGATCACCACAACATTTGATCCAGATACAGCTCACTTATAGAGTAACATCACCGAAATTTTTTTATTCTGCTACCTTATCCATTTTAAATGAGAAAGATATGTAAATTTTCCCTATTTTCCACTTTTTTTTCTTTTCTTTTTTTTTTTTGCTGTTTATTTGCAGTTTCTCAGCATTAGAATGTCCAAATTTAATTAAAAAAATTAAAAAAGTTTCCTTTCAAACGATACCAACCTTTTGACTTTTGTGTCACTCAGAAAAAAAACCTCTGAAAATACCCACAGGAAGCAAGATGTTTATTATCATAATTAATATATAATACAAATTTGAAAAGGAGGATCTCAGAAAGGTTGTGATGGTATCTAAAACTCTTTATCCTAACCAGCTGAACATGTAAAACAAGCATCAAAATTGGCCTATTAGACAACAGTTTGTTCTGGTCATTGAATCTGATTGGTTGATATTCTCTGGTGTTTTTCACTGTTTGTATCACTTTGCTTGTCTGTGTTCAATGCGTTTCAGGCTGTCAGTCTGTGTGTTGCTTAGCAACACATAACGGTTGATCATGCTTTGGGTTCTTTTTAAACTATTTTCAAAGAACAAAAATAACAAAGCTGGCCATTTTGTGCCTAAAATGCAAGTTACTCAAAATGAAAACTGTCGTTATTTACTTACCCTCATATCTTATCAAACCCTTATGATTTTATGGTTCAGGGAACACTCCAAATGACCATGATCAAAATCATCTTTATGACTTGTGGTCGACATACTGTACAATAGCTTTGTGTCACTTTCAGAGCTTCCCCTCTAGTGAGCTTAAAGCTAATGAACCAGGATCTTTAAAAGGATCTTTACCAAATCTTTTATTTAACTACTATATTTAAGTGAAGGAGGTGTGTGAATTTAACTTAAAATAAACTACTAAATAAAGAGTAAAGATGAAAGGATGTTCCTTTGATCACATCACTGGATCATGATTGGTCTAAATACAGCATAAGAATATACATACACAAGCCAAGGACTGGTCTACCACACTCAGGCGATAGTGTTTCCATGACAACTCAAGAGGACCATGAATGCAGAGACGAGCCAGTGCTTTCTCTGGTCATCTGTTCCTACTGTATCCAACGGACACACACATACATGAAGTCAAGGCCCATTTGTGTGCTTTCAGATTAGTTTAACATGGTGAGTTGAAAAAAGAGAAAAGGGAAGTCACAAGATTTTCTAGCAGAGAGTAAACGGATATCAGCTCATTACTATACACATCTATGACAGCAAGATCTCCCAGCATACCATCTGTACACTATCACTATCTCACAGCAAACAAGCAAAGCATATTACTTTTATACACAATCTCATAATTCACATGCTGACAGCATTTACTTGAGTATTTCCTGCTTAATTGAATGTTTGCATGTGAGTGCCTGAAAAGTTGGGATTGTCTTCTGTTATTCTGTTTAAGGCATTAAGGTGAAAAGTCCACACGCTCCACACTATTGAGCCAGTTCTGTCTGCCAGTATCAGTGTTTTCCCGCACAGATTTGACCTACTTCCAAAGCTGCGTCCCACACGTCTTTGAGAGAGAGATAAGGAAGAGGAAAGATGTGATGAGAGCGAGAGAATCATATAGCTGTCTCTCAGTGGGAGTTCTGAAGGGTTTTCTGCTTTCCTCTACCATCAGCAAATATCATCTCTCCTGTATACATTTCAAATATCAGCTATAAACATAAGAAATAGGTCAAATAAGAAAAGAGAACATTTTGCCATTTATTTATTTGAATATCATTCCAAAGCTGTATGATTTTTTTTTCCATAAAACAAAAGTAGAAATTTAGCAACATAGCAAAAAAAAAAAAAAAAAGATATTTCTGTCATGACAACTCTCGGAGTGTTTGGCATGGTAATAATGGGTATGACAATGTTGTATGTTTGGTCTTGCTAGATAGATCTGCTACGCTGCAGAGCAAGTACAAGACTTGCTACTGCCAATACATACATGACACGCTGCTGTGAGCAAGTAAGAGATGCTGCCGCTGTACAATATAGCGTACATAAATTACCTGTAACAGATCTATACAGGTGGAGCTGGGGAAGGTGGAGGGTTTCTGAAAGCGCGCTGCACTGCTAAGGCAATGCTACCAAAGTATTTTGAAGGTTGAGCACGCAAGCTCATTGGCTACTGATACAGCAGGGACCAATCAGCTGTGCCCTATAGATAACGATGTGATTACGAGCAGGTTGAGTTAAAGGACCTATTAGCCTGTTCCATCTAGAGTTTCATGACAGAATTTTGTATTTATAAATGATTCAATGATATAAGTCCATACTTATGGAAGCTTGTTTCCACCACGGAATAACAAATAAAAAAGGTAATTGCGACTTTTTATCTCACAATTCTGACTTTTTTCTCGCAATTACGAGATGATTGTCATGATTTTGCATGACATAAACTCGCAATTGCGAGTTATAGTCAGAATTGTGTGATATAACATTGCAATTTTGTGTTAAAAAGTCAGTCTTTTTTCCTCAGAATTGGACTTTGCAACTCGCACTTGCGAGTTTATATCTCACAATTCTGAGAAAGGAAGTCAGAATTGCAAGATATAAACACACAATTGCGCGGAAAAAGTCAGAATTGCGAGAAATTCTTTTTTATCAATTTTTATAAATTTATTTTATAAATTTTTTGTCGCAATTGTACGTTAATATCACATAATTCTGAGATAACTCGAGATAAATCGCAATTATCTTTTTTTTTTCTTTTTTTTTTCGTGGCGGAAATAATCTTCCATACTTACTAGTCCACACGCAGTCATTTGCAGTCATAGTTTTATGCGAGGAACCAACGCTATCTCACGACCAATTCGTACATATTTTACGAGGTGGCTAATTCGTATGAATTCTTATGACCTCACTCGCACAAATTCGTATATGATTTGTCTAAACCCCAGTAACGGGTAGGTTTAGGGGCGGGGTTTTGGGTAGGTCATTCGTATGAATTCATACAAATTTGTCAACTCGTAAAATACGTACGATTTAGCAAAAAAACGCATGAATTCGTACAAGTAAGGTCGTATGAATTCGTATGAATTAGCCACCTTGTTAAATATATACGAATTGCCGTGAGATAGTCCCATTGTTCCATATATTGCAATTGCCAACTTTAAACATGCACATACTCGTATAGCATTTATTAATTTTTTTTCATTTTTGAACAGGCCTTGGTCACCTTTCTCTTTAGTTATATGGAAAGAGCAGTCAGAACATGCTGCCTTAACATCATCTTTTGTGTTCAACAGAAAATGAGTGATGAGAGTGAGTAAATGATCCCTTTAAATGGCAGATTTTCTTTTTTAAATCAGCTGGCATTAAAGTGCTTGGTGACTAATATGCCATAACATTAAAGCATGTTGAATAACACTGTTTTTGTAATCTTTCTGCATTTCATTACCATTGCTCACTTTCACAGCTATGTACGTATTTTCTTCGATTGGAGGTAATTATCTAAATGCCGAGAACTTAAATTGTTTAAGCCAATTATGCGTGAGTACTTCATCACACACTTCATTCCTCCTCTGGCAGGGGGCCACGGCAGATACACTCATATACCGAGGATGAGATCATGGATAAGTCTGTCAGTAGGCACGATTCCACAAACGGATATCTTCTCAGTTACATATAGTGTTAGGTTACAGGATTCATCCATTCTCCCTCTCTGACTTTCCTCATCTATGCCCTCAGCCTCATTTTGGCACGACAGAAATTTCCTTGGAGAGATTTTGGTAAACACACCGCAACCCAGTTAGTATGCAGCTCCACGAAACCTGCTTGCCTCACGCTGTTTGATATCAAACATTCTGTGAGTCTCAGTAGAAACACTTCATCTTTACACAGAGCTGACACAGATATCGAGAGAAGTTTGAAACTTAACTTTAGTTTTATTTTATTTTATTTTCAGCTTCAACATAAAAGTGTCTGTTTTACAAGATGTATGTGCTACTTGNCCCCCCCCTTTTTTTTTTAGTGATCACATACATGAAACAAACAGCAAATGCTTTAAAAGGTTTGAACTTATTGTTTGATAAGCCATATCAAATGATTTATGCTCTTTCCTTATAGAACTCTGAATTTACTTGATAGTCAGATGATTAGAGTTCTGCTACCGATGTAGCTTGCAAGTTACCTACTGCATTATGGGATGGAAGTGTGTCTGAAGCGTATCAGCTAGGTTTACAGCACAGGGCTGAGCACTTGCTGTCATTGCTATTAATAGCCCTGCGAGAGAGCGAGATATTCAAAAGCATTCTTGCCACAGGAGCTAGGGATACAGTAGAAGCTCCTCTCCGTAAAACTGCTGATAGGACAAGAACAAGAACTAAGTGCGACAAGGAAAAGCCATGACCCACTTATTGAATGTCTGTTTTAATACCAGACTTCATGAAGATAAATCTCCTTTACAGGCTATAAACTACCTATAAAAACACACCATCATTTGTTAGAAAGATAATATTAATATTTCACATTGCTACCCACTCGGTGCTGTAGAGCCCTGGCCTTTTGTAAAATCACCTGACCTTGTGAATTCAGGTTGAGTAGTTTTGATTTACAGCTATTTTAGATATATGTTTTTGTATGAAGGATCTTGTGACACTAAAGACTGGAATAATGGCTTCTGGAAATTCAGATTTGCCATCACAGGAATAAATTACATTTTATAATATATTAAAACAGAAAACTGTTATTTTACATTTTAATAGTAAAATTTCACAACATTACTGTTTTTTTACTGTATTTTAGATCAAATAATTGTAGCCTTAGTGATCATAAAAGGCTTCCTCCAGACCTCTGATATGGTGTCCATATCTAACTAATAAATAAAATACAATCATCCTCTCACATTTGGTCCCTAGCCGAGTCTGGTAGCTTCTGCCCATTGGGATTAACTTCATTTGTACCCTGCCTGTGTTTTCCAAGTAACCTTCACAAAAGGCTGTGTACTGGGATCGCAGTATGTCTGTCTGTTGGGCGTTCACTGCTCTGACATGTCTATTGTACTTACGCATACGACACACACTCATGCACATGTGCACATCATTTCAACCAGCTGCAGACACACACTTGATCTGACAGCACAGAGCAGCACAACACCCTCAGTTTCCCCTGCACCACTCAGACACACCCATATAAACATGTTCCAAACAAAAGAGAAATCCCCACATTTCCTTCTCAAAAACATCTTGTAAACAGAAACTTCGTATTTTTAGTAACCTGGTGGTAACCGGTTACCTGTTGAAACGATGAGTTGAATTTAAGGACAAAGATTGTTTTCCTGTATATCTGTCACTAGGGAAGGTTTGTCAGTCTCGTACACACACACACATAAGCTAAACAAGCCCATGGAAATGACAGGCTGGCTTTGGCCGCCGTTGATTCTGGATGGTTGTGTAACGCGAATGCACCTGCAGGGGTTTTCTGTCTGTCTGCATATGGATGCAGTGTCCCGTCTTACAAAAATTGGATGTGAAAGTAGAAGTTTAGTGCCTGTGAGAGGGTAGATTTGGGGTTAGAGAAGACCTGGACTGGACATGTTCAAGTATGAGGGTCTTTCTGTTATTACTAAAGAAACACTGTGGATCATTAAATGCAGATTATTAAATTAGTGGCTGTAAATGAAATATGTACACTGTAAAATGAAAAGATATTTGAGGCATCATTTGGGTATCCTCAGGTTACCAATCTGGAAGAAACCTTTGGAGAATGTCTTGGTGTCCTCAAATATCCTTTATATCTTTTAGTATATAAGGTGGAGTCCAGAAGTCTGAGACCACATGAAAATCCAGGATTAAAAATATTCCAGGGGTCAATTTTTTATTTTACTTGTTTGATCAAGATACAGCAAAGCAGTACCATTGTAAAATATTATTACCATTTAAAATAACTGTTTTCCATTTAATTTTAAAAATATATATACTTTAGTATAAATATACATTTATTCCTGTGATGGCAAAGCTGAACTTTCAGCATAATTACTCCAGTCTTCAGTGTCACATGATCCTTCAGAAATCATTCTAATATGATGATTTGATGCTTAAGAAACAATCTTATTATTATCAATGTTGAAAACAGTTGTGCTGCCTAATATTTTTGTCTTTACATTTACATTTATTCATTTTGCAGATGCTTTTATCCAAAGCGACTTACAAATGAGGAATACAGCAAGCGATTCATCGTAAAGAGGCAAAAAAACACAAGAAGTGCTAATAATAGAACGTTTCAGACATTGCTTAGAGTATAGCATAAGCTAGAATAGGGAGGTATTAAGAGATGAGTTTCAGCTGTCTTTTGAATATTGTCAGGGATTGTATTCTGGATGAAGGTGGGGAGATCATTCAACCAGCAAGGAACAGTGAACGAAAATGTTCTGGAGAGTGGTTTTGTGTCTCTCTGTGATGGTACCACGGGCCGTCACTTACCGATCACAGACTTCTGCTAGGGATGTAGACTTGTAAGAGCAAGTGGAAGTAGGAGGGTGATGAGCCTGTGGTAGATCTGTAAGCAACCACCAATGCCTTGAACTTGATGTGAGCAGCAAGTGGTAGCCAGTGCAGAAAGATAAAGAGAGGTGTGACGTGGGCCCTCTTGGGCTTGTTGAAGACAAGATGTGCTGCAGTGTTCTGAATCATTTGTAGAGGTTTGATTGCACATGATGGAAGTCCAGCCAGAAAAGCATTGCAGTAACCAAACCTAGAAATGGCCAGGGTCTGAACGATAAGTTGTGTTGCATGCTCAGTTAGGAAAGGCCTGATGTTGTGTAGCGCAAACATGCATGACCGAGCTGTCTTTGCCGCGGATCCGCTGCACCCGCCGAATCGGTCCGCGCTACTCCGATGCATCTCGAACAAAAGCCTTCTATCAACAATCGCGGATGTTTCACTACTGTTGATGCTCATGGCTTTGCGAACCTACATCGGCATCCAAACACGGCTCGCCGTAATTTGTATATAGACGGAGATTACAATCGAGCTGCTATTAGCTCGATTAGCTGCTATTTCCAAAATGGCGGTCACAAGTTTCTTGTTGGTCACGGTAACCCTGCCCCCGGCCCCTGACGCAAGCGGTTCTTACTTCTAGCCCAGCAATGTTTTGGTGCTACTTACGAACCACTTTTCCTGGTTCGGAGCTGGTGCTTTGTGTGTCGAAAGACAAAGAACTGATTTGAAACTAGGCTCTGGCTCCGAACCAGCACTCAAACTGCNACATGATGGAAGTCCAGCCAGAAAAGCATTGCAGTAACCAAACTTAGAAATGACCAGGGTCTGAACGATAAGTTGTGTTGCATGCTCAGTTAGGAAAGGCCTGATGTTGTGTAGCGCAAACATGCATGACCGAGCTGTCTTTGCAATGTGGTCTTTGAAGGTCAGATGGTCCTCAAAGATTACTCCAAGATTTCTGGCCGACCCTGATGGGGTAATTGATGACGGACCTAGCTGGATGGTGAAATCATGCTGTAGAGTCGGATTGGCAGGGAAGACGAGAAGCTCAGTCTTTGCCAGGTGATGTTCTTTTATCCAGGTGTCCGCCAGACAGCTTGAGATTCATGCAGCTACTGTTGGATCATATGTTTGAAATGAAAGATAGAGCTGTGTGCCATCAGCATAGCAATGGAATGAGAAACCATGTGCCTGTATGATGGGTCCCAGTGATGTAGTGTATATGGAGAAGAGGAGGGGTCCCGTGATCAGTTGATGTGCTTTGGATACTTCCCCCCTCCAGACAACCCTGAAAGACCTACCTGTGAGAACTGATGATTTGGAATCAGCTTTCGCAATCCTCAGGGCTTCAGTGACCGACAGTAATGCAGTCTTGGTTGAATGGCCCCTCTCGAAACCAGATTGGTCAACGTCCAGCTGGTTATTCTGTGAAAGGAAAGATGATACCTTGTTGAAAACAAGCTATGAATGGTTGGAGGTCTGTAACTATCTACAAGTGATGTGTTTAATGTGGGATTTTTAAGCAGTCGGGTTAAACGAGCCTGCTTGAATTCTTCTGCCTCAGTGAGGGGAGAGAAGGAGGAGAGAAGATTTCTGGCTGTGGATGTGGTTGGTTCCTGTGTGTGTGGAGCTGCGAACTGACTGCTAATGGTTGTAGTTTTGTCAGTGAAGAAATTAGCAAAATCATCAGCAGTTAAAGAGATGGTGGAAGGTGGCAGAGGGGGACCGAGGAGAGAATTGAATGTTTTGAAATGTTTGTGTGTGTTTTAAACGCTGTTGATCTTGTTGTGGAAGTATGAAGGTTTTGCAGCATGGACTTCAACAGAAAAGTTTGAGAGCAACTGATACATACTCAGCTCAGATGGGTCTTTTGATTTGCACCATTTGCTCTCTGCTGCCCTGAGTTTGGTCCGGTGTTCACAAAGAACATCAGATAACCAGAGGCTAGAGGGAGTAGCACACGCTGGCCTGGAAGAGAGAGGAAAGATATTGTCCAGACAAGAAGTTAAAGTGGAACATAAAGTGTCCGTTGCAGAATTCACATTCAGAGATGAGAATTGTGTGGGTGAGGGAAGAGAGGATGACACAACAGAGGAAAGATGGGAGGGAGAAAGTGAGCGCAGGTTTCGTCTGAAAGCAGCTTGTAGAGGGGCTGGTGGTGCACAAGTAGTAAGTTGTTCCCTGTTGAAAAAACCATCGTATACTGGTTAGATGTGTTTTGAAGCATGGCAGCTGGTCATGAGCTGGTTTAAGCTGGTCAAGTGCTGGTCCTAAGCAACTAGCTCCAGCTCAGGACCAGCCTATATCCAGCTCAGAACCAGCTTAAACCAGCTGCCATGCTTCAAAACATACCTAACCAGCATATGCTGTTTTTTTCAACAGGGTAGATTAAAAGTGATTAGAAATGATCAGAAATGTGCAGAGGTTTTACCTTACAATTGCAGAGGTTTTACTTTAGAGTTGTTGAAGGAGTTTTTACAGCATATAGCCATATAGGTATGTGAGTGCATGTCCACACACAGCCTTTTCTTCACTCATGCACATTAATACATTTTCTTTTTTATCACTTTCTTTATCTTGCTCTTTCACAGTATTTTACTCTCTCTCTCTGTGTATTTCTGTTTCCTGTGTGTTTCTCTCACAGACAGTTTCGAGACAGGGGCCCCTGTGTGTGGAGAGGGATAATTTTGCAGCATGTTTCCTCAGGCTGGTGGGCTTCCTGTCTCCCTGCCTCTCTTCCTTCCATTCAACAAGCTGTTCTTCCCCTCACCTGATAGACCATTGTGTCCCAACAGCAGTTATAAGACTTAAAACAGACTGATGCCAAACACATAAACAGATGAAAACATACAAACTACTCTCTAATTGTGATGCTAATGATAAATTGAGTCTAGCTGCTTGGAGATGTGAGGAGATGTTTTTGAAAATGTGAAAAACAAATTAAAATCTCCTTAGATATTACATTTTCATTTGAGAAGCTCTGTTCTCATAATAAATAAAAAAAAATTGTAAAAATAAATAAATACATAATAATTTCATAAAAGTCAATGTTTTTGGAGACCTAAATTCCAGAAATTATTGTATGCTCATATATTCATATAAGGAGATGGGAAAAGGTCTCAAGGAGAGCAGCAGCTTTTGTTTCTGCTTTGATAGAAACCAGGGGTGGTGAGAGAACATTGTGCTTGGTATGTTTTTATCCCGTCTGGCAAGCGCACTTCCCATAATGTTTATGCATTAAGTCAGTAGGCGGAGAGTAGGCGGTCTTTTGTGGCTGTTCGAAATCATTCAACCACTGCGAAAGCAATCCGGTCAAATTAGTTTTCGACTGCCTTTGGAAGTGGTCGAAAGTGGACAAGCTCTAAACGTTTTACATCCTGTTTACACTGGTTTTAGCGTCATCCACTTGTGATCTGATTGACCAAAATGCATCTTAATACCAGTTGTAAACAGGGCCAGAAAATATTGGCCACAATCTCACCCATGGCTTTGTTTTCCTTCCAACACTTTTTACCCAACCCCTCACAGTGACACATCTGATTATTCAGCATTTCACAAGTTTAAGGGTCAAGGGTCAAACAAAGGGCATGGAAAACTGGGATCTCTGCTGTCATAGTGATTTGCCTTAATGTCATCACAACTGATCAGACACTGTAAGACCCCGACATATCTAATGACACTACAAGCACACTACTATAACTATCTTCAACTGTGAGAAATGTTTCATGAGCACCAAATCAGCATATATAATACTGATTGATCATGTGATACTAAAGACTGGAGTAATGATGCTGAAAATTCAGCTTGGCCATCACAGGAATAAATTACACTTTAAAATATACTAAAATAGAAAACAGTTATTTTATATTGTAATAATATTTCACAGTATTACTGTTTTACTGTTATTTCAATCAAATAAATGCAGCATTTGTGAACATATACCTTCTTTCAAAAACCTATACCTTTGAACCATAGTGTATATTTTAAATTTAAGAGAGCTTTAAAATGTTCCAGTAGAGCTACACAATTCCTAAAATTTATGAAATGTATAATAAAAATTTACTCTGAAAAAAAAAAGGTACAAAAGCTGTCACTCAACTACCCTTTCAAAAATTACACCTCTGTACCTTATTTCCCACAAAAGGGTACATATCAGTATTTGAAAGGGTACAGCTTTTTGTACTTTTTTTTTTCTGAGAGTGTTTTTATATATATTTTTAAATAATTGCCGTTTAGCTAACTGTGCTGGTGGTGTAAAATGACAGCTTGTGTTGCACAGAAAATTACATTTACTCATTTAGCAGCTTTGCAAAATTCCTTTTAATAAGTCAACCCCCCTGAAAGTCATTGTATTATTCACACATTGTCAAAAGTACAGCTGTGTATGTGTGTCCAATTGAAGCATCACTGCTAATGAGGTTGGGAATGGAGTTTGTATGGGGTTCAATCTGCCACCCGGCGTGTAGGATTTCATTTCACTTCAAAAGGCGTTCACCTTATCCGTCTCGCTTTGTATGAGTACAAGAAAGCTGAAATGCACTAACTTCTGTTTGATCTATAAATGGGTTACTCAGGCATGGCTGTGATAACAGATAACGGGCCACGGCCTTCTTCTTTAATTCGTTTTTTTCAGCACATTATCTTCATTCGTCTTCCTTTTCTTGCTCTCTGTGTTTCGCCTTCTTCATCAAACAGTTGTGAAAATAGTGAGGTGAGAGACAGTAATCATGCTGAGATTGGCCGTGATGGAATTAACTCCGTTTATTTGTTTGTATGTTAGTTCGTATTTGCATGTGACGTGACCTAGATGAGCTAAAAAACATTGTCATGCTGTTTGTCCCTTAGTGTGATGTCTACTTGCTTTCTGTTTGTTAAGGAATGTGTGGATGTAAACAGCAAGGATGTAAGGAGAATATTAGTGAGGAATACACTCTTTTATTCAAAGTTAATGAAAGAGAGGCAGAAAGACTGCAAGAAATTACAATCAAATACATTCCTCCGTCTTCAGATTCTGAACTGTGTTATTCATCTAATGGAACAAATAGTGAAGAACCAGGCGACAAAATTAAAGATGAGCAAAATGATGGAGTATCGTTGCTCTAAAAGTCCCTTAGAGCGACATGGGCGGAGGGGACAGAACGGGGTGATGTATTCATCTGAAGATTAACGAGCTGCTGATTTGGAGCAGGCGTAGAAGAGGAACTTAGTGCAGCGGCCCTGCCATTAATAGCCAGTAGATGAAGGATTTCTTTTTTATGTGGGATATTTATGGAGGAGCCTGTGTGCATCCAGCTCTGCTGTACCGTATACTGCTTCTGCCCTTATATGTGTGTCTGAGAGGGTCTTTAACAGGGGTTTTACAGGCTACCTCTCTTCACTAGTGCTGAGGAACATTAAACTTCTGTTAAGTCAAATCATTTGAATCTAATGCATATTACTGCATTAGAAAACTTCAGGATAAAATAATAATGTTACTGTTGGGTGAATCTCACAAAACCTGTCATCAACATGTACTTAAACAAAACCATTTCAGGCCCAAATCATGAAAAGAAATAAGAAAGTTTTTTAAGATGAATTTTATACATTTTGTTATTTTTTAGTTGAAAAAAAGTGGCACTATTTTTATGACATTTAATGGATTAGTTTGCTTTAAAATGAAAATTACTCACCCTCAAGCCATCCTATGTGACCTATGACTTTCTTCTTTCTGATGAACACAATCGGAGTTATATTAATAATCACCCTGATGCTCCTAAACTTTTTAATGGCAGTGCACGGAAACCACCTGCTTGATACTCAAAAAAGTGCATCCATCCATCATAAACATACTCCACATGGCTCCAGGGGGTTAATAAGAAGTGAAGCGATGCATTTGTGTAAGAAAAATATCCCTATTTTACATGTTATAAAGTAAAATAACTAGCTTCCGCCAAACCGCCTTCCGTATTTAGCTTAGGAAGAAAGTGTAACTCCTCTCGCAGTTCAAAACGCTTACGTTACATTTAACTTACGAAACAAGTGTAACTGACACGGCGTCATCAGTTTTTTTTTTAAGTTGAATACAGAAGACGGTCTGGCGGAAGCTAGATGTTTTACTTTATAAAGTTAAATATGGATATTTTTCTTACACAAACGTATCGCTTCGCTTTAGAAGGTCTTTATTAACCCCCTGATGCCGTGTGGAGTAAGTTTCAAACAGGTGGTTTCCGTGCACTGGCATTATAAAGCTTAGGAGCATCAGGGTGATTATTAATATAACTCCGGCTGTATTCGTCTGAAAGAAGAAAGTCATATACACCTAGGATGGCTTTAGGGTGAGTGAATCATGGGGTAATTTTCATTTTAAAGTGAACTAACCCTTTAAGGACATTAGCGTAATTCCAATAATCAGAATGGAAAAAATATATATATTTTCAATACACTCTTACAAATATAGGTTCTTTATTGGCATTGATGGTTCCATAAAGAAATGTTAACATCCATGGAACAAAAGGCTCACAAAAGGCTCTTAATAGATGAAGTTTCTTTAAATTATGTTTTTCACACTAAAAAAAAGGTTTTCTTTAAGATTACAATAGTAAGAATATAATGTGAACCACCATTGACAACATACTTCTTTTTTTATTTTCATTTTAGGGTGAAATGTGACTATTATTCATCTCGTTGGACACAATTTTTCTTTATTTTCCTTAAGATTTTGCAAGTGAAACTGAAGTGATGTGAATCAGAAATGGTTGCAACAGAACACGCTCTCTATTCAGCATGTGGTGTTGCTCTTTAAATGGAAATTAGACCATGTGGATGACAGATTTGTGATGCAGATCTCAGAAAAACCTCTTTTAATGAGATGCAGCTGATAACTGTGAATGGGGTGTTCTGGGAGCGTTCTTGGAAACACTGAGGGATTTTGTGATTGCGTGGTTAAAGATAAACCCAAAAGTGCTCAATCTAAATTAAGACCATTCAGCAAGCTCTGTTTGTGGTATCATATTGTTGCTCTTCTGCTGCAAAAAAATCATGTGAGAAATGCACAGAACCTGAAGAATCTGAGAAATGTATAAGCCTCAAAGATTCTGCATTTACATGTTATGAGTATCCATAAAAACACAACTTGAATTCTTGAATTCTCAGTGAATGCTAAATGTTGATTTTTTTCAAGAACCATAAAACTGTTAATGGTTAAAGGAATGTTATGCCTTGTGGGTATGTGGATCCTCCCTCACCGTGGGAGTTGTCGAAGACGACGCCACCATCAACTCCGACTCCCAGGGAATCTCAACACCTCCAGCAGCCATCTCTCTGCCTGCTCCAGATAGGACACATCATCCCAGCTCGGAGTGTCCCAGACGTTAATAGATATCATCCATTGCGAGTCTAAGCACAATGCCCATGCCCGACAAGGACCCAGAGCCCAAGCCAATGCCCACCAGACCAGGGACCATGAGCCTCCTCCATCCCTGGAGACAGAGCCAGCCACAGTGTCTACCCAAGAGCCAGAGACGGACCCGATTGTCAGATCCATTATGGATTCAGCGCTGTTGAGAGAGTCCACCAATGATCCATCCCTGAGCTCTTCCTTCCTTTGCCCACCCCAATCAACATCTTGGATGACCCAGTCCCACCCAATGTCCTGCGCACCCCATTGTATCCATCCACACGCTGGCTCCGTCTAGTCCCCGGGACTCACCTGCCCTACTGGTGTCTCGCAGCTCCTTGGCTCCGGCCCCAGCGCTGACACCCTTCAGCTCCAGCATGAAGCTGTGAAGTGGATCCCCTGGCTTCACCTCAGGCCTCCAGGTCCATTGCTCCACCTCGGCCTGTCAGCCCTTCGACTCCACCGTGGTCCGCAATCACTAAGGCAATCACTTCCCTCCGGCTCCGCCTTGGTCCTCTCTTCCTTCAATGTCATCCCATTCTACCAGGTTTATATTCACAACTGATTAAGCCGCTTTCATTCTTATTCATTTTAGCATAAACGTGAGCTACTGTAAGTCCTGTAGTCCTGGTAAACCCCACATTGTGGGGACAACTTTTTGGTCTCCATGAGGAAAACAGCTTATAAATCATAAAGAATGATGTTTTTTGAAAATGTAAAAATGCAGAAAGTTTTCTGTGATGGGTAGGTTTAGGGGTAGGGGAGAGAATATACAGTTTGTACAGTATAAAAATCATTATGCATATGGAAAGTCCGCATAAAACATGGACACCAATCATGAATGTTTGTCCATCAGTGTGCAATTTTGTGTGTTAACTCAGATCAGATCAGACTTTCTAAAATTACCACATCATGTGAAAATTAGTATTTGTGGATTTTGTTTAAGCCTGGGGTTGGAGTGTGACCCAGTAAAGAGTCTTAAGTTTCTTGTGTCTACTATGTAGTGTATGTGTGTTTTAGGCCTAAATCTTTTCCTGCTTTCACCACCTCACTGAAAATTTGTATTTAATTAACTTAAAATATATGCTTTGCATTATTTAGCCCTCTTCCTCACACACACACACTCACACACACACACACACAAACACACACCATGAGGTGTGAAGTGTTTGCATAGGATTTAAATATAGCTCTGTGTTTTTACATCTGTGAGTACATGTATTTTTACTGTGATTATTTTAGGTGCCTACTTGCATTCTTGGGGTGGCTTAAAAAGGATTTACCCTGATTGAGATTTGGCTCATCAAGCGGAGGTGCCGGGTTCATGCGGTTGTGCTGGCTCCCGCTCTGGGTTTAAACAGACCCGGTTCCCCTTTAGGCAGCAGCTGCTAATCTGCACTCTGGAGCTGAAGAACACATGTTTTTGAGAGGCGGGTTAACATACAAAGCCAAAGAATACTCTGTTAGGTCGAGATAGGGAATGAAATGGGAAGCTTCAACTCAAAATCAGCCTTGGAGTTTAGATCATAAATAGGTGGAGCTGTAAATTGAGATGTAAGAAGGCCTTTCAGCCACAGGTCAAATCCAGAGCGGTTGCTGAAATCAACAGGTCTTTTAAGTTGATGTCTCTCAAAAAATGTGATATGCCTCTTTTTTTGACTGATTCCTTCACACTTAAATTCCAGTTCTACGTTCATGTCTTTATAAAGGTCGTAAGAAAGTCTCTGCATTGCATAAATGTATGTTTGTGTGTCAAAGTCATTTGTTGCCTATATTTAGTCACCAACAGACCTTTGGTCAGGACACAGTGACTTTAATAAAGTCATTTTGTTACCACTGCACTGATATGGCTAGTCAGTCAAGACATCAAACATATCTCCTCCTGGACACATACTACAGTACTGGAGAATGTTTAACTAGGAGACCTAGCCCAGGGTCACTTGCAGCACAATAGTTAACTTTGATTTGGTCAAACTATTTAAAGTCTTGAATATTTAAGATCTTAATATGTGTTTTTACTGTGTTTTCTTTTTTACTTTTTTTCCCCCATGAGGAAAACAGCTTATAAATCATACAAAATATTTTCTGAAAATGTAAAAATGCAGAAAATGTTCTGTGATGGGTAGGGTTAGGGGATAAAATGTATAGTTTGTCTATGAAAAGTACCCATAAAACATGGAAACCCAACATGTGTTTGTGTGTGTGTGGTCCTGGTAAACCCTAAGTCATGGGGACAAAATGTCCCCACCAATATGGCAATATCCGAAATCCTTGTCCTTGTGGGGGCATTTTTTGGTCCCCATGAGGAAGACAGATTATAAATCATATTAATATGAATTTGGATTATTAATTTGATTTTTTTTGAAAATCTAAAAAAGCAGAAAGTTTTCTGTGATGGTTAGGTTTATGGGTAGGGGGTTAGGGGGACAGAATATACCATTTGTACATTATACAAATATGGAAAATCCCTGTAAAACATGAAAACCCAACGTGTGTGTGTAACTTTGAGTGGTATTTCTTTGTTTTGTTCTGTTTTTGTCTCTCTCTGTGTTTTGTTTTTATTTTGGCTTGTTTTGAACTTGTTTGTCTTTCTCTGTATTTTGTTTTAGTCTGTCTCTGTGTTTTTTGTTTTGTTTGTCTCTTTGTTTTGTTTCGGTGGTCTGTCTCTGATTGTTTTGTTTTTTTGTCTCTGTTTTGTTTTTGTCTGTCTCTATGTTTCATTTTGTTTTTGTTTGTCACTGTGTTTTTTGTGGGGTGGGGGGTGGNGGGTTGCAATCTACTCAATAGTCAGTTGTATTGCGTGAGTTTGTGGTTGTGGTCCAATCCTCTCCACAGCATTCAGAATTGGGTGTGACTCTTACATAATGGTAGATTAAATCAGAATGATCCCTCACAGTATAAACTTCATATTACACAACTCTGAGGCATCCACAAACACACATTATCTAAACCTGAACCTTTACATGCTGCTTGTGTATGTGTTTGCACTGTCTGTCTCCTTCACAAACACACTCTCCTCTTCCTGCTTGTTGAACACACTTCTAGACCCCCTCCAGTGTTCCCAGTGCAGCTAGGGGAGGTCGTGCTGATCAGATGGGAATGACTGATGAAAGACATGATCTTATCATGTTGTCTGTGCTTTCATCTAAAACTTTATTACTATGGCAATAAAACTTCTTGAATTTTGTCTAAAACAGCATAGGCTCATCTGCTACAAGACAGAAAAATCAATGGCTAATGCAATATGGTTCCATATCATCTATTTTTGTGCACCAAATGATTTTATGTTTAGCATCAGGTTGTACTTCAGTGATGGGACTGGCATGCGGTATAATTGTTGCGCCTCAGGCAGAGGACTAAGATCAAGAGAATGCACCCCATTTATGGCAGTAAGGGATTAGGCCTGAATTTATAGTAGGGCCTTATTAAATTCTCATAAATATTACTGTTTTGGCCTCTATTTTCTTTATTGACATGCAGCAGAGCAGCTGATGTTGAAATGAAATACACAGCTATTCTGGGGTTGTGGTGGTAGTGCCGCACCTAGATCTGGGTTAGAAACCATAACGGTCACACAACATACTCTAACAAATTCCAGAAATCCCTGTTATTGTTTTTAAAACATTATTGTTTTACATCACTTAGCAAAATCATATACAATGAGTACAATGCGTACAATGAGCAGTTTGAGTTTCTTAAAGGGACCCGACTTACAAACTTCTGTTTTTCTGAAGAACACAAAAAAGATAATGCTTTTTCTTTCTTTTTTTCATCAAAACAACACTGGACCCCATTGTATGGAATAAAAAAATAAACACTTTGGGTAAAATGTCTCTTTTTGATTGACATGTAAAATGAGCAACCATGGATTTTTTTGTTTTTATGTGATGTTTAGAGGTGGATTTGTTTGAAATGGACTATACCACAGGCTGGCATGAAAAAAAAAGTAAATATTGCTGTGGCAGCCTTTACCAATGGATTCAATATGCATCAGACATCAGTAAACAGACTGTCTGCTGTCCATGGGTCATGCTGTCTGAGGCTGAGACTACCTGTCATCTGTCTTTTTGGCACTGAGCTAGCTGCTGGGTAAAAGCATGAAATTACAACCCTTCTTCACCCTAAAAGGTGAAAATAACTGACAGATCTGAGGCTCCCTCCCTCCATCCATTTTTTTACTGTCTTTTATGCTTTTACTGAAACCACAGATGTTTGATTACACAACCACAAGTGTCTGTGGTCATCTCAGCGAAAGAGAGTGTAGAAGTTCAATAGTGCACTTATCACAGCCAGAAGGAGAAGATCAGTAAGACAGGGAGCAGAGCAGAGTTATGGTTAATGCTAAACAGATTTTTTGAATGCCTGTTTCAAAGAAGCTCATCTGATCGGTCATGTTCTCCTTTTCTTCTCTCTGTTGTTTTTTATTGTGCTTTCCTCTGCACTGCAGACTCGTTTATAACAGTAAAATCACTATTTGAAAAGGTTCCTAGCCTCTTTGCTAATGCAAGAGCAACAGGCTCACACTGAGCAGCCACTCTGCTGGTCATCCGTCACAAATTAAACTATTGACCGTCAGCTTTGGCACCACACAAAGCCCCCCTGGCAACATCCTCCCCCTGCGGTGTGCTTTGAACGAGGGGAAGCAAACCTTTGTCCTGCTATTGTTCCCCCTCCCTCAGGCTAATTAACTTCATACCAACAAGACTTTTAGAGGATGTAAAAAATTAAGTGAGTGAGAAAGAGGTGTGCAAAGGAAGGGATGTTAGAAAAGTGTTTAAGAAAACCCTCAGACCTAGCTTTAAAAGGCTTGTCTACTTAAAGCTGTAGTCTGTAACTTTTTTTGTTAAAAATTATCCAAAATCTTTTTTTGAGCAAGAACATAACCAGCCAGTGTTCAAAACTATCTCCGTACCTTAGCCCGATTCACAATGGTAAGCTTGTAATAATGTTTTAAAATAAAATTCGTACTGGTGGGTTTCCGCGGGAAATTCGAACATGCAGCCGTTCGTCTGTGCATCATTGCGTCACGTTTGTAAACAGAAAGGAGTACTAGCAAGTAGGCTTTATTTACATTTACATTTACATTTAGTCCTTTAGCAGACGCTTTTATCCAAAGCGACTTACAAATGAGAATAGTAGAATCAAATCAAAATCAACATGAGAACAACAGTATGTAAGTGCTGTGTGAAGTCACAGTTATGTCAGTAAAGTGCTCGTAGCAAGGATTTTTTATTTTATTTTTTTATTATAAAATACACAAATAGATGGAAGAAGAATAGAAATCAAAGTAAGTGCTACTATTACTGGGTCAAGTGCTGACGAAAAAGATATGTCTTTAGCATTTTTTTGAAAATGGCTAGAGACTCAGCTGCTCGGATAGAGCGCGGCAGGTCATTCCACCAGCCAGGAACAGACCCGGAGAAGGTCCGTGAGAGAGATTTTTTGCCCCTTTGTGATGGCACCACAAGGCGCCGTTCACTTGCAGAATGCAAGTTTCTGGAGGGCGTGTAAGTCTGAAGTAGTGAGTTAAGGTATAGCGGTGCAGAGCCAGCGGTCGTTCTGTAGGCAAACATCAGAGCCTTGAATTGGATGCGAGCAGCTACTGGCAGCCAATGCAGATTGATGAAGAGAGGAGTGACGTGCGCTCTCTTCGGTTCGTTGAAGACCAGTCTTGCTGCAGCATTCTGGATCAGTTGTAGAGGCTTGACAGTGCATGCTGGAAGGCCAGCCAAGAGAGCATTACAGTAGTCCAGTCTGGATAGAACAAGTGCTTGGACAAGAATTTGTGTGGAATGCTCCGATAGGAAGGGTCTAATCTTCCTGATGTTGTACAAGGCAAATCTGCAGGACCGGGCTGTTGTTGCAACGTGATCTGTGAAGCTTAAACAATCATCCATCACCACTCCAAGGTTCCTGGCTGTCCTGGACGGAGTAATGGTTGACGACCCAAGTTGAATTGAAAGGTTATGATGAAGTGTTGGGTTGGCACCGACCACAAGCAGTTCCGTTTTTGCAAGGTTGAGTTGAAGGTGGTGGTTCTTCATCCAGGCAGAAATGGCTGTCAGGCAGGCTGCGATGCGACCAGCAACCGTCGGATCATCTGGTTGGAATGAGAGGTAGAGTTGTGTGTCATCAGCATAACAGTGATAGGAGAAACCATGATCTTGAATGACAGATCCTAGTGATGACATGTAGATGGAGAAGAGAAGTGGTCCAAGCACAGAGCCCTGAGGTACCCCAGTAGCAAGATGATGTGACTTGGACACCTCACCACTCCAAGATACCCTGAAGGACCTACCTGAGAGGTAAGACTCAAACCACTGGAGTGCGGTTCCCGAGATGCCCTTCGACATGAGTGTTGACAGGAGAATCTGGTGGTTAACTGTGTCAAAAGCAGCAGACAGATCCAGCAAGATGAGTACTGATGATTTTGAAGTTGCTCGTGCCAGTCTCAGGGCTTCAGTGACTGAGAGCAGGGCAGTCTCAGTTGAGTGGCCACTCTTGAAACCAGACTGGTGGTCGTCAAGGAGGTTGTTCTGTGTGAGATAAGTAGACAGTTTGTTGAATACAACTCTCTCAAGTGTCTTAGCAATGAAAGGAAGAAGGGATACTGGTCTGTAGTTTTCTAAAAGTGCTGGATTCAGAGTTGGTTTTTTAAGCCGTGGGGTAACCCTAGCCTGCTTAAAAGCTGTGGGAAATGTTCCAGTGTGAAGGGAAGATTGATAATGTGAGTGAGTGCAGGTAGAATTGAGGAGGAGATGGCCTGAAGAAGATGAGTGGGGATAGGGTCTAGCGGACAGGTAGTAGGGTGATTGGAGAGGATGAGTTTTGAAACATCTGCCTCAGATAGCATGGAGAAGGAGGGGAGGGTTTGTGTGTTTTCCGTTAAGATGTTATTGTCAGTGTGTGGTGTGGAGAATTGGCCGCTGAGAGATGAGATGAGAAGGTTTTGAAAAGTGTGCGGGAGTCAGTTGAATTGTTAATTTTAGTGTGATAGTACGAGGTTTTAGCATTGGAGACCTCAGTAGAGAAAGAAGAAAGGAGTGACTGATATGAGCTAAGGTCAGTAGGATCTTTAGATTTGCACCACTTCCTCTCTGCAGCCCTGAGTCTAGACCGATGCTCACAGAGAGCATCAGAGAGCCAGGGGGCAGGGGGGTGGCGTGGGCTGGTCTGGTTAAAAGGGGGCAGAAGTCATCTAAGCAAGATGTTAGAGTGGTGCAAAGAGTGTCAGTAGCATTGTTAGTGTCCAGTGATGAGAACTGGTTAGGGGGAGGAAGTGTGGATGAGACCAAAGAGGATAGGTGGGATGGTGAGAGGGAGCGTAGGTTTCGCCGAAAAGTAACATGTGGTGGAGTGCGTGTTGAGTTAGGGGTCAGGTTGAGTGTAAAAGTGATGAGAAAGTGGTCTGAGGTGTGTAGTGGAGTAACCAGTGTATTGTCGGTGGAGCCACAGCGTGTGTAGATGAAGTCCAATTGGTTACCTGATTTGTGGGTAGCTGAGGTAGCCACTCGCTTGAGGTCAAATGAGGCAAGCAGAGTGTGGAAGTCAGCAGCCTGAGGTTTGTCTAGATGGATGTTGAAATCTCCAAGTACTAGCAGAGGAGTACCATCCTCAGGGAAGGATGAGAGTTACACATCCAACTCCTCCAAGAAGTTACCTAGCTGACCTGGAGGACGATAAACAACTACAACATGGATTTTAGTAGGGTAGGTGATGGTAATTGCATGTGATTCAAAAGAGCCATTGTCAGAGAGAGATGGTAAAGGATTGAAATTCCATTCACTGGACATAAGCAAACCAGTACCACCACCCCTCCCAATCTGGCGTGGGGTGTGAGAGAAAGTGAAATTAGAGGAGAGGGCTGCCGGTGTGGCAGTGTCCTCTGGTTTGATCCATGTCTCAGTCAGAGCCATGAGATGGAAACCTGAATAAGTAGCAATAGCTGTGATGAAGTCTGCTTTGTTTACAGCAGACTGACAATTCCAGAGCCCAATAGAAATAGAAAGTAATGTACTAGATGACATGGGTAAAATACGCAGGTTGTTACGGTTGCACTGCCTCCAACGTGTAGCACGCGATTTACGAGTGTTAGTAATAGTGGGAATTTGGAAGCACATATCTAAAACAGGTTAATAGACAGACAAGAACACACTGTATGAAGAGGAAGGAAAGAAGGAAAAAGAAAAGTGCAATACTCAAAATACTACTTTATGGCATGTGAGGACGCTGCTGGTAGCAGATCATTAATAGCTTTTTCTCTCAGCAGCTGGAATAATTAAATTTATCATTTTGATGGCGGATTGTAATCCAGAAAGGTCCAAATGACAATCATCAGTGAAAACTGAAGATTTACCCATGTCAAAAGCAAAAGACTTTGGACTGCGGAGTGGCTACAGAAATTGAAATCTACAGGTAATGCTAATACACACTAAATACACATAGTCACACAATGCTGATGTTGTTAACATTAACAATTTGAGAACAAATTATCATTTGCACATTTTGACGTGATCCGAGCTAAGTGATCGTTCGATTTATTCACCATTGGCAGCGCGATTATATTGTAATGTTTTTTTTTCAGTTGGTCAGAACAAAAGTTGCAGATTTGTTACTTACTTGTTCACATGACATTTTCCAGTGAAAATTCTTATTTTGGTCATCCTTCCAAGACGTAGAATCTGTGATTCCAAAGTACAGTATCCACACCGATGTGCCTGACAGCAAACATTAGATTCGTCCGGGCTGAGGAGCCATGCCGATGCACAATTTACATAAAATAGATAATTCCCCAAATAACTGCAATTGCAGGTTTCAAACAGAGATGGCGACAAAGAGGCAAAACCTACGGACTGCAGCTTTAACACCGAAGAATGGTGTGTAATAATGCTGAAAATACAGCTTTGTCATCACAGGAATAAATTACATTTTAAAATATGTTAAAAGAGAAAACAGTTATAATGTATAAGCTGTAATAATATTTTGCACTATTAGGTAATGTTTTAGTGTATTTTTGAAATAAAAACTGCAGCCTTGATAATCATAAGAGACTCCTTTCAAAAACATAAAAAATTGCATCAACCCCAAACTTTTGAACAGTAGTGAATGTTGTAATTTGTTCCGTGACGCAATCAGTTGATCAGATCACTCAAGATAGATTTTAATATTAGCTGTAAACAAGGTCTAAGGAAGCACGGAAAAGCACTGGAGATTAATAAAGAGATGGATGTGCGCAAATGACGGCAGAGGAAAAGGTACAAGGATGGAATATGTGCGAGCTGGAGAGATAACATTTAGCACACAGGAAAAAGAGCAAAGGATGATGGGATGAACAGCCAAAGGCTAATAGGTGCAATGACATTAAAATCAGGGAAAATTTACTCCAATCTTTTCCCATATGGTAACATGACGCAGAAGTCAAACTTACACATCTCAAAATAGCTCAGTTGTGAGCTGGCTTTGTTAGCGTGTTCAAACAGAGTGCCAAAGTCTGACACACTTTGCATAAGCTGTTAGCCATTCAACTCGTGGTTGCATGCATGCTATTTTTAGATTTCAAACACTCTGTGAATATATTAACACATCGGATCAGGGAAAGAGAAAAGATACCCCTCATATATTATGTGTGATTGCATGAAAAGCAGAAATTCATTAATAAATAGCCTTAGTACTAAAAACAGCCTCTGAATTTCTCTGTGTAGCTCCATCAATGTTTTATCAACCTTCCCAGAGGGTACATAGTTTTTGTAATTGGGTTTATGATGTACTGTATGTAATGTTAACCACAGACTTGTCATTGTGCCCAAATCTGTGCCAGCCAGCTTCATCCCAAACATTAATGTGGGCGATGACTTTCCTCAGGGCTTAAATGCATTACTGGAGTATCTGTTCCAACTGAACAGGGACAAAATGATCTTTGTGCCATATAACAGAACAGGTGGACATAGCTGGAGCAAAATCAAGCTTTCATAAGGAGCACAGTACTGTGGCCACACAGAGAACAATAGTAGGTTTATGTAACCTGTGAGGAATTGATGCTTAAATGTGGCCGGCCTTCATTGTGTTATTGTTTCTGCCAAAGTCAGAGGAGCTCTTCCAGAAGGTGGGAGTTTTCCAGAACAGCTGTTGGGACTCATTTAAAAAGTTGTTGATACACCTCAAAAATACGTAATCTGCAGTTGGATAACTTTGTTTAGTCTGAAGCTTTGCTTGTGCTTGGTATTAACATGCATCTGAAATGTCTCCAAAATCTCCTTGTGTATAATCTCCTGACTGTATATATGTAATGGACGTAGGCCGGTAAGAGCTGTGTGTAAACCTCACTCCCCTGATCTCAAGAGGCACTCTAGCGACTGATACCTCCTTGTTAGAGCGCCCAACTCCCATGCCGGCAGACCCGGGATCGAGTCCCGTTTAGAACGGGTTTGAACAGGAGGGGTTACATTGGTGCCATGACCCGGATGGGAGTGAGGTTTAGGGGGTTGATTGTAACGGATGTAAGCTGGTAAGAGCTGTGCGTGTAAACCTCACTCCCCTGATCTCAAGAGGTGCTCTAGTGATTGAAGCTAGAGACTGCAGTCTCCTTGTTAGAGCGCCCGACACCCATGCGGCGGACCCGGGTTCAAGTCCCGCTTAGAACGGGTGGTTCGAACAAGAGGGCTTACATATATCACTTACTATATTAGTGTGTTACTGCATGCTGATTAAGTGCAAAAAGTCCAAAAAAGGAATTAAAAGACAACAAGTGTTAATAATAATTGCACTGTTTTGTCCTGTATTAATTGTGTGTTGCACATGATCTTTGTAGCTGCATGTTGATATCTGTTTGTTTTTTTGTTAATATTGGGAATTTTATATTATTATATATTTTATATACATTTAAAAAGTTTTTAAGTGCATTAAATTGACTGTAAAGACATCTATAATGTTACAAAAGATTTCTATTTCAAATAAATTGTGTTCTTTTAAGCTCCCTGAATCCTGAAAAATATATTTCACGATTTCCACAAAAAATTTCAGCAGCACAACTGCTTTTTACATTGATAATAATAATAAGAAATGTTTATTGAGCACCAAATTAGCATATTATAACCGAACGATATCTGAAGGATCATGTGACACTCAAGACTGGAGTACTATCTTTACTGTATTTTTTAAATCAGACTGAATTTTTTTTAATCAAATGTTTGCAGCCTTGGTGAGCAAAAAAGGCTTCTTTGAAAAACGATTTATTTATTTATTTAAATAAAGAAATCATGAATAATTTATTGATTCCTCATTTTCCTATTTGAAATATGTTATGAAATGTAATTTTGACAAATTGTTACAAAATTTTTGTTCTTCTCCCATTCAAGTAAGTGTTGTACTTGCATGACTACAAATAACTGCCTGTGGTTAATGGCCACAGCGTCACATGACTTGCCTTAATTGGACTCTGCTACTGTTTACACTACAAATGCCATGTTGCCACATGCTTTTTTGATATCATTCAATTGTGGTTTGAGTCATCTGATCATAAAACATTTTGGACCCCATTTACACCTGTATTTAATGCTGAAACTGGATCACCCAGAACAGGTGTAAATGGAGTCCAAGAGTATTTTACTGTGTAAACGAGGGTCTGCAGTCTCACAATGTCTCGTTTCCTTGTGTCATCAGCGGCAATAATGAGCCCGAGCTCCGAGACTCTCACCTGCTGAGAGGATAATCTTGTTGGTTCCCTCAAGTAAACATCCGCTGTATGCCGCTGTCCCACTCAGACACACCTCTTCACACATCCCTATTCCTGACAGCTGTCATTCACTCAGCGCTCTGTCTACCTGATCACAGTGGGATGCCTGACTCTCACAGGTTCCAGCATTATCTCCACACTGTGTGTTTTCACAGAGGTCTGCTGAAGCGCTGTGCCAACAGTTGCATAACCCAAAGGCATTTTCTGCGCAAATGCAGTAGTAAGGCCTGTGTTTCCTCTGGCTGTATGAGCATAACTCATGTGCACTGGAACTGAAACGTAAAATAATTTCCAGACGTGATTGTTGTTAGGCAGATCAGAGGGATTGAGGTGTTTTGGAAAAGGTTTGGCATGAAAAAGGGATAGATGAACAGACATTAAAAGGCTCTTAGGCGGAGTGGCTTCACAATGGAGGTGCTGAGGTGTTTATTTAAATGTCTGAATGTTTAATACAGAGGATGACTGGGCATATGGCAGAAGCTCGCTGTACAGGGAAAGATGGAAGAGTGTAAAAGGGGTTATGTAAGTTTTAAAAGGCAGGAGAGGTACATTTCCAGGAAAGACTAGTTCAGATATAGGCTAGTTTAAAGGTATGCCATGTCAGGACTCAACTTGATCTCACAGGAAAACGTAACTATTTTACAAGATGGTGATTTTGAATGAATTTGTACAATCTTGTTGTTTGATAACATATGTTTAAAAAAAAAAAAAAAGTAAGGATGTAGGTCCCCCTTTAATCCGAAACCCAAACTTAACAGTCACTAGCGTAAGCAGATTGTGCGAAAACATACAATCAATCGTACAAATTCATATGAATTAGCCACCAATTTGCTAAAATGCTAAATTTTTCATAAAAGTAAAGAATTGCCATGAGATTGTGTTGGGATGGCCTCATGGTCATACCGCATTGTCAGTACATCTTATATTCGTTAATATTATATGTGTATTTTCAACGCTATCTCACGGCCAATTTGTACATATTTTACGAGATGGCTAATTCGTACAAATTCATACGACCTCACTCGTACAAATTTGTATGTTTTTTGTAGGGCTTTCAAACGATTAATCGCTTACAAAATAAAAGTTTGAGTTTGCCTAATATATGTGGATGTACTGTGTGTAATTATTATGTATATATAAATACAAACACATTCATGTATATATTTGAGAAATATTTACAAGTATATGTATTTATTTACATTTTTATATAATTTATATTATATATAAATAAAAATATTTTGTACATAAATAACATATTTCTCTTAAATATATACATTAATTTGTGTGTATTTATATACATATTAATTACACACAGTACTCACACATATATTATGCAAACTCAAACTTTTATTTTGTATGCAATTAATCGTGATTAATCGTTTGACAGCTCTAGTTTTTTGCTAAATCACACATATTTTATGAGTTGCCAAATTCGTATGAATTCGTACAAATGACCTCTCCCTAACCCCGCCTCTAAGCCTACCTGTCACTGGGGTTTAGACAAATCGTATGAATTCGTACAAGTGACGTCTTACGAATTTGTTTGAATTAGCCACCTCATAAAATACGTAAGAATTGCTGTGAGATCAGGTTAGTATTTTATATGTATTTTTTGTGATAAATAGAATATTGTTGTTGCAGATTGCTCTGAAACCTGAAATAAATAAATAAAAATTGCTTTTGCTGTAAGAAAAACATTTAAAATATAAAATTAAATTAAATTAAATTAAAAAATTAATTGTGGTTGGACCAGTGAAAAAAAAATATTGATCTATACGTGTGTTCTATTGGTCTTTTATTGTTATTTGTATAATCAAATATATAATAATGAGAACTCTTATTTGAAATTCAATGTTGTTACAGCTGAGTTCAAATACAAACTGTTTTGCAGCAAAATTGCATTTACAATGGTTTGATCGATGAACTACTCTACACTAAATTCTTCCACCCATTTTCTTCACCTTTCTGTTTGACTTAAAGTCTTATCTGAACTACCCCTGTAAAGCCCTCTCAAGACCATGACAGGAAGCCCTGGACATCCACACCCTCTGTGTTAACAAAGGCTCTCTAGACAAAACACAACAGTTGAGTTCCTGTGTCCACTGCAACTGCCCTGTCATCCTCTCCCACCCTCCTGAACAGTGCCTCCAGACAGAGGGACCCCATCCAAAGACAAGAATTATACTTTATACAAACACCACAATTTATATTTATACTATTTATACATGTTTTACACTAGATCCTTCCGCCTGGAGCCACACCATATCTAACATTATAACTTTACTTCCATATTTTGTAATATTTTATACAGTGTGATAAACACATAATGATAAACAATAGGAAAATAATGAACAGTATTGTTCTAATTTTAGTATTTATAGTTGGTTTTATTTGGATATATTTGGATATTTCACTGATAATGTTTCATTTTGTATCAGTCACAGAAGTAAACACATGCAAACAAAAAAGACAGTCTGTAAAAGATTACGCCAATGAATTGCACCACAATGGGGTTTTTTTCACTTCAAAGCAAACTCATAACTGTGACCGTAGTTTTCTTTTTGCATGCATTCATTATTATGTGGTTCAGATAACCGCACTTTACTAAACACACTTTATAGATCAGGTCAGGCCAATCATTACCAGTCCCTGGATAAATAAATTATGGCATTTGTCAAGAATCAGAGTTCATGAGAGCTCATTTGAAGGACAGTAAAAGAACACCTTCAAACTGAATACTTACACAATTCTACTGAGGTTTTGTTTTAAGTGCAGCCCGGCTTTGAACTGTCAGACATACTAAGGAATACTCGCTTACACACGTATTCTTCATTTCTCTCCGTCTCTGTTCTTTCTCTCTCTGTGTCTCTCCCTCGCCTCCTCTCATGTGCTCACAGATATGTATGCTGAATTTTAAATCATGCCGTTATTAACTTCCTAGTATGGTTTTTATTCATTTTCATTTAATATTTTCATTATTTTCTTTTTTAATTTTATTTTAAAGTATATAATGTTACAAATTCTTCAGCAATGTTAAGCCCTTTTGCCAAATTTTCTTGAATCTGAAGGGGGCAAAATGAAGGGAGTAAGAAATATGATGCAACTCTTGGCCTATCATATAAGAATCAGTTAAATCTGCACAAGTATAAACAGTTGTTTGATGAGGTCAAATCTTGGTTCAAATTGTTTAAATCATAAACAAAGTCTTACGAAATAGTCTTATCGTGAAAACATCCTTTAAACACCCTCTCACCGGAAGCTGCCCCCATGATCACTAGGCCATGAAATTGTCCCACCAATTACATAAGCCAAATTGAGTGTCATTCAAGCCGTTTTTTTATATACAGTCCTCCCTAAAACACAGAATATAAAGAGAGGTGTTCTCACTAAAAGTGTATGATAGTTTCTGATGGTTTTGATACTAAAAGACTCATTTATTTGTTATTTCCTTGTCTAATTTTGCAGTTTGTGAAAGCACCAGCATTATATTTTCCAAGTGACTATATCCCATATTGATTATAATTTAACTCAAGGAATAATTACTTCTGAACATTAATAAAGGTAAATTATCCACACTGTAAAAATTATTTTCACAACATTTTTTTTATTTTGTCAAATCAACTTCAATAATTAATGTGGTTCAGATAACATAAGTTTTGAGTTTCTGTTGATTAATTCAATCGCCTTCGTTGTATTAACTCAAATTTTTTATTTCAATGAACTCAAAATTTTAAGGCGACCAGGTAACTTACCTTTTTTAAGTTAAACCGACAATTCTTTTTTACAGCGCAGTAACAAGTTAACTGGAGAATGAATAAATTCAGTCAAACTGTGTCGTCATAGCTTGGCGTGTGCGTTGAAAGGAGGGCGGGAGCCGTTGTGCTTCTCAGGAAAGGCAGGGAGTGGTGGAGCACTTATCTCGCTCTGCTTTCCCCTCTCACCCAGGCCTATCATCCTCCACCCGCCCGTTCACACCACACTCACCCCTGCGTTTAGAAATTCACACTTGCCTCTGCAACCAGACATCACTGATAAATGGACTGACTTCAAACATATGTTAATCAGAATTTAAGCACTGAGAATGAGACCAGCCATTAAAAGGCCTAAACATTAACTCTGCCAGGTATCTCTGCCATCTAAAAACAGGATCACAAATGAAAGTGTTGATTGTAGTGTTGTTTGAAGGACCTCTTTGATTCTGGGATTACCATCCACTTTAGTTGATGCCCAAGACATTTTGTGATCTAATTACTCAACACACATTAGGAGGCAGTTGAAAACCCATGTGTACATTACATTTGTAAATGCTAATCTCTAGGACTACTACTCACCTGTCAATCAACCATTGCAATAAAAAGAAAAGAGTTTTAAACTGCTGGTTGGTTATGGTTTGAACATAATACATCCAATTTCATCAAATCAAGAAACTTGGGGGGTTGGAAAGATATTTGAATGTTTTGTAAGAAGTCTCTTTTACTCACCAATGCACCTGTATTTCACGAGTTCGTTTCCTCATAAAATCTTTAAGCTAATAAGGTTAAGCATATTTGGCTTGCTGTCCGCTGTGGAGGGGCTCGAGGAAGCAGCTTCAACTCGAGCTTGGATATACCCCCCAGGGACTACTAGTGCCTGGAAGAGGAGTACGATAGATGAGATGCCTAAATTATGTGGTGAAGTTGGGGAGGTGGAGGAATATCGAAACAACTGATGCCAGAGCAGGGTGAGTAGCTGCTTATATGCTCTGGTCGTAATTGAAAGATTAGGGTTCCCTCCTCTTGAAATTATGTTTGAATTTCATTAATTGAAAGATTAGATTGGTTCACTCCTCCCAAAATTATGTTGTTAACTTCACTTATTTGATAAAAAATACAGCAAAACAGTAATATTGTGAAATATCATTATAATACAAAATAACTGTTTTTCTTTTTTCAGTATATTTTAAAATGTGGTTTATTCCTGAGATGACAAAGCTGAATTTTCAGCGGCTATTACTCTAATCTTCATGAACCTTCAGAAATCATTCTAAAATTCTGATATGGAACTTTTCTCTATGTTGAAAACAGTTGTGCTGCTTAATATTTTTGTGGAAACCGTGACACTTTTTTTCAGGATTCTTTGAAAGTTCAAAAGAACAGCATTTGTTTGAAATAGAAATATTTTTTAACATTATGTCTTAACTTTCACTTTTGATCAATTGAATGCATCCTTAAATGCTGAATAAAAGTACAAAAAATATGTATATTACTGGCCCCAAATGATTGAACTCTAGTGTGTATATAGTCACAAAATGCGAAATTGTTAGCTCCACTGCAAGACATGGGAACACCAAATTACAGTAAACATCTGCTGTACATAAAAGAGTTAGTGTTCCAGATTGATTTTACATTCCCAAATGGCCTCAATGAATACCTTTTATCACCATGAGCAACAGTTTTACAAGTGTACAAGTGGCTCTTTTATGACAAGCAGCAGTGCAGGACGCTCAGTGTAGGGAGTGTACGATGCCATGTCCTGAGTCAGCGTGTTCTGGGGTGGAGCAAACAGGAAGCCTGCTCTGATTTCTGATCTCTTTTACCAACACTGGCCCTTCAATCCCACGTCACTTACATCACAGGATCAGAAGGAAAGGGGCCTGAACTGGGTCACAGCAGCGTACAGGAAGGGTCAGGAGCGATAGGAAAGTATGGGAACTGCTAACCTCAGTTGGATTCTGATAAACCGGGAGAAGACCGGGAGAACAGTCATGAGAACGGCACACAAGCTTAACCTCTGCCCCGCTTAAATGATGTTTTAGTGGAACAGACCATGGGGAACTGGGCATAATGCCAACCCCCCTCACAGAACCAGCATTAGTAATACAAGTGAGCTGTACTGTCATGCAAAGACAAAAGACACGACACACCGGTTCATTAAAATTCCTCAGCTCATCTGCATGACTTGTGAAGCAGAGGTTGTCAGGTATAATTTTCAAGTGCTGTTCTCAAACAAATCAAAGCAGACAGTCAGACAGCCAGATCACACCTTTCTCCAAAGCCTCGTGACCAACCTGGCTGTATTACTGTGTGTTGATGTTGTTACCCTCCAAAATACAACACAACCCTGCATCTTGAAAAAAAAAAATCATAATTTGATGATGCTAAGTTCAGAAAACTTTCCATCACATAGTAAAAAAAAAAAAAGAAAAGATTTTTTTAATTATTTATTTATTACGAGTTATACTGTCAAAATTGCGAGATATAAACTCACAAATGCAGGATATAAACTTCTGACTTTTTTCTCACAATTGTGAGATAAAAACTCGCAATTGCGATTTCTAAAGTCCAGTTCTGAGTGGAAAAAAGACTGACTTTTTTCTCAGAATTGCGAGTTTATATCTCACAATTCTGACTATATAACTCAAAATTCTGACTTTATAACTCGCAATTGCAAGTTTATATCACACAATTCTGACTTTATAACTTGCAATTGCAAGTTTATATCATGCAATTCTGAGAAAAAAAGTCAGAATTGCGAGATGTAAACTTGCAATTGCGAGATAAAAAGTCAGAATTGTGAGATAAAAAGTCGCAATTACCTTTTTTCAGTGGCGGAAACAAGCTTGGAGTTCAAAATGTTCAAATACTCAATTTTATGTAAAAGAATGTTAAATAAACATTTTTTTATTTTTTTAAAAAAAGGTAAGCTTTTTTCAAATTTTGTAATTTTCTGTTGCTGTTTGAATGTAGTAAAACATCAATACACTGTAAAATAAATAAATAAATAAAAATAAAGATTTTGGGTCATGTTTGCATTTTCTTCTACTTCCGGCCATAATTCTAACCTTGAAATCAGGACTAGGCATAAAATAAATTTCATACATGTGAAAATCAGATGACAATTGAACAAATAGTTCTAATCTGGCTCAGAGGAAGATAGGAATCATGTCTTTGTGGCAGTTGGTGATTAAGGAATAATACAAGACTTCTTCACCTTACCAATGGTTGTCTACAGCAAAAATGCTATGAAATGTGTGTGTTCACTGCTGTGTGTGTGCACTTGGATGGGTTAAATGCAGAGCACAAATTCCGAGTATGGGTCACCATACTTGGCCACATGTCACATGTCATCATGTCATCATCAAAACAGGCACTATTTTTGGAATCAGCACCCTAAATCAGTAAGTATTCAGCAAATATGATGTAGGACAGTGTAATATATAAAAACATGCAATTATATTTTGAGATGCTAAATTGTAAATTCTCTTTTTACAGTCTCCTTATACGAGCACCAAAACAGAAGGTTTTCCACTGAGCAAGATGCTGTGGCTTCTGTGGAGGATACACGTTTGCATTTTTTATGATTTGAGACCCAATTAGAAGCCAATCCCACCTCTATTATCTCTGAAGCCAGTATCACATGATCTTCGTCTGTCATCCAGCTGCCTCCAGAATGCTGAACAGACTAACATCCAGCGATGGATTCCTGTTTGAACTGGTCAGCTGGTGTACAGGCCCCTCTCCCTGCCTTAAAGCCTCATTGTTCCCAGGGAAAGTGTTCTTGTGCTAGAACCGGCTGTGCCAGATCCTCTCCAAACACAACATGCAACTCTGTGGGGCTCCAAGAAAAGCAACTATGCTGAAAATCTCTGAGCGGTTACATATCGCAGTTTGTAAAAGATCAAATTCTTGTGAAGTCTTATTTGATTAATGCTTAATTAAGCGTGAACTCTCAGTTGGTTTGGCTTGTTATACAAGAACCATTTCACAATAAAGAATAATATATCCCAAGATCTGGGGCCGTATTCACAAAACATCTTAAGGCTAAAAGTAACTCCTAACTTACCGATTTAGGAAAAACTCTTAAAAATAATGGGCGTGTCAGTCCTAATTTTAGGAGTCCAAAATTTTTGCTCTAAGAGTATTTCACAAAGCATTTAAGCGCTGAAACTAACTCCTAAGTCTGTGAAACTTTAGGAGTAGTCAAGATGACTCCTAAGTCACTAAGACCAAATCACAAACAGTCCTAATCCACCCAAAGACACTGTACACCATTGAGGGAATAGCAATAGAGCCTCTGGTGCTGAACCTTTTCTTCATAAATGCAATACATTTTGATTTATAGATTTAAATCTACGATGAGATGGCAAAAATAAATATTTAACAAATAAATAAATATTGTCCGATTACCTGTGGCAGTGGTTTTCATGAGTTCACATTTACAAATGATTGCATAGAGTAAAAAACAAGAAAAAAATAAGCGTATTTGGTGTGCTGTCCAAGGATATTGAGGGCTCCGAGATGCAGACATCCAAGAGGCGGTCCGCAATTCACTGTATATACTAGTTTAATTAGTGACACTTAGCCTACATTTTAAAACCTTTATTTGAATATGGCAACATTTTTATTAAAATATTTGAATAGGGCAACATTTGTATTTTAAAACCTTTATTTTAATATGGAAACATGACACCTCATTCTTTGATTAAATTTCTATGATTAAATCGCTGACTCCTCCCTCATCAGCCAATCACTGTGTGTATACTCCATAGCAACGAGGTCAACCCCGCCCTTACTCTTCGCTTAAGACTTCAGTCAGTTCCTTAGTAAAAGTTTGTCTCAGCAGCTTTGTGAATAGGTTTTAAGAGAAAACTCTTAGCTAAAAACTTTTACTGCTATTTAGGAGAACTCTTAGTGGTAAGATAAAATGTTTAAAAAGTTCCTATAATGTATTCTTTGTTGGTTTCGTGATTCTTTGTTGGTTTCGTGAACTAGTCTAAAATGTTATGTGGTATACACATCAAGTAAAAATCACATTTTCCTTACACCTTGATTTTTTTTTTTTCCCAACAAAAAAGTTAATAAAAAGTAAAACATTTTTGTTGTTGAATGTCATTCTTTTAATTCTTTTTTCTTCACTGATATCAGAACAGTTGTGTCATCCCGTTATTTTGGCTATGACAAAAAAAAAAATCAGAAATTAAATTAAATTAATTGTAAATTCATTACAATTTTGAACTGTAAAATTTAAAATAAATAGTTGCAAAGAAAAAAAATAAGCATTGCATCATTTACCCTAAAACATGAATGACTCTGAAATACATAATACATCACAAATGCAACATAAAGAAACCAAAATGCACATTAAAATTAAATAATTTAAAAGATTTATATAGATGTTCGACATCAGACTGAGTACAAAGTACATCCTGTCCGGTCACATGCCTAGAACGGGACACATACAGTTCATGTCACCACTTTTGCATGTCCCAATGACTCTATAAAAGGTACAACCTTCAGTGACTCATATGTAAAGTGCGTCAAACGATTATCAGACTAAAAATGCAATCAGAAACATTGTCAGGTAATAAACTTTGATAATTAGCATGAGTACATCATGCAACAGGTAATAATGACTCAAAACATGATAAAGTTTAGTGTAGTTGTGGATTTATTCAAAGTGTACAAATTCTGACACATAAATATGAACATCCCCCAACACACGAGCACTGAGTGACAAACTTACACTTTGAACGTGGAACAGTGGATAGTTAAAAAAAAAAAAAAACGCTTCATTCGAAGCAATACATTACTTCTTTTTTTTGTAACATGATAAACTCTTTACAAAAAAAATCAGATGCTGCAAGTTCATAGATTAGAAAAGGGAATTTCTAAAGTGCATTTAAACATCTCTTGTCATTTAGGGAATCGCACAATGTGGGTACAGCTAGAAATGACAAGTAGTCCTCAAGCTTGGGTGAAGCTCAACATGTGTCAGTCAACAGAACTACTTAAGAAGGATAGTACACCTTTAACAAATCTTGACAACTACCACATTCGCCTGTTGAACTACTTTAGTGGTTGACGAAATGCCCTTCTCTGTGATTCCGATCTGATTTAAACATTTGTGCATTCCCAAACAAGTGATCCATAAAGCTTATTCTGGTTCCCCGACCACCAAGACAGCAAACACTCAGAGAAAATGACGAGTGGCCATTCTGGATAAAACCAATGGGGGAAACATCACCTGAATGTATACACTGGATTTTTCATTGTGTCCATGGCAGCTTTGGTAATCAATCCTTCCATTTCGAGACAATACATGAATGCTAGGATACGTGTAACACTTCAGACGCAAAGACAAAGACCAACTCTTCTGCGATCAGTCTTTGTCATTTACAAGTTAATGTCCAGTGTTGTCCTTCATGAGAACTCGATGTACCACAGACCCCATGACGTTGCGTAACACTGTGTTGATGTAAAAGTTCATTGTGATTGTCCCACGGCTGCTACAATCCAACAACCAAAGTGGTAAATCAATATTGTCCTCTTGCGTCTCTGAACTGTATTTTTCCAGAACCACCTGACTGATAAAACTCAGCCCGCCGAAACAACAATTCCAGGAGCGCAGGGCCACAAAGGCCCACGGCACGTCACCAGCGGAGCCATCACAGAGGCCTACCATCACATCCAGCTCACATTCCCATCACCAAACAGTCATCTTTTCCTCTTCTGCTGCCTCATCATCTTTCTCCGCTTGATGATCATGGAGTGGAGACGTTCCAGGCCTTCTTGTAGACCTTCTCCGATGATGGCACAGGCCGGCTGGAGGTGCCAGGGTGTGTGAGAGCCGAGCTCGTTCAGCGCCAACATCTGCTCGACCTCACATAGAGGCAACGCGCTGCGCAGGTCCTGCTTGTTAGCCACCACCAACACGGGCACCCCCTGGTTCTCCTGTAGCCGCGTGATCTTATGCAGCTCCGTTTTGGCCTCCTCCATGCGTTCGGCATCTACCGAGTCCACTACGAACACCAGGCCGTCGGCACACCGTGTATAGGAGCGCCAAAGCGGCCGGAGCTTTTCCTGACCTCCTACATCCCAGAAATGAAAGGTCGCAGTCCGGCCTTTCCCACCGAGAGTCACCTTGATCTTCTCCGTGTTGAAGCCCTTGGTGGGAACGGTGTTCACAAACTCGTTGAAGCGTAGCCGGTACAACACCGTGGTCTTACCGGCACAGTCCAAGCCGAGAATAACAATGTGCAGGGCCTGAAAGGACGGCAGGCAGGGAAAGATGGCATGGGGCTCTGATAATCCATTCCCCATCTTGTTCTGCCACTCTGATGAGGATGAAAGCGAACGCGGAGACTCAGGAGACCAGGTGTCGCTGCTGCTACCGCTTCACCAAATATTCACAAGGCTTCTCTCGTTCCCTTGAGAAGCTGCTGCTATAACCTGAAACCAAATGAAAAAGGAGATGATGCAATGAGGCCAGCAGTGGAGCACCATGACACACACAGTTTTGCAGCTCTCCTTTACTTGGCTGTTCATTTTAAGTAAGCATTGTCATTCTAAAAGCCCCACAGATTCCACCTAGCTGGATGTCATTCAGTGCCAGTTGAATGAGGGATGAAACAGCAGGAAGCCCATTTGCACATGTAGCGCCACAGGGGCACCAGAATTACGCATCGGTAAAAATCCTAGAGCGCAAAGGCTCCTGTTCATCTATTCATGCCATTTTATTGTTCAACAGTAGTTGCCAGTTTCAAATAGAGGAAAAAAGCACCGGTTGGCCTATGTAAACGTGGAAAACACGAGTCTGTCGCAGATCTCTATGGCCATCTGTAGAAGAGCTTTAGGAGGGGCACATCTCCATACATAAAGACGTGAATTTTCTTCATTATTTTCTCCCAACAAGTGATTCAACATGAGAAGCATTATTATTTTGTGCGCTAAAAATGTTTAACGAGCCTCAGAAGGCTAGAGCTTCGTTACCAAAATAATAAGTAACTCTAAATTATATTATTGCATAGACTGTTATTTTTCTGTCATTTAAGCTTTGCAAGCACCCCAATAAGGAAATAAAATCTCGTTCGGCACCCACCTTATTTAGTGCGATCCTTGCATTACACGTTAGCTCAGTAGATGAAGATGTTTGCGACTATTTCCAAAATATTGCTGCCATCCAGATCAGCTGAGCCGACAAGTGTATCCACTCCCTGTAACAGCGCCTGTTTCACTGACTCTACTGCGAGAAGCATTCCACTTCATTCTAGCAGGGTTGGCTCCGCCCACTGTGTGGAACAACGCGCTGATTGGTTCAATTCAGTGAGCGCGTGTTATTTTCTTTGGAGTTTGATTGGTGAAAAGTCAAGCCTGTCGTCTTTTTGCACACACCTCCTCACCACCTGTTAACGTCGCTCAAGGCGTTTAAAGTTTGAGAGACGCGCTTACAGGTGAGCGTTATAAAGCTTTAGCTGGAAAACAAAAGTTTGGGTGTGCTTTTGTGTTTCAATGTACAGTATTATTGGTAATATCCACTTCATCCAGCGTTTTGTCCCTCGTGTTCTAATATATTTCGTTATATGTGCGCAGGCCTATGTTTTATTGAGTGAGACACCGCTTAAAAGAGTGTGGGAATGAGCTATACGATTCTTTTAGACTCAGTCAGTTTGGTAACGCTTTGAGCAATTAATTCGAAAGAACCGACTCAGGTTATTCATTAAGTTCGATTCTAACATATTATTAAACAAAAATAAGGGGGCTTATGTATGTTAACGTAACTTAACATTACTTATTTGCGAGAAATTGTGTCCCTGTAAGAGTCTTGCCCCTTAACTTTAACCTTAAAAGAAGTGAAGGCAGGTCAACAACATGTAGGCCTATGAAAACTAATTAAATTACTATGTAGTGGAAAGCAAAATAGAATAAACATAAGTGAGCCAGTCCTGTCAAAGAAAGGAGGCGTATCAAAGTGTCAGAACAATTAGCAGTGCTTTCAATAGACAATTACCCCGTGATGGACGTGCTGTCAGGTACACCACACATCTATTCATACACCGGAGATCTAACTACTGAATACACTAGACTGGCTTGATTGCTCGTCCTCAAACCGTTCGTCTGAGCTTCTTAATAAACTAGTTAATTCAGTGCAGGTTAGTTAGTCTGTCACTTAAAAAGACGACATGGCTTTACAACCACATTAGCATGTCCAGTGAAATATGCATATTAAACAAATGTACAAAATTACGTTGCAAAAATAACGAATGGACGTTTTAAGGGTTGATTTCATACAATCAAACCGTTTGGGGTAACAATTTTGTTGATTTTAAAACCTAAAGTTATTATTGGTTATATAAAATGTTTTTTTTTTTTTTTTAATAAAGCAGTTTTAGCAGCACTCAGTATGTGTAAACCTATTTTTGGACGAAGAAAGTGTTAGGCCTATCGTGTTATTCCTATTGAAGCAGTTTGTCCGTAAAATTTTTGTTTTACTTGTGCTCCATCTTGTGGTCTTGGAAGGAAGTACCACATGGGCTGTTATTGTTCACTCTTGATACTTTCAGTTGCTTAACACGTTTCCTCCCAAATAATGGGATAAGTGAGCACATTTATTCTGTTTGTTGGATATCCCATGAAACAAACTCCATACAGTTTTTTGTTTGTTAGTTTTTTTACGTTTTACAGTTGCACTTTATTCCTTTTCACAAGTGAAACAGCAGGAAACTAAAAAATAGCTCAAAGTAACACATTGAATTTTTTTTTTTAGCAATTGTGGGGAAAATGGGATGATAAACCAAGTATTTATTTTTTCTTTTTTTTACATTGTTTCTTTGTTTGTGTAAATGTAACAATACTTTTACAATTTTAAGATGTGCATCAAACAGTTAATTACTAAAAACCCGCCAGTCACAAATGGGGCCACTAGCATGATTACAGCAAGTTTTTTGATCATGGCATATATAAGGCAGGTGTACAGGTTTGGCTATACAGTCATGTGAAAAAGTTTTTGAATTCCATGGTTTTCCGTATCAGGACATAATAAAAAATCACCTGTTCTTTGGCAGGTCTTAAAATTTGGAAAATAAAACCTCAGATGAACAACAACACATGAGATATTACACTGTGTCATTATTTATTTAACAAAAACTAGGGCAAAATGGAAAAGCCATGTGTGACAAATTTAGGACACCCTTACTGTTAGCATAGGAATTAAGAGAGTAAGTAACAGTCAGGTGCTGCTAATCAAATACCTTTGATTAATTGATCATCAGCATGTGTGAGCACCTCTATAAAAGCCGAAGTTTTGGCAGTTTGCTGGTCTGGAGCCTTTGGATGTGTGTTAACACAATGCCAAGGAAGAAAGACATCAGCAATGATCTTAGAGAAGCAATTTTTGCGGCCATTAATCTTAGAAGGGTTATAAGGCCATTTCCAAACAATTTGAAGTCCTTCCCTCTACAGTGAGGAAGATTAACAAGTGGAAAACATTCAAAACAGACACAATCATCTCAGGAGTGGCAAATTCACCCCAAGATCAGACTGTGTAATGCTCAGAGAAATTGCAGACAACCCAAGAACTACACCTCAGACTCTATAGGCCTCAGTCAACATGTAAAATTATAAAGTTCATGACGGTACAATTAGAAAAAGACACGACAAGTATGGCATGTTTGGAAAGGTTTCTAGGAGAAAGCCTCTTCTCTCTAAAAGAACATGGCAGCATGGCTTAGGTTTGCGAAGTTGATTCTGAACATACCACAAGACTTCTGGAACAAAGTCCTTTGGACAGATGAGGCCAAAGTGGAGATGTTTGGCCATAATTCACAGTGCCAAGTTTGGTGAAAACTAAACAGCATATCAGAACAAACACCTCACACCAATAGTCACCAATAGTTTGTCACACATGGCTTTTCCATTTTGGCCTAGTTTTTGTTAAATAAATAATGACACAGCGTGATATGTCATGTGTTGTTGTTGTTTACCAATATTTATTGAGGAAGTAATATTAAAACCCATTTAAGCCCACCGGCAGCTATAGTTGCCGCAGTGTAAAGTTGTCATTTTCCTTTTGTAAGTATTTTTCTAGATGTTATCCAAGTTTTATGTCTCAATGACTTGCAAGCAAACAACCAAATAAAGGATTTCAAGAACAAAAAAAAAGGTATTCACTTCCTTCCTGTCACATGAGGCTATCAACTTCCTACCCCTACTTCCAGGAAGCATGGCGATGGCAAACCCCCCCAAAGAAAAGTAATTTTCAAGTTACTAATAAGTATTTTTTGTTGACATATATATATCTACATAACCATGAAGGTCTCTAGAATCATCCAAACAAAACCAATCTTACAAGACATCTATAGTTTTTTTGTGTACTTAGTCAAAAGTCCAAGCGGCAACTATAGTTGCCAGTGGGCAAATGACTTGTAAGTACATATCATTGGGAAATGGGGTATACTGTGTTAATAGGTTAATAAATCAAGGTAATTGGTCTTGTTTAGTGCTTTTTGCTTTCATAATGTCCCACCTAAAACATAACTTAACCCTTTAACTGACATCTTAACTGTACATTAAACCTTAATTTGATAGTGATGGACGCACTTCCTTTGCATGTGAGAAATGCGGTGTTGCCTTGCATGTTGAGTGCTTCAAGAAATTTCACACAAACCACTAAAACTCTACCCAGGAAGGAGAAGAGAGATAGAAAAGGGGAGCGGGGAGGATACGTATGACACAAACTTCCTATTCCGAATGTCTTTTGAAAGAAATTGTCTGTATGCACTGTTATTTTTGTTATTTGTTATTTTATTTTACATTTTTTTGTTATATGTGACCCTGGACCACAAAACCAGTCATAAGGGTCCATTTTTTGACATTGAGATTTATACATCATCTGAAAGCTGAATAAATAATCTTTCAATTGATGTATGGTTTGTTAGGATAGGACATTTAGCCAACTATTTGAAAATCTGGAATCTGAGGGTGCAAAAAAATCGAAATATTGTGAAAATCGCCTTTAAAGTTGTCCAAATGAAGTCCTTAATGCATATCCACTCACACAAATATTTTTTTTTTATATATTTACGGTAGGAAATTTACAAAATATCTTCATGGAACATGATCTTTACTTAATATCCTAATGATTTTTGGCATAAAAGAAAAATCGATAATTTTGACCCCTATAATGGCTATTGCTACAAATACACCCGTGCGACTTATGACTGGTTTTGTGGTCCAGGGTCACATATAGATGTAATATTTTCTTCATTCTATTTATTTTTATTTATTTATTTTCATTTAACTTTTTGATTCACAACTTAATGGCTGCACTTTGTTCTGCACTATGTTCCACCACTTTAAGACAAATGGATTTGTTGTTTGTTTTGTTTTCATATTCAAGACATTATAAGCATGATGCAGCTTTTTTGGGTTCACATCGAATATTCTTCGACTTTTATAAAAAATGTGTTTATGAATAATGATTTATCTGTTGTAAGCAGTTATTTTGCCAAATGTTCTCCTCCTATTAAAATTTTACTTTGAAGGGGTGCATACAACATATTTGCCCACCGGCAACTATAGTTGCCGCACATCCAAATACGATTTTTAAAAAAAGAAAAAAAACCTGGGGAAAATAAATGCAGAACATGTTCACATAGGACACTATTAACACGACTATATGCATGAAACCATTCAGAAAAATTTGGGCACATATGGGTTAAAGATTCCTGTCAGCCTGCCCAGACTGGTTTAATAAATAATTTTACAGCTTTGCATCCTACTAAGATCAAATACTTACAGTTTGTATGTACCAAATAAAGTAAATATTATTTATAATAAAGATCCATTGGGTGTGATGAACTTTAACCCTTACTTTTACAAAATATGTATTTCTTAAATCAGTGTGTTTATATGTAGCCTACATGTATCATAGTAGTACCATGACGATGCTGATGCATGGAAATTCATTTGGTACATGAATTTTAGTATTGTGGTGTTTTTCAAAGTAGCATGTTATTATTTTCTTATACTTTCACTTGGCCATAGTACTTCCACTGTATTTTTGTGTGCATTGGTGGTCTTTTGTCTTTAGGGGGCTCTTGTGAGCTGCATTGACTAAGAAAAGGCATTTTTCATAAATGTATTGATTCTTTAATTGTACAGTTGCAAATCATGCTTACAGAAGTCCAGAGCAGAAATATAAATCTGTGCAAACAATTCTAAGAGAAATACACTTTATGTTCTGAAGAGTATTGAGTAACTTAATATGTTGGACATGTGGCTTATTTTTAGTAGGATATTAAAGGAACAGTCCAAAATAATTCCCTCAGTAAACAATCTGTTTTATCTTTCTGTTGAGTTCAGGATTGGAATGAGCTGCAGTCCTCAGTTAACCTGCAGTGATTTCACTGCTCTTGCCATGAGGTCACTGTCCCATCGTGAGGCATCCCACCCCAGGAACCAGCCGGTGAAGGTGGGCGGCTCGTGCCCCTGCTTTACCACCACCACAGATGTCTCCTTGTCCCGTCCCGATGGGTCTGTCTCAATGTAAGTCTTTGCTGCAAAGGTACAAAATGCTTATTCAAAATGTTGAATTACCATATTTACTAGTTTACAAAGACAGGACGTTATCAAAATAGTGATTTTTGGATTTAATATTTTATGTTTAAGCTGTATCATGTGAATCATGTCATCTGTTCAGGTAAGTATGCTGTTAAACGTGTTGAAGCCCTGAAGGGGGTTCAGTTATATATTCAAATTATGTAGAAAAATGTGTTAAGGAAAGTGTGCCAGCTGATCTCACCAGATTTGACAGACTCAGTCCTCTCCACCTCATTGGCATCCTTTCCAATCCATACAAACACCTGAGAGATGAAATCAGGGGTCAGAGACATGTACCACACGCTAACCCATGAAAGTCAGAAGATATCTTTGAATATTAAAGATTGTCAGAGACAACTGCATTGAATCTTAGAGATACTCGTGAAGAACGTCATAAAGAAAGATAACTCTCTAACCTGATCCCAGACATCCAGTAACATGACATCATCCTCTGCCAGGTCATCTTGGTTAAACTCACCAGGTACTTCTTCAATCTGTTGTTAAAAAAATGAATAGTTAGTTGCCAACCAATATTTTGCCTGTATGTAGTGGTATCTGAGAGGTTAGCACAAAAAGTCAACGTTTTACATTTTCTGCAGTGTCTTCCATGCAAAATTACTACTTAAAGCAATAGTCTAAAGTGAAACTGAACTGGACTTTGGTTCTCTCTTATCATGTCTAGGATACTCACGATGAACCTTCCACTTTTGTTGGAGCAGGCGAACAGTCTGGGAGGATGTGTTATAGTTTTACTTTCCAACATCTCAGATTTCTGATACTCTGTCTTTCCACCCAAAGCCTTCCAGAAGTCCTCTTTAAATGGAAAATGAGCAATAAGAATATAAATAAATGTAGAACTTCATTCCACTCAATGTGTGAGTAAAGAGTATGAAGAGCGTGAATTGAATCTATTACATATAGGCCATACCAGGCTCGTTTCCTTCAGTAACTGCCTTGGTTGTGCACTTCAGCTTCTCACTCATGTACTTTGCCCCTCGATCCTCTTCCTCGGTGGCCCCCTTCCCCTTCCATATGTATCCATCCCCCTCAGGTAACTTCAGCAGGTAGGCATCATTGGTGTTCAAACTTGATGCTGTAGCATCTACCTGTTTAGACCACAAACCAGCAAACTCAAAGTTCATATCTAAATTAAAAATAGGTCATTCTAACCAGAGATAGTCAAAACTGTTTTGGAAAATCAAGCAGATTTCCACCATCTTGGCCTAGAAGATCTGGCAGTGCTCACCAGAGTGACCTAGATAGTCTAGCATGTCAATTTCAGCTCCACCACATGGTGGTCTACTGAATCAACCACCTATACCAGCTTGGACCATCTACTGACTATAAATGATCAGGTTAGACATGGAAACCATGCACAAGAAACTTGGTTTAGCTGGATATTCCTTTTTACTGATCATTTCATGTGACCAAACTCATGTTTCTGGAAATTGTGCTTCACTAGAGACCAGGACTCACCTCACAAATTCGTGTAATGGTGCCCAGGTTCTTGCGCACTTGAAAGAGGCGGGTTGGAGGTGCGGGTGCCTGTCCTCCCTTTCTAGAAGTCCCATTCTTATACACGATCAGAGGCTTGTCTTTGAAGAGGCTCAGCAAATGAGGTGGTTCCTTTCCTTGAGTCACTCGCACCTGGATGAACATGGAATCGAACCATTATAAGATAACAACACTGCTAGTCATGTTTAGTCATGGATGTACATCACAGTCATCAAGTCCATAATTCAGCCCTAATTACAGTCAATAAACGAGTAGATAAAATTCAAATTCCCCTCACCTGAACGGCATGTCCTCCCAGCGAACGGTCCAGTTCAACTGTGAGAAAGGCTGAAGCTGTCAGTTCATCTATTGTGCTGCTGGAACCTTGCCTAAGGGGGTGAAAACATTGAGCGATAAGCCTTATTTGATTCTTTTTGTGCATGATTTGACTCCCCCTCCGGAAACTATCCACTTCTACGGGGCTTACCAAGTGTAAATGATTTCTCCCTTGGTGTAAGTATATAAAATCATATAGCAGTCCCCTCCATAGAACTGGCCATATGTCTCTGGGTCTACAGGAACTTTGGTATCGCCTGCGCTTTTACCACACTCCACTCTCCAAATCTGTGAAACAACACAAGATTAAGAATACTAACTGCACCTTTTGAATGCAAAAGTTGTTCAGCACCATATCATAATTTTAGCTTCAAGTTTCATTTTGAGTGTCATTTTGACAGTAAGGTGCTTATCTGCAAGCAACACAAGCACAATTTCACGTATACAATCTCTGATCTCTTATATGCAAATAGTGACCTGGGTTTTTCCAGTGCCGTCATCAACCATGTTGTACTGAGCAGCCATTTGATGAGACTCATGCAGCTTGGAAGCATCAAACTTGGATTGTTGAATCTTGGCAATCCGCTCAGTGACAAAGACTCTGCCTAGACCCTCAGCCTGGTCCTTCTCTCTCCAGGTTTTGAAGAACTGCTTAAAGATGGGTGTCTCTCCACCCTCTGGAAGGACCTGGATCTGTGTACAAGGAAGAAAAGACCCGGATGACTCAAAGATTAATTTACTTGTTCCCTGTCTTAAGAAAACAAAATGGTCAAAAATTGTACCTATAGGCATGCACAGTTTGTCACTGGGGCAATACCCTTAAATGGGCAACTCTGTACATTATAAACCCCTAAACAGTTAATATCAGTACCTTAGAGTACACTCTAAAAAATGCTGGGGAAAAAAATATCAAATATGGAGAAAAAAAACAACAACAACGGTTGGGGTTGTCTATATTTGACCCAATGTAATAAAGTGTAATAATGTGTACTCTTAAGGTACTACTATAAACATTTAAGGAGTAAAAAAGTACAAAGATGTCCCATTGAGGGTACTGCCCCAGTGATAAACTGTTGTACCCTTAGTAAAAGTACAATTTTTGCATATTTTTTTCTGACAATGTTGCTACATCCATGAGTGATTCACTCATTCAAGTTAATAATGCAGCAAAACATAAACACATATTTAATGTTTCTAAACCTGGGTGTTTTCAGGATATCCCATCTGCTTAATGAAACCCTCCGCTGTTTTCATGGCTTCCTTTCTCTCACTTGGATTTGCGTTGCGGCCTAGATCATCAAAAATAAGGTCAGGCATATCTTCAAGTAGTGAATGTCACACAACTCCTTTGTTTAATGGCTTCAGTTTACAGATACCTTTCCACACAAAGATCATTTTGCTTTTTCCATGGTCCAGAATGAAGCATTCCTCAGACAACAGGTCACTTTGGTTAAACGGATTCTCTTCTGACACAAGTGTCACTTGCATTTTTCCTGTTGCATCTGATACCTGTAAAGTGCAATGGTATTTAAGTAATAACCTGTTACCGTTCCCATCTATTGAATTTGCATATAGATGAAATGAACTTATTGACTTGTTTACCATGTAAAGTTTGGCAATTTTCCTGTTAGACATGTCAGCAACCGCATCCTCATTATCGTCACCTTCAGGGATTTCAGGCTTCTGACCAAGAACCTTTGATATGCAAAGCCAAGTTATAAAATGTCAAACTTTCCAGCTAAACCAGATATCATTCTGCCTATAGCAAATATCGGTTTAACGGTTAAATTCATGGTAAAAAAATAAGCAAGTTCTACCGAATGCCTAAGATTCTGTTGCATGCAAAATCAGACAAACTTAAGATGCTTGATTTGACACTTTTATTTGATACCTTTATCATTTCTCCAGGCTCCTGTCCTTCCTCTACAACCACCAGCTTGGCCCGTCCATTCCTTTCATTGTCTCGGATGCCAGTAGCCACCTGTGCAGCTTTGAGACGCTCAAACTTGTTGCACTTAGACCCACACCATTGGTAGATTACCTAGTTTCAGAAATCTGATCAATTTTTGGGGATCTTGTTACACGTAAAGACAAATCACTGGCAGACTTCCTAGGAGGGCATCAATCTCAAAAATCTATTTCTTTCATGGTAATTTTGTCAGTGACACATGAGCTTTCTTTGGAAGTAATATTTCGATTTGCCCCTATACCTTTGAAAATACCACCATATAGTTGTTTACACTGTCATTGTGGAATGCCAGCATTCAGGATGTGTCTGTGCTGTTTATTTGTGACTGGTCTTTAATTTCCATTTGAGAGAGTGGAACACTAAGTGTGCTGTCAAATCATTCAGTTAAATGGTATTATCACATTTAATCTTCCTGTAAACTATTACATGCAATGCATGGTCAGCAAGGGCCTGTTAGATGCTTAATGGATGCATCTGTTGTTTGGAGTGAGGCATGGTTCAATCCCTTGTGCTCTCATAACATTTGTTCTACACAGTATGTTGACAGTCAAAGAAATTTGACAGCAGTCCAATTATATAACCCACCCAAAGTGCATACAGAGAGGATATTAAATACACACTGCACAAGTGAACCAGCCAGTTATTGTCTATGAAAAAAGAAAGTGTAATACATACCATTTCTGTTGGTATTCTATCTGGCTTATCCGAACTCAGGATAAGCAGCAGTAAGCAGCTGTTCTTTTGATGTTTATTGAAATCACAGTGTGGACATTTCTGCTAAATAATTCCATGGATGTTTCAATGAAAAAGAGAGTCGGACTAGAGAGTTGGACTTGTAAGCCAAAGGTCGTGGGTTTGAGTCTCAGTACTGGCAGGAAATGAGTGAATGAACAGCACTCTCTTCCACTCTCCTTACCCATATGGCTACACGTCACTTTCTTTCTTAATTTTTTAAAAATATCTATCTAATGCAGCCATTCGTATGTTTGTTGATGCAACGGGTCTTACCGCTCCCAGATCAGCTATGAAGCAGTCGCCATTGTTGAAGCTGGCCCAGGCGAGAGGCACTTCTGTGGCCCGGACTGTGCGTCTGCCCTTGATGTGGAAGAGTCGACGGGCAGTAAGATCATTGGTGACCACGTGTTGAAATCCTGATGCCACACCTCCGGTCTGAGGAGGTAAGACATTTTTTTTCTGATTTTTCCTCAGCTCCTTCTTCTTGTTTTTCCATTTTTAAACACTTTCCGTTTTTAAACCCATGAATTATTTTCAGTCTGAGGCCAAATGCAACACTGAGGGGTTGAATGTCCCCAAACACATGCTATAACACAACATCCCCTCAGACCATCATGGAAGTTTGGGCTTTTGAAAAACAGAAGGTCCTAAGTAGGAAGGTATTTGAGTAGTAGATTTTACCTCACCCAAACTGTAAACAAAAAACTAATCCTAGATTTGCACTGTGAAGTCTAGGAAACATTTTCTCAATTTGCAAATAAATACTGCAGCAACTGTCAGCCTTTCCATCAGTTTAAACAGCAGCTTTGTGTTTAACATAAGGCAGACTTGAAGTAAAATGAAGAATAGTACACTGTTGGGAATCACAAAAACTAAAATAAAAGTGTTGTGAGAGCAGGAACAGAAGGGACATAAGCTGCCTCAAACCTTATATGTGATCCCGCCTTTAAAGTAGCTGGTAAAATGGTTGGACTCAAAACCCTGGAGTTCACGGTACTGGACTGGTTTGCCTCCAAGGTAGTCATCCATCTGAATGGTAAAGATGGCCGCTGCTGTACTTTCATCTTGTGTGCATTCTTTACCTAGAGAGAGAGAGAGAAAGTATAGAGGGACTTCATCCACACCTACTTCTGTGGATTATTATTTTTATTCAGGTTAATATTTAAGTGATAGTTTTTCTTTTATTCTTTTACACTTTCAGCTCCTCGGAGGCATGAGCATTGCATTGCTAAACCAGAAAGAGCTGTTTGTTTTTGTTTTCACACTTGACGACAACTGATACCCAAAGTGTTTATTCAATTTTTACACCTTAAAGCCTGCTGTAGTAGCTGTTGCTTGTGACCACAGATGTGTTGTGGGACGTAAAATGCCTTTCTATGCGATGCTGCCCATTTGCAGCAAGCTTTTTTAGGGTAAATGACTTGGCAACAAAGACATGATGGGCAGAAACATCATTAAGGAATCCATTTACATTGGAAGTGGTTAATGAATCATAATGGAGGCTGTTTTGTGTGTGTGTGTGTGTGTGTGTGTGTGGTTACAGTCACATATACACTCAAGGCCAAGACATAACAGCCATATTGACATCTTTGAAACATCTAATGGGGTAAAGAAAGTGCTTTCACGTAGCAGAGGAAAGGAAGCTGTATTAAGTGCACATGGTTTCTGGCAACTAAATGGCTTCTAAATTTCTGTGATCTTCTATGGGAAAACTGGTGACATAAAAGGGTTAGTTCACCCAAAAATGAAACTTCTGTCATTAATTACTCACCCTCATGTCATTCCACACCCGTAAGACCTTCGTTCATCTTTGGAACACAAATTAAGATATTTTTGATGAAATCTGATGGCTTAGTGAGGCCTCCATTGACAGCAAGTAAATTTACACTTTCAAATGCCCAGAAAGGTACTAAAGACATATTTTAAACAGTTAATGTGACTACAGTGGTTCAACCTTAATGTTATGAAGCAATGTGAATACTTTTTGTGCGGCAAAAAAACAAAATAACGACTTTATTCAACAATAAAACACTGCTTCATGAAGCTTTGAAGCTTTTGTTTCAAACAGCCAAAGTCACGTGAACCATTGAAATTTCGAAACACTTATGACGTAACGAAGCCTCGTTTACTGAAATCACGTGACTTTCACGCTATGAACCACTGATTCGAAACAAAAGATTCGTAAAGCTTCAAAGCTTCATGAAGTAGTGTTTTGAAATTGCCAATCAGATATTGTTAAATAAAGTCATTATTTTGTTTTTTTGGCGCACAAAAAGTATTTTCGTCGCTTCATAACATTAAGGTTGAACCACTGTACTCACATGAACTGTTTTAAATAAATGTTTAGTACCTTTCTGGGCATTTGAAAGTGTAAATTAACTTCCTGTCAATGGAGGCCTCACTGAGCCATCAGATTTCATCAAAAATATCTTAATTTGTGTTCCGAAGATGAACGAAGGTCTTGCGGGTGTGGAACGACATGAGGGTGAATAATTAATGACAGAATTTTCATTTTTGGGTGAACTAACACTAACAGAACTTTAATGTTATATTTTCTCTTGTAGACTCTGCCAGAGTAAAATAAACTATACTCATTATTTCATTTACATGTTCTTCCTGTGTTTTCTACTCTTTTGCAACTTGAACACAGAAGTTTGTTTTTTGAAATAGCAGTGACACAGCTTTTTGAAGCAACCGGGGCGTGCATATCTATGCCTGAGGCTTCACCACAACACTTATCATGAATTAAATATCAAGTTTTTAGGAAGTCGCATCACATGACATTTTGATCTTAAAAGGTAAAATTATAAAACATTTTTAGAGATTTATTCACCTTCACCTATGACACCTTGACATAAGGGACTGCAGGGGTCCTCTTTATGACATAATTTTTTCCCCTGCATGTTTCTGCATGTTGCCTGGACCACATGATTTTAACAAGCAGTAAATAAATCAATAAATTGTAAAAATGAATATTTAAAAATTCTGTGAATGATGCTTCTTTATGTTGTATCACACTGACACTTTTGACTTCAAAATATCAAATTGAATTTTAATACATAAATTAAAAACATGCTCTTCATAGAGTAGGTGCATAGATGAAAGTCCAGTATAAAAACCAGGAGACCCAGTACCCGCTTCTGGAGAATGAACTTTACATCCTCTATATTACTAAAGCGTAGTTTTATAGGGGCCATATACTTTGCTCAGGCAATCTGTTGGTGTATTTACAATATGCTCATTTGAGTATCATTTCATCGAATTTTCCGTCGTCTTTCCTCAACCTTTTATGTAGTAACTGAGATTTTGCAGTTTCTTTTTTCTCAAATAATCATCATTCATACAGATCTGGACAAAAGTTTGTGAATATAACTTTGACCTGATACCCTCTTGAATGTTTAAGGTACTAGATTAGTCAAGATACTGAGGTAGTTAAGGTGCTGAGATTAGTCATTTTACTGTTTAATTGCAGTCACATGCACTTTTGAGTAAAGAATATATAATATAATATAATATAATATAATATAATATAATATTTCTGTTAAGAGTTGTTTCAAAACATTTAAGCACTTCTCTAAAGTACAGAACAACTGCTGCTTACCCAGCCAGAAATGCAGATCATAGAAACACGAGTTCTTCTGTTTGACAGTGTGGAGCACCAGGTATGCATCACCAATGTAGAAGTTCCCATGTAAGTTGTCAGGCACAGGGGCCAGTTCCATCTTTTCAATTCTCCATATCTGAAGACCGGCATTTTTGCCAGCCTGCTCGAACTCTTTGTGGTGAAGCCCCATGTCTGAGAGAGGTGTGCGCAGATGAGCTGAGAGGCAGACAGTGTACTTCTGTGGCCTGACTGCACTGAATCAATAACAGCAGTGTGCAGATGTCTTCACTGATACATATAAGTGGGCGTGTTCAGAAACATGAAGTAGTTAAACATGCAGAGAGAGAAGTGCCGTGTAAAAAAAGAGAAATCAAGTAATGTTTTTTCTTCTTTTGCTCATGTTATAAAGCCACATCAGTCAACTTTAAATGAAAAGTGCTATCTAAATTGATGTAAAAAGACACACATTTATTTATTTACGTTCACAGCACATTTATTTCTACATTTCTTACTTAAGTGTCTACCACTTGGAATAGTAAATATTGCAAAGGACTTCCAAGACAATGGACACCCTCCAAAGGTTTGATATAAAGAGCCTGTTTAATGTCTGATCAAGAGATGCATTGGGAGACTGACAGCTAAAACCTAAATATATCCAGAGCTGTTGAGGTTCTCTCACTGTTGCACTACAAGGATCAGACACATTTTACATATTGCAATTTATACACCATCATATTACCTTGTTTGTTTGTTTTTTATATATATGCATGCACATTTTTTTTTTTTATAGAGGATATATACATTACAGGTAATTTAACAAAAATCAAATCAGAAGTTCCTCCGAATTTTCCATATGCAAAAAAACAGACTTTCTTCTGCAGTTAACTATACATATTTGTACATACATATACGCACACTTGTACACCAATAATCGCTCCTGTATATGCACATATCATCTAAGTATACACTGTACATATGCATGCACATTAATGCCATGTGCATATGTACATTTCTACATAAATATTACTATGAGTCACAAAGTCAACTTATTTTGCATCAATATTGGAGATTTGTCATAAATTAGGTGGAAAATCTGCAAAAGCTGCAGCTGAAAGATGTAGTTCAACAGGATGGGTGGGGCTGAGGTTTAATTAGGTTAGGTAGAAAATGTATAAAAACTACTGGGAAAAAAACTGCAATTTAGAGGATGGTTATCTAATATGAAAGATTTCACTCTAAGAAAAAAACTGTTACTTCACACAGAAAATCTTTCACTGACACCATGTGACTAAAAAGGAAACTCATTTATTTAGTTCACCATCTCTCATGAAGTCAAGGGTGTAGCTGTCATATACAGTCGCTGACTTCAAAGAGTATCCTGAGAAATTAATCTTTAATTTCCAGTGTGTTACCTTCTAGTCCTTGGCAAGGAATAGCTTAAACTTGTGCCAACGAAGCAACCACAACTATCTATAGTATTTAAATCCAGAGTAAACAGACTTGACTTGTCGTGTCAACATACATTATGCACAGAGAAGTGAATATGAGATGTAAAAAGAAAAAACACTTTGTAGACCAAACCTATCAGAGCAAACCATCAGAAGTTTGCTAGTTGAACTCAAAATAATTCTGAGGAACAGGATCATTTCATTACAAAAGTCTTTTTTAATGTTGACATTTTTTAGAAACATCCACTTTTCAGTGATCATGTTTGCTATGCAAATTAATGGCAAAGGGATTGACAATTTATAATTTTTTTTAAATTTATGGAATAGTTTATTACTTTAAAAGGGGAAAACATGATAGTAACAAAGTTAACACTCAACCC